>OX104117.1:36437125-36473021 GCA_944474755.1 Limnoperna fortunei | reverse complement strand
CTCCTCTACAACGCCTATATAGTCGGTCCCCGTCACGATCTCAAAAGTTTGACCAAAATCAGGCATATATAGACCCACCCTATATGTATAGGTTCGAAATTGGTTTTTTCGTTCCGAACTTCAGATTTTCGAACATGACCTCTACTTTTCTCTTCTGATAACGATGCCCCTGTGTCTCCTCTACAACGCCTATATAGTCGGTCCCCCGTCACGATCTCAAAAGTTTGACCAAAATCAGGCATATATAGACCCACCCTATATGTATAGGTTCGAAATTGGTTTTTCGTTCCGAACTTCAGATTTTCGAACATGACCTCTACTTTTCTCTTCTGATAACGATGCCCCTGTGTCTCCTCTACAACGCCTATATAGTCGGTCCCCGTCACGATCTCAAAAGTTTGACCAAAATCAGGCATATATAGACCCAACCTATATGTATAGGTTCGAAATTGGTTTTTTCGTTCCGAACTTCAGATTTTCGAACATGACCTCTACTTTTCTCTTCTGATAACGATGCCCCTGTGTCTCCTCTACAACGCCTATATAGTCGGTCCCCGTCACGATCTCAAAAGTTTGACCAAAATCAGGCATATATAGACCCACCCTATATGTATAGGTTCGCAATTGGTTTTTCGTTCCGAACTTCAGATTTTCGAACATGACCTCTACTTTTCTCTTCTGATAACGATGCCCCTGTGTCTCCTCTACAACGCCTATATAGTCGGTCCCCGTCACGATCTCAAAAGTTTGACCAAAATCAGGCATATATAGACCCACCCTATATGTATAGGTTCGAAATTGGTTTTTCGTTCCGAACTTCAGATTTTCGAACATGACCTCTACTTTTCTCCTTCTGATAACGATGCCCCTGTGTCTCCTCTACAACGCCTATATAGTTCGGTCCCCGTCACGATCTCAAAAGTTTGACCAAAATCAGGCCATATATAGAACCCACCCTATATGTATAAGGTTCGAAATTGGTTTTTCGTTCCGAACTTCAGATTTTCGAACATGACCTCTACTTTTCTCTTCTGATAACGATGCCCCTGTGTCTCCTCTACAACGCCTATATAGTCGGTCCCCGTCACGATCTCAAAAGTTTGACCAAAATCAGGCATATATAGACCCACCCCTATATGTATAGGTTCGAAATTGGTTTTTCGTTCCGAACTTCAGATTTTCGAACATGACCTCTACTTTTCTCTTCTGATAACGATGCCCCCTGTGTCTCACTCTACAACGCCTATATAGTCGGTCCCCGTCACGATCTCAAAAGTTTGACCAAAATCAGGCATATATAGACCCACCCTATATGTATAGGTTCGAAATTGGTTTTTCGTTCAGAACTTCAGATTTTCGAACATGACCTCTACTTTTCTCTTCTGATAACGATGCCCCCTGTGTCTCCTCTACAACGCCTATATAGTCGGTCCCCGTCACGATCTCAAAAGTTTGACCAAAATCAGGCATATATAGACCCACCCTATATGTATAGGTTCGAAATTGGTTTTTCGTTCCGAACTTCAGATTTTCGAACATGACCTCTACTTTTCTCTTCTGATAACGATGCCCCTGTGTCTCCTCTACAACGCCTATATAGTCGGTCCCCGTCACGATCTCAAAAGTTTGACCAAAATCAGGCATATATAGACCCACCCTATATGTATAGGTTCGAAATTGGTTTTTCGTTCAGAACTTCAGATTTTCGAACATGACCTCTACTTTTCTCTTCTGATAACGATGCCCCTGTGTCTCCTCTACAACGCCTATATAGTCGGTCCCCCGTCACGATCTCAAAAGTTTGACCAAAATCAGGCATATATAGACCCACCCTATATGTATAGGTTCGAAATTGGTTTTTCGTTCCGAACCTTCAGATTTTCGAACATGACCTCTACTTTTCTCTTCTGATAACGATGCCCCTGTGTCTCCTCTACAACGCCTATATAGTCGGTCCCCGTCACGATCTCAAAAGTTTGACCAAAATCAGGCATATATAGACCCACCCTATATGTATAGGTTCGAATATGGTTTTTTCGTTCAGAACTTCAGATTTTCGAACATGACCTCTACTTTTCTCTTCTGATAACGATGCCCCTGTGTCTCCTCTACAACGCCTATATAGTCGGTCCCCGTCACGATCTCAAAAGTTTGACCAAAATCAGGCATATATAGACCCACCCTATATGTATAGGTTCGAAATTGGTTTTTCGTTCCGAACTTCAGATTTTCGAACATGACCTCTACTTTTCTCTTCTGATAACGATGCCCCTGTGTCCTCCTCTACAACGCCTATATAGTCGGTCCCCGTCACGATCTCAAAAGTTTGACCAAAATCAGGCATATATAGACCCACCCTATATGTATAGGTTCGAAATTGGTTTTTCGTTCAGAACTTCAGATTTTCGAACATGACCTCTACTTTTCTCTTCTGATAACGATGCCCCTGTGTCTCCTCTACAACGCCTATATAGTCGGTCCCACGTCACGATCTCAAAAGTTTGACCAAAATCAGGCATATATAGACCCACCCCTATATGTATAGGTTCGAATTGGTTTTTCGTTCCGAACTTCAGATTTTCGAACATGACCTCTACTTTTCTCTTCTGATAACGATGCCCCTGTGTCTCCTCTACAACGCCTATATAGTCGGTCCCCGTCACGATCTCAAAAGTTTGACCAAAATCAGGCATATATAGACCCACACCTATATGTATAGGTTCGAAATTGGTTTTTCGTTCAGAACTTCAGATTTTCGAACATGACCTCTACTTTTCTCTTCTGATAACGATGCCCCTGTGTCTCCTCTACAACGCCTATATAGTCGGTCCCCGTCACGATCTCAAAAGTTTGACCAAAATCAGGCATATATAGACCCACACCCTATATGTATAGGTTCGAAATTGGTTTTTCGTTCCGAACTTCAGATTTTCGAACATGACCTCTACTTTTCTCTTCTGATAACGATGCCCCTGTGTCTCCTCTACAACGCCTATATAGTCGGTCCCCCGTCACGATCTCAAAAGTTTGACCAAAATCAGGCATATATAGACCCACCCTATATGTATAGGTTCGAAATTGGTTTTTCGTTCCGAACTTCAGATTTTCGAACATGACCTCTACTTTTCTCTTCTGATAACGATGCCCCTGTGTCTCCTCTACAACGCCTATATAGTCGGTCCCCGTCACGATCTCAAAAGTTTGACCAAAATCAGGCATATATAGACCCACCCTATATGTATAGGTTCGAAATTGGTTTTTCGTTCCGAACTTCAGATTTTCGAACATGACCCTCTACTTTTCTCTTCTGATAACGATGCCCCTGTGTCTCCATCTACAACGCCTATATAGTCGGTCCCCGTCACGATCTCAAAAGTTTGACCAAAATCAGGCATATATAGACCCACCCTATATGTATAGGTTCGAAATTGGTTTTTCGTTCAGAACTTCAGATTTTCGAACATGACCTCTACTTTTCTCTTCTGATAACGATGCCCCTGTGTCTCCTCTACAACGCCTATATAGTCGGTCCCCGTCACGATCTCAAAAGTTTGACCAAAATCAGGCATATATAGACCCACCCTATATGTATAGGTTCGAAATTGGTTTTTTCGTTCAGAACTTCAGATTTTCGAACATGACCTCTACTTTTCTCTTCTGATAACGATGCCCCTGTGTCTCCTCTACAACGCCTATATAGTCGGTCCCCGTCACGATCTCAAAAGTTTGACCAAAATCAGGCATATATAGACCCACCCTATATGTATAGGTTCGAAATTGGTTTTTCGTTCAGAACTTCAGATTTTCGAACATGACCTCTACTTTTCTCTTCTGATAACGATGCCCCTGTGTCTCCTCTACAACGCCTATATAGTCGGTCCCCGTCACGATCTCAAAAGTTTGACCAAAATCAGGCATATATAGACCCACCCTATATGTATAGGTTCGAAATTGGTTTTTCGTTCCGAACTTCAGATTTTCGAACATGACCTCTACTTTTCTCTTCTGATAACGATGCCCCTGTGTCTCCTCTACAACGCCTATATAGTCGGTCCCCGTCACGATCTCAAAAGTTTGACCAAAATCAGGCATATATAGACCCACCCTATATGTATAGGTTCGAAATTGGTTTTTCGTTCAGAACTTCAGATTTTCGAACATGACCTCTACTTTTCTCTTCTGATAAACGATGCCCCTGTGTCTCCTCTACAACGCCTATATAGTCGGTCCCCGTCACGATCTCAAAAGTTTGAACCAAAATCAGGCATATATAGACCCACCCCTATATGTATAGGTTCGAAATTGGTTTTCGTTCCGAACTTCAGATTTTCGAACATGACCTCTACTTTTCTCTTCTGATAACGATGCCCCTGTGTCTCCTCTACAACGCCTATATAGTCGGTCCCCGTCACGATCTCAAAAGTTTGACCACAAAATCAGGCATATATAGACCCACCCTATATGTATAGGTTCGAAATTGGTTTTTCGTTCCGAACTTCAGATTTTCGAACATGACCTCTACTTTTCTCTTCTGATAACGATGCCCCCTGTGTCTCCTCTACAACGCCTATATAGTCGGTCCCCGTCACGATCTCAAAAGTTTGACCAAAATCAGGCATATATAGACCCACCCTATATGTATAGGTTCGAAATTGGTTTTTCGTTCAGAACTTCAGATTTTCGAACATGACCTCTACTTTTCTCTTCTGATAACGATGCCCCTGTGTCTCCTCTACAACGCCTATATAGTCGGTCCCCGTCACGATCTCAAAAGTTTGACCAAAATCAGGCATATATAGACCCACCCTATATGTATAGGTTCGAAATTGGTTTTTCGTTCCGAACTTCAGATTTTCGAACATGACCTCTACTTTTCTCTTCTGATAACGATGCCCCTGTGTTTCCTCTACATACGCCTATATAGTCGGTCCCCGTCACGATCTCAAAAGTTTGACCAAAATCAGGCATATATAGACCCCACCCTATATGTATAGGTTCGAAATTGGTTTTTCGTTCCGAACTTCAGATTTTCGAACATGACCTCTACTTTTTCTCTTCTGATAACGATGCCCCTGTGTCTCCTCTACAACGCCTATATAGTCGGTCCCCCGTCACGATCTCAAAAGTTTGACCAAAATCAGGCATATATAGACCCACCCCTATATGTATAGGTTCGAAATTGGTTTTTCGTTCAGAACTTCAGATTTTCGAACATGACCTCTACTTTTCTCTTCTGATAACGATGCCCCTTGTGTCTCCTCTACAACGCCTATATAGTCGGTCCCCGTCACGATCTCAAAAGTTTGACCAAAATCAGGCATATATAGACCCACCCTATATGTATAGGTTCGAAATTGGTTTTTTCGTTTCAGAACTTCAGATTTTCGAACATGACCTCTACTTTTCTCTTCTGATAACGATGCCCCTGTGTCTCCTCTACAACGCCTATATAGTCGGTCCCCGTCACGATCTCAAAAGTTTGACCAAAATCAGGCATATATAGACCCACCCTATATGTATAGGTTCGAAATTGGTTTTTCGTTCAGAACTTCAGATTTTCGAACATGACCTCTACTTTTCTCTTCTGATAACGATGCCCCTGTGTCTCCTCTACAACGCCTATATAGTCGGTCCCCGTCACGATCTCAAAAGTTTGACCAAAATTCAGGCATATATAGACCCACCCTATATGTATAGGTTCGAAATTGGTTTTTCGTTCCCGAACTTCAGATTTTCGAACATGACCCTCTACTTTTCTCTTCTGATAACGATGCCCCTGTGTCTCCTCTACAACGCCTATATAGTCGGTTCCCCCGTCACGATCTCAAAAGTTTGACCAAAAATCAGGCATATATAGACCCACCCTATATGTATAGGTTCGAAATTGGTTTTTCGTTCCCGAACTTCAGATTTTCGAACATGACCTCTACTTTTCTCTTCTGATAACGATGCCCCTGTGTCTCCTCTACAACGCCTATATAGTCGGTCCCCGTCACGATCTCAAAAGTTTGACCAAAATCAGGCATATATAGACCCACCCTATATGTATAGGTTCGAAATTGGTTTTTCGTTCAGAACTTCAGATTTTCGAACATGACCTCTACTTTTCTCTTCTGATAACGATGCCCCTGTGTCTCCTCTACAACGCCTATATAGTCGGTCCCCGTCACGATCTCAAAAGTTTGACCAAAAATCAGGCATATATAGACACACCCTATATGTATAGGTTCGAAATTGGTTTTTCGTTCAGAACTTCAGATTTTCGAACATGACCTCTACTTTTCTCTTCTGATAACGATGCCCCTTGTGTCTCCTCTACAACGCCTATATAGTCGGTCCCCGTCACGATCTCAAAAGTTTGACCAAAATCAGGCATATATAGACCCACCCTATATGTATAGGTTCGAAATTGGTTTTTCGTTCCGAACTTCAGATTTTCGAACATGACCTCTACTTTTCTCTTCTGATAACGATGCCCCCCTGTGTCTCCTCTACAACGCCTATATAGTCGGTCCCCGTCACGATCTCAAAAGTTTGACCAAAATCAGGCATATATAGACCCACCCTATATGTATAGGTTCGAAATTGGTTTTTTCGTTCCGAACTTTAGGTTTTCGAACATGACCTCTACTTTTCTCTTCTGATAACGATGCCCCTGTGTCTCCTCTACAACGCCTATATAGTCGGTCCCCGTCACGATCTCAAAAGTTTGACCAAAATCAGGCATATATAGACCCACCCTATATGTATAGGTTCGAAATTGGTTTTTCGTTCAGAACTTCAGATTTTCGAACATGACCTCTACTTTTCTCTTCTGATAACGATGCCCCTGTGTCTCCTCTACAACGCCTATATAGTCGGTCCCCGTCACGATCTCAAAAGTTTGACCAAAATCAGGCATATATAGACCCACCCTATATGTATAGGTTCGAAATTGGTTTTTCGTTCCGAACTTCAGATTTTCGAACATGACCTCTACTTTTCTCTTCTGATAACGATGCCCCTGTGTCTCCTCTACAACGCCTATATAGTCGGTCCCCCGTCACGATCTCAAAAGTTTGACCAAAATCAGGCATATATAGACCCACCCTATATGTATAGGTTCGAAATTGGTTTTTCGTTCAGAACTTCAGATTTTCGAACATGACCTCTACTTTTCTCTTCTGATAACGATGCCCCTGTGTCTCCTCTACAACGCCTATATAGTCGGTCCCCGTCACGATCTCAAAAGTTTGACCAAAATCAGGCATATATAGACCCAACCCTATATGTATAGGTTCGAAATTGGTTTTTCGTTCAGAACTTCAGATTTTCGAACATGACCTCTACTTTTCTCTTCTGATAACGATGCCCCTGTGTCTCCTCTACAACGCCTATATAGTCGGTCCCCGTCACGATCTCAAAGTTTGACCAAAATCAGGCATATATAGACCCCACCCTATATGTATAGGTTCGAAATTGGTTTTTCGTTCAGAACTTCAGATTTTCGAACATGACCTCTACTTTTCTCTTCTGATAACGATGCCCCTGTGTCTCCTCTACAACGCCTATATAGTCGGTCCCCGTCACGATCTCAAAAGTTTGACCAAAATCAGGCATATATAGACCCACCCTATATGTATAGGTTCGAAATTGGTTTTTCGTTCAGAACTTCAGATTTTCGAACATGACCTCTACTTTTCTCTTCTGATAACGATGCCCCTGTGTCTCCTCTACAACGCCTATATAGTCGGTCCCCCGTCACGATCTCAAAAGTTTGACCAAAATCAGGCATATATAGACCCACCCTATATGTATAGGTTCGAAATTGGTTTTTCGTTCCGAACTTCAGATTTTCGAACATGACCTCTACTTTTCTCTTCTGATAACGATGCCCCTGTGTCTCCTCTACAACGCCTATATAGTCGGTCCCCGTCACGATCTCAAAAGTTTGACCCAAAATCAGGCATATATAGACCCACCCTATATGTATAGGTTCGAAATTGGTTTTTCGTTCAGAACACTTCAGATTTTCGAACATGACCTCTACTTTTCTCTTCTGATAACGATGCCCCTGTGTCTCCTCTACAACGCCTATATAGTCGGTCCCCGTCACGATCTCAAAAGTTTGACCAAAATCAGGCATATATAGACCCACCCTATATGTATAGGTTCGAAATTGGTTTTTCGTTCCGAACTTCAGATTTTCGAACATGACCTCTACTTTTCTCTTCTGATAACGATGCCCCTGTGTCTCCTCTACAACGCCTATATAGTCGGTCCCCGTCACGATCTCAAAAGTTTGACCAAAATCAGGCATATATAGACCCACCCTATATGTATAGGTTCGAAATTGGTTTTTCGTTCAGAACTTCAGATTTTCGAACATGACCTCTACTTTTCTCTTCTGATAACGATGCCCCTGTGTCTCCTCTACAACGCCTATATAGTCGGTCCCCGTCACGATCTCAAAAGTTTGACCAAAATCAGGCATATATAGACCCACCCTATATGTATAGGTTCGAAATTGGTTTTTCGTTACGAACTTCAGATTTTCGAACATGACCTCTACTTTTCTCTTCTGATAACGATGCCCCTGTGTCTCCTCTACAACGCCTATATAGTCGGTCCCCGTCACGATCTCAAAAGTTTGACCAAAATCAGGCATATATAGACCCACCCTATATGTATAGGTTCGAAATTGGTTTTTCGTTCCGAACTTTAGGTTTTCGAACATGACCTCTACTTTTCTCTTCTGATAACGATGCCCCTGTGTCTCCTCTACAACGCCTATATAGTCGGTCCCCGTCACGATCTCAAAAGTTTGACCAAAATCAGGCATATATAGACCCACCCTATATGTATAGGTTCGAAATTGGTTTTTCGTTCAGAACTTCAGATTTTCGAACATGACCTCTACTTTTCTCTTCTGATAACGATGCCCCTGTATCTCCTCTACAACGCCTATATAGTCGGTCCCCGTCACGATCTCAAAAGTTTGACCAAAATCAGGCATATATAGACCCCCCTATATGCATTGGTTCGAAATTGTACTTATTTTCATGTTTAAGTTTCGCTTTTATCATATAGAAAACAATATATGATGCATTTGTTCGCTACCTATTCCTAATTGTTCGCTAGCGTTTAAAATCTTATGGTAGCCTTATGTCATTCGTTGGTCTTTAGTAATACCTCCTTATTGTTCGCTAGCTAATTGTTCGCTACAATTGTTCGCTGGCTTGAGTCTGGTTCATACACCGACAACTTAATGCCCTTGGTCGGACGGATTTTTCATAATGTTCGATCTCTGCATGATATATAATTGTTTTCGGGTAAATTGGGCAAAAAGGTAAAAACCATACTCTACAATATAGTTCATGTTGTAAGTGATAAAATGGCAAATTTAATATTTAAGAAAATATTTCAATTACAGTTTTTCGTATTTGTTAAATCCTTCAACCTTTTAATACGTTTTTTTTGTCCTGGTCTAATAAGAGGAAGTAAAGATGTACATAATTGTATATTAATGCGCGCTTGACCAGTATGAATAGATCCTCTTCAATTTTTATTTTTGGATTATTTTACTATCTATAGGGTAAGCCTAGTATTTTTATAAATGCATTCTATTCTTGACATAATAAAATGTATATACTTGAGTTTATTTTATTAATTAGTTATTTAATTTGATAAGAAAAAGGCATTTAAAAATGTTGTTATGTTATATTACGTAATGTATTTCATCGCTTCAATTGTATTTCTGTGATTATTTCGTGATTTATATGTCAAGCTTCGTAATTTTTTATGCATTCTCATTTTAACATGATACAGTGTAGATTTTTCGGTTTCTTTTATTAGTTACTTAGATAATTTGACAATAAAAGTGCATTTTTAACGCGCTTGTGACCACTCATCCAGAAAACTTATTTCTGGATTATTTCATAATTTATAAGGTACAAAATGGAACTTTTACGCAGAAAATAAGTCATCTTGAACATTAAATTTAATTTCCCTGGGTTTTGTTTATTGACGGTTTCGAAATCCCAAACTCTCGTGAAGAATTCGTGTGTGGTAGTGGTGGTTTTAGGGAGGGGGCAGAGACATTTCTGTGATGTAATTGTATATTAGATGTGCCTTGTTTATTTGCTAATTGATTATTTATAACCTGACACTGAACTTTGATGAAAGGTAAAAATGAAAGACCAATCAGACTCGCATAATAAGGCGCTAAAATTGCTAAATTATATTATGATTTTGATATATACTGTATATAGCCTGTTGTTTTGTTTGTTTATTTGTTACTTTCTCTGTACCAATTGTATTATTGGCTGTGTGAGAAGAAACTATATATACAAAATTAAATTTTAAAACAGGCATGTTTTTTTAAAAAAATTGATGTCTCAATAATAAAAAAAGCACAAAAGATATAGATTTTTATTTAATTCAAGATTTTAAATATTGATGTTGAGGTATTTTAACGAAGCAAGTTATATATATAATAATACAACAGAAAAAAATTCAGTTACGTTCGAATAAAGGTCATCAACAGTTTATATTGTTGAAAATAATTGTAGAAGTTATAATCTCATCAATTGTTTTGCAAAATAAGACTCTTCTTCTAATTGTTTTTTTTATATTTTAAATTCTGAAAATTATATAAAGTTCTTAAATACATTTAATTGCAAATCTTTTGAAACAATTTTAATTAAAATTAAATCAATAAAAATTGTAACTTATCGGTATGTTTTCTTTGATTTTCCGAGGACGCGATAACTGCCGATCTTACACAGAACCACTTGACTATGGTCAATGTATTTTTATTGGTAAACATATATTTGTCCTTCCAAAACTTTGCTTTTTTCGTTACAGTACTTTTCTCAAAGTTGAGATATTATAATCAAGATGATTATTTCTTGCCTTTCACAATCGTCTATATTTGCATCCCTTTTCAGCATATGATGAAATTAAAAAAAAAAACAAATTGAAAAAAAAATCTATTAAACCAAATGGGATACATCTATAACATATAAATCGAACATCTCTGGATATGGGTTTAACCCATATCTTTTCTTGTTAGAAATTGCAATTCTGATTCTAAGCGAATGTTTATTAGATAGTCCTTACAAAGAGTATGTTTTTATTTCGATCTAAAATCCGAGATGCTTGCTACGTAAGCCTTTATGTTATATAACAGCCTACTGCTTATATGGACCTCTCTCTATACGTACGCTTTTTTAGCCAATTTAAATTGAAAAGACAAATTTGCATGCAATTTTTCATATTAGAATATCTTTCTCTTATAGCTACTATATTGTCGAGATTATCTGTATTTTGCATTGATTGTTTTTGTTTGTTTGAATGGTTTTAACGCCACTTTCAACAATCTTTCAGCAATTTTTCAGCATATCGTCGAGTTTTTATGAGTGGAGGAAGTCGCAGTACCAAGAGAAAGCCCCATAACAACTGGACAAACAAATATAAAATAATTTCTGTAACAAAATGCGTCCGTGAATTATTATCATACAGACAAACATGTAGAATAATTCGGCGGCGAATTAATGCTTTGCGTCAAACGTTTTTCTTGTACACTATTTTAACTGAAACAAGACCGAATGTGTTATTATGTTTTCAGACCAGAGTAGCTATGTGTAGTAATTTAATATACAACAAAGTATATATTTTCGGAAAATCTAATCTCCCTATTTTTATAACAAGGAAGTAATATTATTTATCCATCATAGTAACGGATTAATAAAATATATAAAGAAAAATTGTTCGTATCATCAAAGTTGTAGATACCGGTAAATAATGGAAAGTCTTTGCATTGTTGTTACATAGTTTATAAAAATACATTTTGACTTCAGAAATTGGTTCAAAGGTCATGTTGACATGCATGAGTAATAACCTTATGATTATATTCGGAAATTTTCACCAAACATGTTTGTTTGAGAACACATATATACGACGGCTTATTCGTGCCAAACAACAAAAAGAAAAAAAAATTTATTTCGTTTGTACGGTTTATTAAATCGTTTGTACGATTTATTAATCCGTTTGTACGATTAATTAAATCGTTTGTACGGTTTAATAAATCGTTTGTACGGTTTATTAAATCGTTTGTACGGTTTATTAAATCGTTTGTACGGTTTATTAAATCGTGTGTACGATTTATTAATCCGTTTGTACTGTTTATGAAATCGTTTGTACGGTTTATTAAATCGTTTGTACGATTTATTAATTCGTTTGTACGGTTTATTAAATCGTTTGTACGGTTTATTAAATCGTTTGTACGGTTTAATAAATCGTTTGTACGGTTTAATAAATCGTTTATACGATTTGTTAAATCGTTTGTACGATTTATTAATCCGTTTATACGGTTTATTAAATCGTTTGTACGATTTATTAATCCGTTTGTACGGTTTATTAAATCGTTTGTACGGTTTAATAAATCGTTTGTACGGTTTAATAAATCGTTTGTATGACATAAATGTTTTTAAAACAATACTTTTTTTCTTTTGTCCGATTAAATAAACCAATATCAACTATCTTATTTACCTATAATGTTTGAAATTTTGATGATACAACATCTTAATTATATTTATTTTAAATAATTATTGGTTCTGAGCGCAGCAGTTTATGCTTACTTTGTACAGTGTATCATTGATATCGTCGATGACATTAAGTTACAGATAGCCTCAAACAGAATAGAGGAGGGGCTAGAGGGGTTCATTAATAGGTTAACATTTTAAAAAATTTTCCCAAAACAGATAACAGTAAATTTAAAATAATAATAACAGATAACAACAATTTACATTCGAAAACAGAAAACAGTAAGTTAAAAAATCGATTGATTCCTCCCTTTTATGAATTACATTAAAATGAATCAACAGATAAAAGAGAAAACAATCTGTTAACAGTTAACAGTGTTCTAACTTTTAACAGCGACCAGGGTATTTTTTCATTATTACAGTAAAGAACAATGTCAAATTTTCAGAAAACAGATCACAGCTAGTGGTTAAAACAGTTAACAGTTGCTTTATTTAAAAAAACCCAGTTAAAATACGTGATCAAATGTATGTACCACGGGAAAAAGTTACTATCTTAAACGCACGACTTTCAAATCTTGAGGGCACGAGTTTCAAACTTTTGCCCACAATTTTTTAACTTGCATGAGCGCACGAATTTCAAATCTTGAGCGCACAAGTTTTGCACGAGTTACTTACGAGCGCACGAGTTTCAAACTTGTGCGCACGAGTTACTAACTTGAGCGCAACAAGTTTCAAACTTGTGCATACGAGTTATTAACTTCATGGCACGAGTTTCAAATATTGTGCGCACAAGTTTGTAACTCTTGCGCAAAAGATTTGAAACTCTTGCGCTCAAGTTAGTAACTCATGCGCACAAGTTTTAAATTATTTGTTCCGTGGCACATACGGGCTTCCATAATAAATTCCCCAAAACACGTTAACAGTAAAGATCTTGCACCCATCCCCCACCAGACTACAGCAGAATACAGACTCTCTTTTGTCTCAAATATAGGATTAAAAAATAACATTGACTTTCGATTTATCGATGCGGTACAAGTGTCCTACCCCAACAGACCGTAAAGTCATTTAAGTTCTTTCGAATTGTATGTATTATATAGACAGTTGTTAAGACATAATTACCAGATTTTTGAATTCGTTTTTGTTTGTTTGAATTGTGTTTAACACCACTTTAAGCGATTTTTGAAGCTATATCATGGCGTCCAGTTTTTTGGAGGGTGGGGTGGGGGGGGGGGGGCAGGAATCGGGAGTACCCGTAGAAACCCCCGAATTTCGGTAGGAAAAATGGCAATACTTGTCAATAAAGATTGCAGTCGAGTACACCCTGCCCGCAGTGCGACTCCGACCCACAACCAACCTGTGTGTTGACAGACACGTGATCAATAGTAGACAAACTTCCTTAACCACCAGGCCAGCGAGGCGTTTTGGGTAATAAACTTTGAAAGAAGGTCTTTATCACCTTAATCAAACTTGTTTTAAAATATAAAGTTACAGATCATATAAATAGTGTTTTAAATTTAAGTTTAACTTACTACAAAGTGATGTCTAAAATATTCCCCATTTACATGTCTAAAAGAAAAAAAAAGAAACATTGTCGGAAAAGAACTACTGGACTAAATAACCATATTCAGACATGCCACATACAATACAATATGATAATTTAATAAATGACAATACATTTACATGTACTTAGGGTCAGAAAAATAATAAGAAGGTTCCCAGTACTTGACCCACAGAGCTGGCTAGCGCGTCCCGAGGTAAAGGAGAGGGTTTTAAGTCATAATACGAACGCCTGACTACGAATCATAGTGGGATAACGGTTGCAGAGTGCTTTTTTGAATTAAACAAACATCAGGTCATGGTAGCCGCCAGAAAAGGGTAAATTATAAGTTACTACCAAATTCTTTGTACTTTTTCCAGTGGCAAATTCCGTTATGTTTCCCCGTTAACCTGTTGTTTGCACCCTTGCTGAAATATTGCTCGCTGGGTTTTGTCTGTTTGTTTGATGGTGTTTAACGCCACTTTCAGCAATTTTTCAGCTATATCATGGCGTTTATTGGGGGAGGAAGCCGGAGTACCCGGAGAAAACCCCCGACCTACGGTAGGAAAACTGGTAATCCTTGTCAATTAAGATTGGAGTTGAGTACACCCTGCCTGCAGTGAGAATCGAACCAGCAATCTCAGTGTTGACAGACCACGTGATAAATAGTAGACGAACTACCTTGACCACCGAGGCCCCTGCTCGATGGGCGTCAAACATTTAAATCAATCAGTGTACTTTAGTGATGTGTACACAAATATTAACCAAGTTTATTAGGTAAATTATGTAATATACTTAATATATTATTGACAATATGCCAATTTTTTAATACCTGTTCTATCTAGCTATATCTGGTTTGTAAACAACTATAATTATAGTGCAATGGACTCTACCGGAATTGCTGTAGATTGTTATTGTTCTTCTATATTCCGATGCCGGATTTGGTACAACGATTTAAGCGAGGGTGGACAGGGTAGTGGGAGACAGCTAGAGAGGGGGAGGAAGAAAGGAGCAAAGGGGAGGGAGAAAGGAGCAACGGGGATGGAGAAAAGAGAAAGGCGGAGGGAGAAAGGAAAAAATAAAAAAGAGGGAGGCAGTAATAGTACAAATATATAGGATATATATTTATAATATTTTCATGCAACTTTGTTTTTTTAATAACATCGTTTTAAAAGATGTCGCGCTAATGAAACGACTATAGACATAGATACAGTCGTGTAAATCTGACAAAATATATATGTTATACTCTAAAAATTCATGTACAAATTATTGAGAAAAAAAACGCATATCTAAAATGTTATTATATTTTTCAGTGGGTGAATTTAAAGTGCGGCAAATACATCGAATGTCGTAATATATCGGTAAAAAGTTGCAAAAATGTGTTCGTAACATACCTTACCAGACATGGTTGAATGTATAGCGCTTTCACAATACAAGAAAACAAATTGAAAAGAGGCAAAAATTGAAATTAAGGAAAAAACGCATGTTTTGAAAAGTGTTTATTTTTCGATTTAATAGTTTTATAGGAATAAAAAACACTAAAATACGGCATGTTTTATAGGTACATCCCATTATTCACAGTAATTCAGAGTAATGATTACGTCATCATACTATAGTGACGTCATATTTTGAGGGAAAAATTTATGACGCACACAATTTTGGGTACCTAACACTCATATAAATAAAGGACTAAATAAGAAAGTTCTGAATGTCACAGAAAATTTGTGATACATAATTACTAAGAGGTTTTTTGGCCGGGATATTTGGCAAGGCGTTGGCCGTCTTGTATTTAGGATCTGCGCCAAAATCTTAACATTTTACATTTCTACAGTATCACAATTATATTTGTCACTCAGATTTTCTGAGCAAAATTCATTTTAATTTCCGCCAATCAGAACATCAATGGCTCTAGTACCCACAATGCATTTTGAAATGGCAGAAAAGTACCCTGTCATAAGTTCTGCATAATTTGATTTAAATCAGTGAAATAGTTTCTGAAACCATCTGTTTTTCTAAGTTAGTGCCTCTGGGGTTCTATGTTCCAGTGGTGTGGCCATCTTGGTTTTATGATCATTACCAAAGATTAATGATGTATAGAAAAGTAATACAGAACACTGGTTTATGTAACTGAGAGCGGCCCGAATCTGAACTATTTTTCAGAAGTGCAAGTTAAAGAACATGGGTCAACACATGTTTTGGTCAATATCTCATAATGTTATAGCTACAAAAAAACCGTTATATTAAAATGATCAGCACATTCTAACTTTTCTAATTTCAGAAGTTTCGTTTAACTGCTTGTAGGAGTTATGGACATTTAAGTTACCATTTGTTTAAAAGAAATTTGTCAGTTTTGACAGTAAAACTTGAACAATAAAACAACTGATATTGTAAATTTTAAAAATGATCATCAAGACAATGCTAATCACTAGGTTGGTCTAAATTGTTTTACAAATTCTTACAGGAGTTTTTGCCCTTTAATAATAACTAGAGTGAAACTGTAAATTGCAAAAAAAAAATAAACAGCAAGACAATGCCTTTAAATAATGCATTTGATTCAACATTGTCAAACAGGAGTGATTGCCCTTTAATAACAAGTAAGTATTTGCCTTATAAATTAAAGCTAGATTGAAACTGTCAATTGCAAAAATAAACAGAAGGACATGGGCTACAAACCATTTCATTGTCAAAAATTTGTCCAGTTACTCCTTATAGTATTATGTCATTTACTCATAATTTTTTTTTCAGTGTTTGCTTTGTAACTTAAAACTTATAAATTTCTCAATAAAATATCCTTATACTTACCATTAAGTTTTTATAAAGGAATACATAGTTCAACAATTCAAAAGTTTAAAAAATCGAACAGTTCCCAAGTCTGAAAATAAGGAAAAAAAAATCCTCGAACAATAATAGCAGGTGTACAACTTCAATATATTTGCAATCTTTCTGTGAAATTTAGAGTTCTAGACTGAAAACTGTAGGAGTTGATTACACAATATATGTACTGTCTTCTGTAAATGTGCTTAAAAATGACCAAGTTCCAAGGTCTGGAAAATTAGGAAACATGCTGGAACACTTCCATAATAGCATGTGCACCAAATTTAATACATGTGCAATCGTTATGGGAAGTTTCAGAGATCTGGGTTGAAAACTGTACTTTAGCCCTAAATCAGAGTGATACTCTAAATTGCAAAAATGATCTGTAAGGCAAGGCCTACAAATAACTCGTTTGGTCCAAGATTCTCAAATTTTTTGGAGTTATTTCCCTTGAATGACAATTTATGAAATATCAGTTTTCTCCTTTTAAATAAAAAAACTAAAGCAGCAAAAGTAAAACTGTAAATAGCAAAAATAATCAGGCAATTTATGTTGCAGCAGCAAATAATCCCTTTTTCATTACATTTATCAGCACCATTTTTTTCAGTTTAAATTCCGTTTTAAGTCGATCAGGATTAGAGAATTTTTATGTTGCTGTGGTAGTTAAGAAATAACTCTTAAGTCTGCGATTTGAATTGAGTTTTGTTTTGAGAAATCTAGGCCTAAACATGAATTAATTTTTAACTAACCTAAATTTTACTCTAAATGTAAAACTATTAAATGTTGCCTTTTAGTTAAAATGTAGAATAATGTTAATGTTACATGATACTAAACACAGTTTTCTAAAAGTTTAAAAATACAAGATTGTCCTGTTGTTTAAGAATTTCTAACGAGACAGTTAACAAGAGACCATAAAAACAACGATTAATTGTAGTTATGAATACACTATATTATTTTCTGGACATTTAGGTCTGTGTGGACTACGGGTGTTTTACTAGAAATTATAAACCTATGTGGAAAATAGGTCTGTATGGACCATAGGTCTGTGTGGACAATGGGTTGTATGGACCAAAGATCTGGGTGGACAACAGGTCTGGCTGTATGATTGCTATTAGGTTTCAGTGTCATGATTTCATAAATCTACCTGTCACAGTTTATGATCCTCATATTTTTTTACAAAAGGGCACGATACACCAAATAATTTCATTTGATAATGTGTCATAAGGGATGCTTTGTTTGTAAAAGCAATTTTTTATGCTTCATATCCCAAATTTATATCAGTTTTGAGTCAGAATTTAGTTATCTTTTCTATTACTAGAGGGTTTTATAGAGGGAAAAGTGTAAATAGGGGAGGGAGAAAGGAGCAGAGGGGAGGGAGAAAGGCGCTGAGGCGAGGGAGAAAGATGAAAGGTACCCCCTGTCCACCCCCTCATTTAAAAATTGCTGATTCGGCCTTTCAATATTGGGCCTATAGCCTTGATAACCTTTGCTATTGTGAAGATATTTGAATGAGTTTTAAAAAAAGCAAATAAAAAAACAAAATAGGAATTTAAGGACAAAGCCGTCTTTTAACAATAATTTTAGTTGAACTTTCTGCATACCTAGATTTTAAACATTGAGACAAAAAAAATCCTAACTTATGATTGTTTGTTTGTTTGTTTGAATGGTGTTTTAACGCCACTTTCAGCAATTTTTCAGCTATATCATGGCGTCCAGTTTTTATTGGAGGAGAAAGCCGGAGTACCCGGAGAAAACCCCCGACCTGCGGTAGGCCTAACTTATGAAGCAATGCGCGTACTGACAAAGCTCATGTTTAAAATAACAATCAACTGTTCTCTTTTGTAATGTGATATTATATTTCAACTTTTAACCTCATATTCATGCAACAAGAAGGTCACGGATAAACAGCCTAAAATATTCCCTGTACCGTTAACTGCAAGTGCTCGAATGTTGTAAACATTCTTGATCGCTCCATCTTAAGCCTACACTATGTTGGCGAGTCTAAACAGCCATTCCACAAACGCCTGAATGGTTACAGGAGTAACACATATGACGTAGTGGGCCAATCACACGCCGTTTTTGAACACTTAAAAGTCCTCACCATAATGCAGAACTGCTAATGGAGAGACTCTGAACGGGAAGCGTCTGGATCAAATTATATTTGTAATTTAAAACTTTGAAATGCAAGAGTGATATTTTACTCGTGATAAATTATTTTGCGACCTTTCGCGAATGGAGCACAGTGGATTTCTTTCACTCTTACTTAGAAGATCAACCCGTCCTTTCAAAACACGTATGCAAGAAGATAACTTTGTTTACTTATAGTTATAAACGGGTGAATACAGAATTGAAGTTCCATGAGTGAGAACTACTAGATACGGTCTACAGTGAGAACTACTAGATACGGTCTACATTGTACACTAAGATGAAGTTCCATGAGTTAGAACTACTAGATACGGTCTACAATGTACACTAAGATGAAGTTCCATGAGTGAGAACTACTAGATACGGTCTACAGTGTACACTAAGATGAAGTTCCATGAGTGAGAACTACTAGATACGGTCTACAGTGTACACTAAGATGAAGTTCCATGAGTGAGAACTACTAGATACGGTCTACAGTGTACACTAAGATGAAGTTCCATGAGTGAGAACTACTAGATACGGTCTACAGTGTACACTAAGATGAAGTTCCATGAGTGAGAACTACTAGATACGGTCTACAGTGTACACTAAGATGAAGTTCCATGAGTGAGAACTACTAGATACGGTCTACAGTGTACACTAAGATGAAGTTCCATGAGTGAGAACTACTAGATACGGTCTATAGTGTACACTAAGATGAAGTTCCATGAGTGAGAACTACTAGATACGGTCTATAGTGAGAACTACTAGATACGATCTACAGTGAGAACTACTAGATACGGTCTACAATGAGAACTACTAGATACGGTCTACAATGAGAACTACTAGATACGGTCTACAGTGAGAACTACTAGATACGGTCTACAGTGAGAACTACTAGATACGGTCTACAGTGAGAACTGCTAGATACGGACTACAGTGAGAACTACTAGATACGGTCTACAGTGAGAACTACTAGATACGGTCTACAGTGAGAACTACTAGATACGGTCTACAGTGAGAACTACTAGATAAGGTCTATATCCTTTCGGGTATGCATGTGCAAAACATTGTTACAAAATGAATTCTGTAAGTAAACAACAGTTAAAAAATACATGGACTATGACTCATGTCAGTGTGCTCTGCTGAATGTTTATTTAATATGACTTTATAGTTATCAAGTTGTCATATTTGTTTTATTAGTTTCTGCGTAACAAATTATTTTTAGTTGACCGTTTAATAATACTGAAACTGTTTTACTTTTAATTTGCTAATCATGTTTTCTGGTTTATGTACTTACTAATGTTTAGATGTAGTGCTGTGATACAGTGCTGTAACGAATGATTATTAAATGCCTTATACATGTCTTCAGACTGTGAGTTCTCTTAAAAACGCTTCCCATGTTCAAGTTCTGTATGTTACATAGTTAAATAGGGACAAATTTGAAAGTTGAACTGATAAAAAATATATCTAGGCTGTGACGCAACATTTACAGGAATCTTTCATTGTCTTTCATTATTCACGAAACTTGTACATATTTATAATAAATTTGAGGGCTGTGCTACTTACAACAGCTCAAACAATTTAGGTCATCTCAAGGTTGCTATATTCGTGTGTGTTGACATATATGTTGTTTACAGTTGGGTCCCAACAAAAAACCTTTTTGAATTTTGCAAAACAGACGGGTAAGAGAAAATAATTTAGATATTTTTTCACTATGACCAAGTCTCTAGAAATATAAAACCATCTGATAAAACGTGTTTGTTATGTATATGTTCTATAATTAGGGACTTTCTACAGGACATTTAAAATTTTTCAAGTCTTCTATAGTCTATAGTCAAAACACAAGCATTATATCATTTTACGACATAACCACCTAATAATCTTGCGACAAACAAATACCTTCTGATTCTTATTTTTTTTTCTCTATTTAAAACCTACTAATATATACTATAGTATGTGTTGACGTAGGGTGTAGAGTGTTTTTTGCGCTACAAATGAAAACTGCCTACCGCGTATGGTTCATCAAAAGTCAACGACGATTTGTAACAACTTAACAACATGGATAGGTTTTCGTATCTACATTTTTTTCTACTGAATTTCGTAATAAAAAGGTAAAATATAGAATAATGAAAAAATGCTAGCAAACACATTTTTCCAAAAAGGGGGGGGGTGGTATTTAGTATAGTATAAAATATAGACTAAACACTGGTTTTATTACACGGCTATACAATATTTTTGAGGATCGTATAATGTCTAGGATCTGTAGATAGTTGACTTTCCGATCTATCTATTTACTCGAACTGCATTAAATTCGCTGCATTTATATTTACTTATAATTTACTTATAATTTAGAAATATAACTAAAACCGATGAAAATTTAAAATCGAGGGTTCTGGAATGATTGACATTGCATTCTCTGTAAAATAATGTATTGTTCCTTTTTTGAAATGCAGATAAATATGAAAAACATTTAAAAAGGACTTTGACCTTGACTCTTACAGCATGACCTTGACCATGCTGAAGGTCAACAGTGATCAACATTGAAGATTTCATGCCAATATCTCTTGTAGTCATTGAGATATGACTACTTATAATATATACAAACAATAGAAAATGACCTTGACCTTTGACCTTGTATTTGTTTTCAAGGTCAAGGGTCCTAATGATCTATAGTAAAGACTCCATGCCTCTACTATCAATAGTTGATAAGCAATTAATGAAAAACTAATTATCAATGGTTGTAATGGGGCATAACTCCTATAAGATGAAGCCGGATCCTTACCCACCAAATAGGAAAAAGTTGCGCCTTTATGAGACCAACATTTTATCCATTACAACTTATTGCCTATCTTTTACCGTTTCAAAGGAATAGCGATGACAAGACAATGCCAAAATTTCAAACGTGACCTTGACCTTTGACCTTGAGTCCATTTTCAAGGTCAAGGTTAATGATGACTAATGATATCAGGTTTCATATAAATATCTATTATAGTTACTGAGATAAAGTGATATAATGCAACTCACAACATATTTTAGTGGTCTAGGGGAGATAACTATTATAAAAATGTCAAATAAAAAAAGTGACGATTCAAGATCTTAATATGATACACATTTTGGTAAAGGTTTCAATTCTCTATCTATTATAGTAAAGGAGGAGATCTGTACACAACACAATGTCAAAAATTAGAATGTGACCTTGACCTTTGACCTTGTGACCTTTTTCAAGGTCAAGGTCAATGATGACCAACTGTGAAATATCTAGTCTCTATCACCTCTGGTTCATGAGTTACTATGGTACAAATTGTACTTCCAATAAATAAGGGGAAATAACTCCAACAAGGAGTCGTCAAAATACTTTGCGCGATATGTAACAAATTGTCGCAATCAATAGCTGACCATTTTGCAACAACATTTATTACAAAATCTTTTACGGTTTCAAAGTTTATCTGTACACAAGCTTTTTTGTGACAAGGGAAATAACTCCGTAAAGAAAAAGTGTTCGGTGTGACAGGGTCAACTGCGAAAGCGTAATGTCTCATACATTCATAGTACAAAATGTCTTTACGACATGTCGCGAAACAAAATTTATAATAAGGAAAAAAAGTTGGCGGAAAAAAAATAAGAATAAATATAGGTTCAATCGTTCTAAAGAACGATTAATAGGCTTTCCACTTCAAAAGAAGACCTTAAATAAATGACCTTGAAACCAAAAAGCTAAGAAACATACGTAATTTGTCTATAGCAATTAATAAGAATAAAAATTATTAAAAAACTATTAAGATATCTTTAAAAATAAGAAAGGTCATTAAATAGGACGTAAGAAAACTTGAATGACCTTGACAACTGATCTTTTAATCTACGTAAATATTACTTATAGGCAATAGCATTAAAAGAATAAGCCATTCAAAATACATAGTACCATGAAAAACATTATAAAGGACTTTGACCTTGACTTTTACAGCATGACCTTGACCATGCTGAAGGTCAACAGTGATCAACATTGAAGATTTTATGCCAATATCTCTTAAAGTCATTAAGATATGACTACTTATAATATATACAAAAAATTAGAAAATGACCTTGACCTTTGACCTTGTATTTGTTTTCAAGGTCAAGGGTCCTAATGATCCATAGTGAAGACCCCATGCCTCTACTATCAATAGTTGATAAGTAATTAATGAAAAACTAATTATCAATGGTTGTAATGGGGGATAACTCCTATAAGATGAAGCCGGATCCTTTCCCTTTAAATAGAAAAAAGTTGCGCCTTTATGAGACCAACATTTTATTCATTATAATTTATAGCCTATCTTTTATCGTTTCAAAGTAATAGCGATGACAAGACAATGCCAAAATTTCAAACGTGACCTTGACCTTTGACCTTGTGTCCATTTTCAAGGTCAAGGTCAATGATGACCAATGATATAAGGTTTCATATATATATCTGTTATAGTTACTGAGATATAGTGATATAATGCAATTCACAATACATTTTATTGGTCTAAGGGAGATAACTCTTATAAAAATGTCAAATAAAAAAAGTGACGATTCAAGATCTCAATATGATACACATTTTGGTAAAGGTTTCAGTTCTCTATCTATTATAGTAAAGGAGGAGATCTGCACACAACCAAGTGTCAAAAATTAGAACATGACCTTGACCTTTGACCTTGTGACCTTTTTCAAGGTCAAGGTCAATGATGACCAACTGTGAAATATCTAGTCTATATCACCTCTGGTTCATGAGTTACAATGGTACAAATTGTACTTCCAATAAATAAGGGGAAATAACTCCTACAAGGAGTCGTCAAAATATTTTGCGCGATATGTAACAAATTGTCGCAATCCATAGCTGACCATTTTGCAACAACTTTTATTGCGAAATCTTTTACGGTTTCATAGTTTATCTGCACACAAGCTTTTCTGTAACAGGGGAGATAACTCCGTAAAGAACAAGTGTTCGGTGTGCCAGGGTTAACTGCGAAAGCGTAATGTCTAATACATTCATAGTACAAAATGTCTTTACGACATGTCGCGAAACAAAATTTATAATGGGAAAAAAAAGTTGGCGGAAAAACAATAAGAATAATAATAATAATAATAATAAGAAACAGACTAATAACAATAAGTCTTTCCACTGGAAAGTGGAAAGCCTTAAATATAGGTTCAATCGTTCTAAAGAACGATTAATAGGCTTTCCACTTCAAAAGAAGACCTTAAATAAATGACCTTGAAACCAAAAAGCTAAGAAACATACGTAATTTGTCTATAGCAATTAATAAGAACAAAAATTATTAAAAAACTATTTAGATATCTTTAAAAATAAGAAAGGTCATTAAATAGGACGTAAGAAAACTTGAATGACCTTGACAACTGATCTTTTAATCTACGTAAATATTACTTATAGGCAATAGCATTAAAAGAAGAAGCCATTCAAAATACATAGTACCATGAAAAACATTTATAAAGGACTTTGACCTTGACTTTTACAGCATGACCTTGACCATGCTGAAGGTCAACACTGATCAACATTGAAGATTTTATGCCAATATCTCTTAAAGTCATTAAGATATGACTACTTATAATATATACAAAAAATTAGAAAATGACCTTGACCTTTGACCTTGTATTTGTTTTCAAGGTCAAGGTCCTAATGATCCAAAGTGAAGACCCCATGCCTCTATTATCAATAGTTGATAAGTAATTAATGAAAAACTAATTATCAATGGTTGTAATGGGGGATAACTCCTATAAGATGAAGCCGGATCCTTTACCTCTAAATAGAAAAAAGTTGCGCCTTTATGAGACCAACATTTTATCCATTATAACTTATAGCCTATCTTTTACCGTTTCAAAGTAATAGCGATGACAAGACAATGCCAAAATTTCAAACGTGACCTTGACCTTTGACCTTGTGTCCATTTTCAAGGTCAAGGTCAATGATGACCAATGATATAAGGTTTCATATATATATCTGTTATAGTTACTGAGATATAGTGATATAATGCAATTCACAATACATTTTATTGGTCTAGGGGAGATAACTCTTATAAAAATGTCAAATAAAAAAAGTGACGATTCAAGATCTCAATATGATACACATTTTGGTAAAGGTTTCAGTTCTCTATCTATTATAGTAAAGGAGGAGATCTGCACACAACCAAGGGTCAAAAATTAGAACATGACCTTGACCTTTGACCTTGTGACCTTTTTCAAGGTCAAGGTCAATGATGACCAACTGTGAAATATCTAGTCTATATCACCTCTGGTTCATGAGTTACAATGGTACAAATTTTACTTCCAATAAATAAGGGGAAATAACTCCTACAAGGAGTCGTCAAAATACTTTGCGCGATATGTAACAAATTGTCGCAATCCATAGCTGACCATTTTGCAACAACTTTTATTGCGAAATCTTCTTCGGTTTCATAGTTTATCTGCAAACAAGCTTTTCTGTAACAGGGGAGATAACTCCGTAAAGAACAAGTGTTCGGTGTGACAGGGTCAACTGCGAAAGCGTAATGTCTTATACATCCATAGTACAAAATGTCTTTACGACATGTCGCGAAACAAAATTTATAATGGGAAAAGAAAACTTGGCGGAAAAAAATAAGAATAATTAAAAGGACATTTGTTCAGTAGAACAAATGCACAGGAAGGTCTTTCCCTCGTTATCGTTTCTATAGGAAAAACTGGCGTTAAACGTTAAACAAGAGGCCCCAGAGGGTGAAAATCTATCATTTTACATCGTAATATACCCGTATACCCCCCCCCCCCTCCGGGGGTTTCTATTCCATTGTTTCTAGAACGTTCTAATTACAAAATTGAAGAAAAAAAAGGGCCCGGCCCCTCCACCCCAGGGCCAGCATGATTTATTGTTTTTGACATGCTGTCCCTGGGTGGAGAGTTGGGCCCTTTTTGGGTTCATAGTTTTATATGCAACTATGGTTATATAAAAACCGGGAACCAGTTTTTTTGTTTATTTGTTTGTTTGTTTACTTTTCTGTTTTTAACTATATGTTTGGTATTTTAATGACTTTTCTTGACTTGTAGGGGAAGAGAAAGAGATTTATGGTAAAAGGCAAAGAACAGAACTGGCTGGAGTCACGTGACATTGTTATATAATATCACGGAGATAGTTTTATTTTATCATTCTAGGGAGTTACGATGGTCTGAAAGGACATATATATGACATGATGCACGATCTGTAATCTCAGTGATTGTTTATTTCAGGACGACACGGATTAATATCAACGGACCATGCCGACAATTAATAAAAGACTTTTTTATTTTATTTTAGTGGAATTTTACACTGTAAAATAATTACACGAGGCACGTAGCAGACGATGGAATACACAAAAAAGTGACGTCGGAAATTGTTTCAATTTGTTATTGTTTCAGGTAAAATGCAGTTCGGACAGTTAGAACAACTTGTTGACACACGATTTACACGGTCATTCACTGACGATGGCTGAAACGGACATCACGACAGACGAAATTTACGTGGCTGGGGGGAGGGGTGGTCACGTGTTTCAATGTGGGATTTTAAGGATTTATTGACTCGTACACCTTACGGGGAGACATTTTTAGACTGAAATCGACATTCTAAAGCGAATGGCGAGGGTTTCAAACAGCTGGGATGCATCGTTTTTCGGGAAATTACGATTTTTACATAAAAAGTGGTGTTGGACTTGCACGACTGGTAACTTTTTATTGGTTGCGCCCAGCGATTTTCTACCTATCGACAATTCGAGGACATCGATCCCAGATGCAATCGGCGTCCATTTTATTGTACCATTTTGTGTGCCTTAGGAGGAGATGTGATAACAACGTTTTCATGGGGGGTCCCTGCCACGCCCTCATTTTTGACGGGGCGTGCTAACAGGGTGAATGGGAGAAAGCCCACGGGGTATCCATTACACCGCCAAATTTTCAGCTCGATCGGATAAGAAACTTTTTGGCAGCACTAAATTGAATTTTAGATCGGAAGAAAAGTAATAATAATAATATAGGTTCAATCGTTCTAAAGAACGATTAATAGGCTTTCCACTTCAAAAGAAGACCTTAAATAAATGACCTTGAAACCAAAAAGCTAAGAAACATACGTAATTTGTCTATAGCAATTAATAAGAACAAAAATTATTAAAAAACTATTTAGATATCTTTAAAAATAAGAAAGGTCATTAAATAGGACGTAAGAAAACTTGAATGACCTTGACAACTGATCTTTTAATCTACGTAAATATTACTTATAGGCAATAGCATTAAAAGAAGAAGCCATTCTAAATACATAGTACCATGAAAAACATTTATAAAGGACTTTGACCTTGACTTTTACAGCATGACCTTGACCATGCTGAAGGTCAACAGTGATCAACATTGAAGATTTTATGCCAATATCTCTTAAAGTCATTAAGATATGACTACTTATAATATATACAAAAAATTAGAAAATGACCTTGACCTTTGACCTTGTATTTGTTTTCAAGGTCAAGGGTCTTAATGATCCATAGTGAAGACCCCATGCCTCTACTATCAATAGTTGATAAGTAATTAATGAAAAACTAATTATCAATGGTTGAAATGGGGGATAACTCCTATAAGATGAAGCCGGATCCTTTCCCTCTAAATAAAAAAAAGTTGCGCCTTTATGGGACCAACATTTTATCCATTATAACTTATAGCCTATCTTTTACCGTTTCAAAGTAATAGCGATGACAAGACAATGCCAAAATTTCAAACGTGACCTTGACCTTTGACCTTGTGTCCATTTTCAAGGTCAAGGTCAATGATGACCAATGATATAAGGTTTCATATATATATCTGTTATAGTTACTGAGATATAGTGATATAATGCAATTCACAATACATTTTATTGGTCTAAGGGAGATAACTCTTATAAAAATGTCAAATAAAAAAAGTGACGATTCAAGATCTCAATATGATACACATTTTGGTAAAGGTTTCAGTTCTCTATCTATTATAGTAAAGGAGGAGATCTGCACACAACCAAGTGTCAAAAATTAGAACATGACCTTGACCTTTGACCTTGTGACCTTTTTCAAGGTCAAGGTCAATGATGACCAACTGTGAAATATCTAGTCTATATCACCTCTGGTTCATGAGTTACATTGGTACAAATTGTACTTCCAATAAATAAGGGGAAATAACTCCTACAAGGAGTCGTCAAAATATTTTGCGCGATATGTAACAAATTGTCGCAATCCATAGCTGACCATTTTGCAACAACTTTTATTGCGAAATCTTTTACGGTTTCATAGTTTATCTGCACACAAGCTTTTCTGTAACAGGGGAGATAACTCCGTAAAGAACAAGTGTTCGGTGTGCCAGGGTTAACTGCGAAAGCGTAATGTCTAATACATTCATAGTACAAAATGTCTTTACGACATGTCGCGAAACAAAATTTATAATGGGAAAAAAAAGTTGGCGGAAAAACAATAAGAATAATAATAATAATAAATATAGGTTCAATCGTTCTACCGAACGATTAATAGGCTTTCCACTTTAAAAGAAGACCTTAAATAAATGACCTTGAAACTAAAAAGCTAAGAAACATATGTAACTAAAAAAGAATAAGGCATTCAAAATACATAGTACCATGAAAAACATTTAAAAAGGACTTTGACCTTGACTCTTACAGCATGACCTTGACCATGCTGAAGGTCAACAGTGATCAACATTGAAGATTTCATGCCAATATCTCTTGTAGTCATTGAGATATGACTACTTATAATATATACAAAAAAATAGAAAATGACCTTGACCTTTGACCTTGAGTTTGTTTTCAAGGTCAAGGGTCCTAATGATCTATAGCAAAGACTCCATGCCTCTACTATCAATAGTTGATAAGCAATTAATGAAAAACTAATTATCAATGGTTGTAATGGGGCATAACTCCTATAAGATGAAGCCGGATCCTTACCCTCCAAATAGGAAAAAGTTGCGCCTTTATGAGACCAACATTTTATCCATTACAACTTATTGCCTATCTTTTACCGTTTCAAAGGAATAGCGATGACAAGACAATGCCAAAATTTCAAACGTGACCTTGACCTTTGACCTTGAGTTTATTTTCAAGGTCAAGGTAAATGATGACTAATGATATAAGGTTTCATATAAATATCTATTATAGTTACTGAGATAAAGTGATATAATGCAACTCACAATATATTTTAGTGGTCTAGGGGAGATAACTCTTATAAAAATGTCAAATAAAAAAAGTGACGATTCAAGATCTTAATATGATACACATTTTGGTAAAGGTTTCAATTCTCTATCTATTATAGTAAAGGAGGAGATCTGTACACAACACAATGTCAAAAATTAGAATGTGACCTTGACCTTTGACCTTGTGACCTTTTTCAAGGTCAAGGTCAATGATGACCAACTGTGAAATATCTAGTCTATATCACCACTGGTTCATGAGTTACAATGGTACAAATTGTACTTCCAATAAATAAGGGGAAATAACTCCTACAAGGAGTCGTCAAAATACTTTGCGCGATATGTAACAAATTGTCGCAATCCATAGCTGACCATTTTGCAACAACTTTTATTGCGAAATCTTTTACGGTTTCATAGTTTATCTGCACACAAGCTTTTCTGTAACAGGGGAGATAACTCCGTAAAGAACAAGTGTTCGGTGTGACAGGGTCAACTGCGAAAGCGTAATGTCTGATACATCCATAGTACAAAATGTCTTTACGACATGTCGCGAAACAAAATTTATAATGGGAAAAAACAGTTGGCGGAAAAACAATAAGAATAATAATAATAATAATAATAAGAAACAGACTAATAACAATAAGTCTTTCCACTGGAAAGTGGAAAGCCTTAATAATAAGAAACAGACTAATAACAATAAGTCTTTCCACTGGAAAGTGGAAAGCCTTAATTAAAAGGACATTTGTTCAGTAGAACAAATGCACAGGAAGGTCTTTCCCTCGTTATCGTTTCTATAGGAAAAACTGGCGTTAAACGTTAAACAAGAGGCCCCAGAGGGTGAAAATCTATCATTTTACATCGTAATATACCCGTATACCCCCCCCCCCCTCCGGGGGTTTCTATTCCATTTTTTCTAGAACGTTCTAATTACAAAATTGAATAAAAAAAAAGGGCCCGGCCCCTCCACCCCAGGGCCAGCATGATTTATTGTTTTTGACATGCTGTCCCTGGGTGGAGAGTTGGGCCCTTTTTGGGTTCATAGTTTTATATGCAACTATGGTTATATAAAAACCGGGAACCAGTTTTTTTGTTTATTTGTTTGTTTGTTTACTTTTCTGTTTTTAACTATATGTTTGGTATTTTAATGACTTTTCTTGACTTGTAGGGGAAGAGAAAGAGATTTATGGTAAAAGGCAAAGAACAGAACTGGCTGGAGTCACGTGACATTGTTATATAATATCACGGAGATAGTTTTATTTTATCATTCTAGGGAGTTACGATGGTCTGAAAGGACATATATATGACATGATGCACGATCTGTAATCTCAGTGATTGTTTATTTCAGGACGACACGGATTAATATCAACGGACCATGCCGACAATTAATAAAAGACTTTTTTATTTTATTTTAGTGGAATTTTACACTGTAAAATAATTACACGAGGCACGTAGCAGACGATGGAATACACAAAAAAGTGACGTCGGAAATTGTTTCAATTTGTTATTGTTTCAGGTAAAATGCAGTTCGGACAGTTAGAACAACTTGTTGACACACGATTTACACGGTCATTCACTGACGATGGCTGAAACGGACATCACGACAGACGAAATTTACGTGGCTGGGGGGAGGGGTGGTCACGTGTTTCAATGTGGGATTTTAAGGATTTATTGACTCGTACACCTTACGGGGAGACATTTTTAGACTGAAATCGACATTCTAAAGCGAATGGCGAGGGTTTCAAACAGCTGGGATGCATCGTTTTTCGGGAAATTACGATTTTTACATAAAAAGTGGTGTTGGACTTGCACGACTGGTAACTTTTTATTGGTTGCGCCCAGCGATTTTCTACCTATCGACAATTCGAGGACATCGATCCCAGATGCAATCGGCGTCCATTTTATTGTACCATTTTGTGTGCCTTAGGAGGAGATGTGATAACAACGTTTTCATGGGGGGTCCCTGCCACGCCCTCATTTTTGACGGGGCGTGCTAACAGGGTGAATGGGAGAAAGCCCACGGGGTATCCATTACACCGCCAAATTTTCAGCTCGATCGGATAAGAAACTTTTTGGCAGCACTAAATTGAATTTTAGATCGGAAGAAAAGTAATAATAATATTAAAAGGACATTTGTTCAGTAGAACAAATGCACAGGAAGGTCTTTCCCTCGTTATCGTTTCTATAGGAAAAACTGGCGTTAAACGTTAAACAAGAGGCCCCAGAGGGTGAAAATCTATCATTTTACATCGTAATATACCCGTATACCCCCCCCCCCTCCGGGGGTTTCTATTCCATTGTTTCTAGAACGTTCTAATTACAAAATTGAAGAAAAAAAAAGGGCCCGGCCCCTCCACCCCAGGGCCAGCATGATTTATTGTTTTTGACATGCTGTCCCTGGGTGGAGAGTTGGGCCCTTTTTGGGTTCATAGTTTTATATGCAACTATGGTTATATAAAAACCGGGAACCAGTTTTTTTGTTTATTTGTTTGTTTGTTTACTTTTCTGTTTTTAACTATATGTTTGGTATTTTAATGACTTTTCTTGACTTGTAGGGGAAGAGAAAGAGATTTATGGTAAAAGGCAAAGAACAGAACTGGCTGGAGTCACGTGACATTGTTATATAATATCACGGAGATAGTTTTATTTTATCATTCTAGGGAGTTACGATGGTCTGAAAGGACATATATATGACATGATGCACGATCTGTAATCTCAGTGATTGTTTATTTCAGGACGACACGGATTAATATCAACGGACCATGCCGACAATTAATAAAAGACTTTTTTATTTTATTTTAGTGGAATTTTACACTGTAAAATAATTACACGAGGCACGTAGCAGACGATGGAATACACAAAAAAGTGACGTCGGAAATTGTTTCAATTTGTTATTGTTTCAGGTAAAATGCAGTTCGGACAGTTAGAACAACTTGTTGACACACGATTTACACGGTCATTCACTGACGATGGCTGAAACGGACATCACGACAGACGAAATTTACGTGGCTGGGGGGAGGGGTGGTCACGTGTTTCAATGTGGGATTTTAAGGATTTATTGACTCGTACACCTTACGGGGAGACATTTTTAGACTGAAATCGACATTCTAAAGCGAATGGCGAGGGTTTCAAACAGCTGGGATGCATCGTTTTTCGGGAAATTACGATTTTTACATAAAAAGTGGTGTTGGACTTGCACGACTGGTAACTTTTTATTGGTTGCGCCCAGCGATTTTCTACCTATCGACAATTCGAGGACATCGATCCCAGATACAATCGGCGTCCATTTTATTGTACCATTTTGTGTGCCTTAGGAGGAGATGTGATAACAACGTTTTCATGGGGGGTCCCTGCCACGCCCTCATTTTTGACGGGGCGTGCTAACAGGGTGAATGGGAGAAAGCCCACGGGGTATCCATTACACCGCCAAATTTTCAGCTCGATCGGATAAGAAACTTTTTGGCAGCACTAAATTGAATTTTAGATCGGAAGAAAAGTAATAATAATATTAAAAGGACATTTGTTCAGTAGAACAAATGCACAGGAAGGTCTTTCCCTCGTTATCGTTTCTATAGGAAAAACTGGCGTTAAACGTTAAACAAGAGGCCCCAGAGGGTGAAAATCTATCATTTTACATCGTAATATACCCGTATACCCCCCCCCCTCCGGGGGTTTCTATTCCATTGTTTCTAGAACGTTCTAATTACAAAATTGAAGAAAAAAAAAGGGCCCGGCCCCTCCACCCCAGGGCCAGCATGATTTATTGTTTTTGACATGCTGTCCCTGGGTGGAGAGTTGGGCCCTTTTTGGGTTCATAGTTTTATATGCAACTATGGTTATATAAAAACCGGGAACCAGTTTTTTTGTTTATTTGTTTGTTTGTTTACTTTTCTGTTTTTAACTATATGTTTGGTATTTTAATGACTTTTCTTGACTTGTAGGGGAAGAGAAAGAGATTTATGGTAAAAGGCAAAGAACAGAACTGGCTGGAGTCACGTGACATTGTTATATAATATCACGGAGATAGTTTTATTTTATCATTCTAGGGAGTTACGATGGTCTGAAAGGACATATATATGACATGATGCACGATCTGTAATCTCAGTGATTGTTTATTTCAGGACGACACGGATTAATATCAACGGACCATGCCGACAATTAATAAAAGACTTTTTTATTTTATTTTAGTGGAATTTTACACTGTAAAATAATTACACGAGGCACGTAGCAGACGATGGAATACACAAAAAAGTGACGTCGGAAATTGTTTCAATTTGTTATTGTTTCAGGTAAAATGCAGTTCGGACAGTTAGAACAACTTGTTGACACACGATTTACACGGTCATTCACTGACGATGGCTGAAACGGACATCACGACAGACGAAATTTACGTGGCTGGGGGGAGGGGTGGTCACGTGTTTCAATGTGGGATTTTAAGGATTTATTGACTCGTACACCTTACGGGGAGACATTTTTAGACTGAAATCGACATTCTAAAGCGAATGGCGAGGGTTTCAAACAGCTGGGATGCATCGTTTTTCGGGAAATTACGATTTTTACATAAAAAGTGGTGTTGGACTTGCACGACTGGTAACTTTTTATTGGTTGCGCCCAGCGATTTTCTACCTATCGACAATTCGAGGACATCGATCCCAGATGCAATCGGCGTCCATTTTATTGTACCATTTTGTGTGCCTTAGGAGGAGATGTGATAACAACGTTTTCATGGGGGGTCCCTGCCACGCCCTCATTTTTGACGGGGCGTGCTAACAGGGTGAATGGGAGAAAGCCCACGGGGTATCCATTACACCGCCAAATTTTCAGCTCGATCGGATAAGAAACTTTTTGGCAGCACTAAATTGAATTTTAGATCGGAAGAAAAGTAATAATAATATTAAAAGGACATTTGTTCAGTAGAACAAATGCACAGGAAGGTCTTTCCCTCGTTATCGTTTCTATAGGAAAAACTGGCGTTAAACGTTAAACAAGAGGCCCCAGAGGGTGAAAATCTATCATTTTACATCGTAATATACCCGTATACCCCCCCCCCTCCGGGGGTTTCTATTCCATTGTTTCTAGAACGTTCTAATTACAAAATTGAAGAAAAAAAAAGGGCCCGGCCCCTCCACCCCAGGGCCAGCATGATTTATTGTTTTTGACATGCTGTCCCTGGGTGGAGAGTTGGGCCCTTTTTGGGTTCATAGTTTTATATGCAACTATGGTTATATAAAAACCGGGAACCAGTTTTTTTGTTTATTTGTTTGTTTGTTTACTTTTCTGTTTTTAACTATATGTTTGGTATTTTAATGACTTTTCTTGACTTGTAGGGGAAGAGAAAGAGATTTATGGTAAAAGGCAAAGAACAGAACTGGCTGGAGTCACGTGACATTGTTATATAATATCACGGAGATAGTTTTATTTTATCATTCTAGGGAGTTACGATGGTCTGAAAGGACATATATATGACATGATGCACGATCTGTAATCTCAGTGATTGTTTATTTCAGGACGACACGGATTAATATCAACGGACCATGCCGACAATTAATAAAAGACTTTTTTATTTTATTTTAGTGGAATTTTACACTGTAAAATAATTACACGAGGCACGTAGCAGACGATGGAATACACAAAAAAGTGACGTCGGAAATTGTTTCAATTTGTTATTGTTTCAGGTAAAATGCAGTTCGGACAGTTAGAACAACTTGTTGACACACGATTTACACGGTCATTCACTGACGATGGCTGAAACGGACATCACGACAGACGAAATTTACGTGGCTGGGGGGAGGGGTGGTCACGTGTTTCAATGTGGGATTTTAAGGATTTATTGACTCGTACACCTTACGGGGAGACATTTTTAGACTGAAATCGACATTCTAAAGCGAATGGCGAGGGTTTCAAACAGCTGGGATGCATCGTTTTTCGGGAAATTACGATTTTTACATAAAAAGTGGTGTTGGACTTGCACGACTGGTAACTTTTTATTGGTTGCGCCCAGCGATTTTCTACCTATCGACAATTCGAGGACATCGATCCCAGATGCAATCGGCGTCCATTTTATTGTACCATTTTGTGTGCCTTAGGAGGAGATGTGATAACAACGTTTTCATGGGGGGTCCCTGCCACGCCCTCATTTTTGACGGGGCGTGCTAACAGGGTGAATGGGAGAAAGCCCACGGGGTATCCATTACACCGCCAAATTTTCAGCTCGATCGGATAAGAAACTTTTTGGCAGCACTAAATTGAATTTTAGATCGGAAGAAAAGTAATAATAATATTAAAAGGACATTTGTTCAGTAGAACAAATGCACAGGAAGGTCTTTCCCTCGTTATCGTTTCTATAGGAAAAACTGGCGTTAAACGTTAAACAAGAGGCCCCAGAGGGTGAAAATCTATCATTTTACATCGTAATATACCCGTATACCCCCCCCCCTCCGGGGGTTTCTATTCCATTGTTTCTAGAACGTTCTAATTACAAAATTGAAGAAAAAAAAAGGGCCCGGCCCCTCCACCCCAGGGCCAGCATGATTTATTGTTTTTGACATGCTGTCCCTGGGTGGAGAGTTGGGCCCTTTTTGGGTTCATAGTTTTATATGCAACTATGGTTATATAAAAACCGGGAACCAGTTTTTTTGTTTATTTGTTTGTTTGTTTACTTTTCTGTTTTTAACTATATGTTTGGTATTTTAATGACTTTTCTTGACTTGTA
>OX104117.1:36002890-36436925 GCA_944474755.1 Limnoperna fortunei | reverse complement strand
TAACTATCCTGAGCATTTTTGCAAAAAAAATTTTTTGTCCGACTTCCGGTTTCAAAATGGCGGCCGTTTTAAAGTTTGCTCGTTTTCTCGCTCATCTTTTAACCGATCGAAATGAAACTTGGCCAACTGAAAGCTCATGTTATGAAGTTGTGCTCTTGACTTTTAGTTCCCTCTACTCGGTCAAAAGTGCGGAACGGGAGGCGACTTCAACGTTTCGGGAAACGTAAATTTTAATTATTATTATTATTATTTTCATATTTCTTATGTTTTCCCCTCGCAATGTTGTCCGCTCGTTTTCTCGCTCATCTTTTAACCGATCGAAATGAAACTTTAGGAACATGTTAAGGGTGACCTGAAGTTGTGCAATCCACTTTTGAAATTTTCAAAATGGCCGTCATTTTCAAAATGGCCGCCGTTGAAAAAAATGACGGCCGTTGTCAGATCTCAGTAATTGCCAAAGCAATTTCAATGAAAATTGGTATACTGGTACAGCTAACTATCCCGAGCATTTTTGCAAAAAAAAATTTGACGCGGCCGACATTTCAAAATGGCCGCCATCCGAACACCACCCCCCTAAAAATGTAAAAATTTAAACGTCATCCGATTTAGACGAAATTTGGTATACAGGTAGCTTATGATACCCTAAGTGTGCCACTATTAAAAATGTTTTGTCCGACTTCCGGTTTCAAAATGGCGGCCGTTTTAAAGTTTTACAAAATGGCGGCCGTTGTCAGATCTCAGTTATGGCCAGAGCAATTTCAATGAAAATTGGTATACTGATACAGCTAACTATCCTGAGCATTTTTGCAAAAAAAATTTTTTGTCCGACTTCCGGTTTCAAAATGGCGGCCGTTTTAAAGTTTGCTCGTTTTCTCGCTCATCTTTTAACCGATCGAAATGAAACTTGGCCAACTGAAAGCTCATGTTATGAAGTTGTGCTCTTGACTTTTAGTTCCCTCTACTCGGTCAAAAGTGCGGAACGGGAGGCGACTTCAACGTTTCGGGAAACGTAAATTTTAATTATTTTTTTAATTCTAAGATTTTTCTATTTTCAAGGTGAAGATAGCCTTAGCCAGATTTCGGTATAACGTTTTGGAATTTTGGTGATAAAAGCTTTATAACATCTCATTCATATGGATTTCAGATATTGTTTGGGTTCGAGCGCCACTGATGATTCTTGATTATACGAAACGCGCGTCTGGCGTAGTAAATTTTAGTAATCTTGGTATCTTTGATGACATTTTATTTGCAACCACTGGGTCGATGCCTCTGCTGGTGGACTGTTAATCCCGGAGGGTATCACAGCCCAGTAGTCACACTTCGGTGCTGACAGGAATATCATTGATTCTTTCATTGATATAGTCATTGTATAAATTTACTGCCCTGAAATTTCGAAAATGATTTTAGTTCTAAGGTTTTTTTTATTTTCAAGGTGTAGATAGCCTTTGCCGGATTTTGGTATAACGTTTTGGAATTTCGGTGATAAAAGCTGTACAACATCTCATTCATTTGTATTTCAAATATTGTGTGGGATCGAGCGCCACTGATGAGTCTGGATTAGACGAAACGCGCGCCTGGCGTAGTAAGTTTATTAACCTTGGTATCTTTGAGGACATTTTTTGGAACCGCTGGGTCGATACCTCTCCTGTGGACTGTTAGTCCCCGAGGGTATCACCAGCCCAGTAGTCCCACTTCGGTGCTAACAGGAATATCATTGATTTTTTCATTGATATAGTCATTGTATAAATTTAATGATCTGAAATTTCGAAAATAATTTTAATTCTAAGATTCTTCTATTTTCAAGGTGTAGATAGCCTTAGTCGGTTTTTGGTATAACGTTTTGGAATTTTGGTGATAAAAGCTCTACAACATCTCTCATTCATTTGGATTTCAAATATTGTTTGGGTTTGATCGCCACTGATGAGTCTTGATTAGACGAAACGCGCGTCTGGCGTAGTAAATTTTATTTTCCTTGATATGTTTGATGACATTTTATTTGCTACCACTGGGTCGATGGCTCTGCTGGTGGACTGTTAGTCCCGTAGGGTATCACCAGCCCAGTAGTCACACTTCGGTGCTGACAGGAATATCATTGATTCTTTCATTGATATAGTCATTGTATAAATTTACTGCCCTGAAATTTCGAAAATTATTTTAATTCTAAGGTTTTTTTTATTTTCAAGGTGTATATAGCCTTAGCCGGATTTTGGTATAACGTTTTGGTATTTGGTGATAAAAGCTCTACAACATCTTATTCATTATGATTTTGATGAAAACCTTAAGTTGCAATTAAAAATGGCGAAAAATTAAAAGAAATATCATTTTATTTTTTAAAGGTTGTAGATTGCCATTGGTAAAAACAAATATATACTATAAGTATTATTGACTTCATCTCAATGCAGATATCTGTTATTTATCATATCTCGTTTAAAAAAGGGAGAGAGCTCCATATAATACAAATATACACATATATAGAATTTATAACGTATAAAGGTTAATTAATTTGGTGATGGTTTAGAATTAAGCCTCAACATTTTTTAAGGTTATTTAACTTTGTAAATTTTAAAGAGAAAAAAACGGATACAGGTTTGTGTAAAGCTTATATGTAATACCATATCTTGAAAAACTCGCCTGCGTATATAATATTTCATATATCTTATAAATATCTTAAATAGAAGTTTCTGATCTTTTAAAAGAAATTGTTCCATACCCACTGCTGGTACTACTGCTATTAGTGCGATCCATCTGCAAAATAAAAAATTATATATGTGATACCTGAGAATAACTTCTTTAGATTCATACATACATGTACCTACAATATTTCAGTAAAAAAAGTAAATGAACAACTTACTTTCAAACACCAGTCATTCGTGTTAGTTTTATCAATGATTGTAATGAATAAAGTATTTAAGTCAATTTCTAATAATACATGCACTTGTAAAGTAATAAACATTTATAATTGAATAGTACAAAATTTCCTGCAGCATATAATGTTTTGATTTTTATTTTGTTCGGATTGTTCACTTTTGTTTGTGTTGTTTTTACTTTTTTCTTTTTGTCATATGCCTCTGTCAAAATCCGGATTATAGCACTGATCAATAGTTCTCCAATCTTGTTGACCGATCGTCATTCTTACCCTGAAATATATAGTAAACCAGAAAACCTATTAAGCATCGGATCGACAAACATGACGATACAGCATAAACAAAGCCAAGAAGATTATGCAACGATACAAATGACGATGTTTCTTGTCAAAACTATAGACACAGACTGACCAACTAATGGCCTTAGTCAATGAGTGTCAATATAAATAAAAAACGCAAACAAGTCATAACATATTGATCTTAAACTTAAACAGTCCTATAATTTCTCATTTATTTTCTTCGGAAATGATGTTCCCAATGTTTTAATCCAAAAACTTTCTTTCTCTTTTCTGTTTGTCTGTCCACCTTGGGCATATATATAAAATCGGACCCGATTATGTCACCACCGGATGCTGATGTATCAATAACCAAATTATATCATTTATTTATATTTATACATTGATATTGACACTGAAGAAGGCCATCAGTCGGTCGAAAATTTTGTCGTATTTATTTATATATGTTTATTTTATAGCAGAAACATCTCTATATTTGTATCGTTGCATAATCCTCTAGACTTATATATTTTTTTTTATGATGTATCTTCATGTCATCAATATTCAACGACTGACGCGCGTTTCGTCTAATCAAGACGAATAAAGGAATTATATTAACAAGAAAGAACAACAAAGTAGATGTTGTGAACGTATTTTTTGTCGAGGACGCGATTTTCCATGCCTTGAGACAAAGATTCGTCGGTTCTTACTTTCGGGGTTTCAAAATTTTCAAACGTACTTCGCAAAAAAAGGTAAAAAAAATTGGTCCAAGCTGAAGCCTTTAAACAGTAACAAAATCCACATCGAGACAACAAAATACGTCATACAGTAGAAACAAACAAGAGCAAAAACCCTAAGTGAATACGTAAACACCCCCTTAAATAAAAACGCAGGACACTAGGCATTAAGATCAGCATGACGGAATGAGATGAACACAAATAAAAAAAATCCTTGTATTATGTAGCTTACTGGTCAACAGCAGCGTCAAGTTTAAAAAATTGGAATTTCTAGCCCTCCTGTAAGATCTAGCATACGTACGAGTTATAATAGGTGTACGTCATAAGCTGACGCCAATGGAATATTTACTCTTATAAATGGGAGGTTAATAATTAGTTAAATTCATCAAGCCTATTTTAGTATTGAGCAAGAAAGCCTCTTTTTAGGTTTAGATTGTTGTGCGGACTTCAGAAATAGGTTTGGAAGTACGCATGGAAATCCTGCACTGTATCTATGTTGGTATTGATTTTTGAGAAATAAGAGTATCAATTAAGCAAGTAAAAGGATTGGAGAACTAAGTCATCGAAATGGGCATGGAGACACAAACAAAGCGATAACCATAATTCACCCGGAACATAAGAACACGTTCTTCACAACTCAATAAATATCACGTAATTCATTTTGATTACCAAAATACTGCGCACATTGTGTGAGACTAAATACCTTGAGGTACATGTATATTAATTTAATCTTACTCGACATAAACACAATATAAGTCCTGCACAAAACGTGGTAAAGTCTAGACAGACCTTCACCTTTTCTCCATTTTAAGCATCGTTCTTATATTAATGTCAAGTCATCACACTACTAAAATATACATTTATATAGGGCATATGGCTTATTGCATTTATTGAAAATGTTACTAGGTGCCTTATCTGCAAGGACAAGAACATAGTTGCCATGATGTTTAGAATTTAGGCCGATCAAGGTATTTGAAGACTGGTGATTCTTTATTTGTTTCAATTGGCCGATTCTCATTTGAATATGGGACCATACTTGAAGGTTGCCAGTGTTCAATTCACAGTGATGAACAGAGCGTCCCCAGGTTGCGAATAAATGGAAGCCCTTTCGTTTGCGTTTTGTCGGTTATAATATAAAAAACCTAAAGTAGGTAAGGCTTGTCGTTCCTTACATCATTTTTAGATTGTGAAAAATAGGTCAGTTTCGCCGCTAAAGTCAAAATTATCTACCTATCTATTACTTAATAGTTTTACTGTGGTGGTCTGAATTTTGCTCCTTATGGCAATCCCTTTCCTGCCGTTGCTTTAATATTTGTCATTTAAAAATTTGCTGGAATCGTCTATATTTAAACAACTAATGAAACAAGAAACCTGACCATGCCACAAAAACAGGCTTTTAACAATTTAACAATTAATTTACTAGTAGACTACAAAGGCGACAGTTATGTGGTTGTAACTGAGCGAAAACTGGTTTTTTTCGATTTTTAATAAGTGACCATCACTTTGACCCGACCGGCCTCTAATCAACCATTTTATAGTGTTAGTAAATGAATTTTACCCTAACCCGACTGACACTTAATCCAATCCCAAGATAAGTCTTCATCCAAAGTTTCAGCAAGATAGGATACAAGTTATCCGAACTAAAGTTATTGACCTGAAACTTTATCTATTTTTAGTAACATTATCTTGACCCGATTGGCTTAAATACGTCAACAAGCAAGGTCTTTATGCAGGATTGATATTTCCAAATTTCACCGAGATTAGTTTATTCAAACTTAAGTTGTTTACCGGAAACATTAAGTTTGACGCCACCCGCCCGTCCGAACGCCGCCTAACATACCCCAATATAATAACCAGGATTTTCGTTAAAAACCTGGTTAAAAATCGCCTTAACAATATGAAGATAGCTAAAGTGTTACACAACATGTTTGTATTATTTTGTTTTTAAGTAGAATTGAGGTTTCTAACGTGAAACTTCTGCATAACTTACCATGTAGATATCGCAAGTACATTTAAAAATTCTTATGGACAAGGAAACTTTTATATTTCCTTTGATAACATGCTCATGGTTTAGTAATTTGTTTATGTTTGTTTCTGTTGTTACAGCATTTATTATTAACATGCTTACCGTTTATTTTCCGTATTCGCTAAAATAGTGTTTAATAACAGTATTGGAACCGTTATGACTTTTTAAGACATGTTTCAAATCACCTTTACTTTTAAGAATCTACACTCGATAGCCATATCACTGACAAACATAGTACCATGATAAAAATGGTATCCCTCGATTATTAACTTCCGTAAATAGAATACCAACAATATTTATAATTAAACCGCCTTTTGTTCTGAGAACAAATGAAAAGGTCTTTCCCACTGATCTTCGAAGTCAGAAAAGTTAGCTATAGCACAAAATGTCACTTCCAGTCATAAAAATGAGTTATTTGAGTAAAGAAAGTGGTTCCGAGCCAAAAAATATATGTTGTTTTCATTCGGTTGATAGGGAAAAAAAGCCACTTCCGTTCATGAAATGACATATTTCAATAAAGAACATCATTCTGATTCTAAAAATATATGGTTGTCGGACTTTTTTAACAATCACCTTGTTGCTATGGTATAACCTTGACCTATGATCTTTGACCTTGGCTAAAAAAACGATTAACCGCAATCTGTCAAATACTGTAACTCGCACAGCTTCGGGCCATATGTACCAAATGAAGGTCTCAATAAGAGGAGTATTTTCCCTATTTATTGTCTGCTTCTATCCTTTATGGTTTATGAGATATAGTGCTAACAAGACCTATGGTGACCTTTTACCTTGACTTTTGAATTTGACCTTGACATTTTTAAATGTAATATATGTCACTTAGGATCAAAGGTGGTGGTCACAAGTCTCTAGGACTTACGGTTTTCGAGAAAAAAATTTTGACGCATTGCGACATTTTTCAGGTCAAAAACACGTAAACAGAAAGTTGATTGGAAGAAAAAAAATTGCATGATAAATCATCGTTATAGGGCAGACTACATTTTGTACACTTCAGATTTTGAGAATCGATTACGTTTCTGAGTTTATCTGCTAACAAATGTTTTTGTGTTTTTGCAGATATCTCTGTTACTTAAAATATAACCGGTCTAAAAGCATGAGCCATGTCATCTCGGGATATGAGCGAGTATGTACTGCGAACGTATTAACTTTCGAGGACAATATTTTTAATGGCTGAGGCAAACAGATATTCGTGGGTTATAAATTTCGAAGATCTCTGAAATTTTTTAAAAAGTAATGTGTCAAGAAGTCAAAGGACAAAATGTATAAACATGATCGGATAAACCTAAGGACAGGGACACAATCCGGATCGAGACAAAGAAAAACGACAGAAGAAATTATAAACAACATCAAAACCAAAAGTGAGTACTCAAACTCCCATAAAACGTAGGATACTAAGGCATCTGGATGAGTAAGCAGTTTAGACATGAACCAATTTACAACAAATTCTTTTGTCAGTATTTTCTAGTCACAGCAGCATTCATTTTATGAAATCGGAAAATCAACGTATGAAGATCTAGCTTAAAGTATAATTTGTTTATACGCCATAGCTAAAGCTGATGGCTTTCTATTTATAAAAAAAGCATGACGACAAATGGAAATTTAAAGTCGTTAAGCATAATTTTACTGGTATGTAAAAATCTCTTCTAGTTATTTAATCTTGTGAGTAGTATGGAAAGAGATTTAGTAGAAAGACCCTGCTTTGTAACGAAAGTGAAGCTTGAATACGACTGTTATGTGAACCATCAGTATATGAGCGCCGTCATTCATAAAGGGACCTTGGCGGTATATAAAACGTTACGTTAATACCGACGGCAAACAACACGTTGAAAGTAGTTATCGAACGCAAAATAAACAATATATTTTATAGTTGAGTACATTTCATTTGAAATGTATTTTCATCGAAATTACATAATTTCGTAGTTCTTTTAATTGTGCTAATTTGAATAAAATATTTCAATTATTCAAATACGCATAGGCATGACACACAGAACTCAACATAACAGGCGTTAAGTTTTACTCAAAAAGGAGATGAATTAGAAGAACATGTAACATGTCACATTGAAGGAGTCGTTGTCTAATATTAGCCTTGTCAAATTATATACTCTCTCAAAAAAGAAACGCAACATAAGGAAAATTATGTTTTACTACATAAATTTTAATTATTAATTAAAACAGAAATAAAACACACAGGACACTAACATGTGGAAGAAATGTTGCCAAAGGTTTACTTTTACCAAAAATGTTAATTTTCCATCGGGATGCAATATGAAACAATATCTATTATTTCCTCCGTTTGCTAGCATTACAGCTTTTATACGCATGAGCATAGACTGAATTGATCGCTGTACTTGAGCCCAAGGAATTCTTAGCCATTCAACAAGAAGTGCATGCTGTAATTCCTGCAGTGTTTGAGGCGACGGTCTAGTTTATCCCACAGATGCTCAATCGGGTTTAGATCCGATGACCGTGAAGGCCAACTCATAACATGTACGTTCTGCCGCTCAAGTCAATAACGATCCTTGTAGTATGCGTTTTGACATTATCATGTTAGAAAACCTCCCTATGGACATCGAATGCGGACAATAAGTGAGGCTGTAGAATCTCTTAACGATAGCGAACTGCATTCAAGTTGCCTGGAATATGAACCAAGGGTGTTTTTCTGGCGTAAGAGATGCTAGACTACATCATCACGCTGCCTCCTTTGAAATGGTTGACTTCAACGACTTCAACCCACTTGCGACAAATCGTGATGCAGTGAACATTGAAGTGTCTTGCAACCTCAGTCTGTAATTCACTGGCCTGGAGTCGACCGATAGTGATGTTCCGGATAGCAGCGTCAAACCTCGGCATAGCTTTTCCTCGTCAGAAGTCAATCAGACTACTTCGTTAGAAAAGAAGTAACAGAGTTTGTATACCAGCAGTAACCGCTAAACAATTACCCATGAATTGCACGTGCAAAAACAAACTGATTTTTGTCAAGCCTCTAGAATTTTCTACATGATAATCAGTACAACCTTGACTGAATTAAATGTAGTCATCGGTAAAATGTCATAAACGGTTTAAATGTAACCACCAATAATTACTCAGTTAGCCAATTTATACTTAACAAATCATTTTTAAAATTAAAAATTTGTTTGCGTTTCTTTTTTGGGAGAGTATATATAGATTCTATCACTCCATGCCGAATTGATTACGATATATATCTATTTAAGACTGTATTATGTACAAATTTTACAATTGCAGAACATTTGACGGTTAAAATAAATACAATAATCAATCGTGGTAAAGTGGTAGAATGTTGTTTGATGGAAAATGACTATCGCAAGTTTTCCTAATGAATAAAACGGGATATTTTCATCAATGAGTTTTTCGGACTTTTCAGAACAAGTTAAATGAGTTTCAGAAAGACTGGACACCCTAATTTACAGAAATGAGAAAAACAGGAATAGTTTCTTGCTATATCTTTACAGCATAAGTTTTTGTCTATAAGTTTTGAACGAATCAACATATCAATGTAATTCAAACGGAATGGTTTTTCCCCACTAAATTCGTTGTTAACTTTGATTCTTAATTGTGTTCAACTTGTAGAACCCGATGAAAGGCGGCTAATATATTCCAACTGAAAAGTTTATAACAAATTCATCAATTTATAACTTAATTCTATTAAAAAAGCGCCATTGTTGTTTACCTGAAAGGAGGTTCGTTGGAATGTCACATTAAGTGGAATTTCAACTTTAAACGCAAATTATACAAACAGGCTTTCAAACGTGATACTTTTATTCTTAAAGAAATTTTAATATAAATTAAGATAGTTGGGCTGCCACCCCGATAGTGGCAGCAGATATTTAAATACACATATTTTTAACAAATGGGTAATCCAAATGACTGGGATCATACATGGGGTCCCAGTACTTACCCCGTGTAACGTCCCGGTGCGTCATCGGGTGGCGGATGGGACAGGCCCTTTCGTTGGAATGCTGTCAAGTCATGGTAAGGAGGGCCTGGCCGCGCACCGTATTGGGTGACGTGTTTGGAGAGTGTCACGCTCCTTGCACGATGGTGACACCTTTTGCAGATTTCCAGAAGGAGTGGCTCGTTGCGGCCGCTGCAGGGGCTGATTTGTCCATCCCTATCCATACTCCATACTTTTCCAGCAGAAGTCAAAATTGTGTTCCCTATTTCCCATCCCTTTTTTTCCGTTGAATCATTGTTTGTTAACTTGTTCTTGTACTGAATATAGCTGCAATACTGCTCGCGGGACGTAAAGCAACCAACCAATTAATAAAATCATTAATCTAAAGGTTAGCTAGATTTTCACGGAAGTTAAAAATAATACGACAGCGGAATAAAGTTAACTTTTGAAAAATAATCATGCATATTTTATTTATCTGGATTGTCAATACTAAATTATGTTTCGCCTGAATGCGCTTTCAAACCATATTGATATATTCTTTGTGACCTATTAAAATACATGTACATGTTATTAGAAAGAAAGTGTTGTCTGTTTCTTTTTGTGCAAATATTTGTTGATTTGAGTAATTATTAAATAAATAAAATATATTATATGAAATTTATGAATACGGTCTAGATTAGCTTTTAAAAATCATTAGACAGGAAAAAGAAGACAACCATTTGAAATTTTGTATAACATGTTTATGATCTACATTTAATAGTCACTCAAAAAACATCAAAATCTTTTATATTATGCAATATCCTTTTGCATACGTATACAAAAATGAACTGTGAAAAATAAATACCTGAATATTTTTTACAGATAATGATATTTATTGATAGTATCTAGTTCGAATTAACAAAGAACCACAAGTAGTAGTTTATGTCATATACAAATTTTATGTTTTAAATTAAAGTTTTACACATTTGAATTTCGTTGAAATTTGTTTATTCAAATTTCGAGAAATCTCCAATATGATACTTCTTTGTAAATCTTAATGATAAAGTCATATGTAGATTTCAATATTTATAAAGGACAATTAGACGGAATTTGTTGATGATCTATATGACATTGTACAATGAGTTGCAAACGAACATTGCCGAATTGAGTAATACAGATAATCTTGGGTTAAACTTAAATTATTAGTTTTGGTAAAATAAATGATAATAGATGCAAAAATTTAATTTATTGATTACTGCAAGAACTGATAAACTGGAATGCACGGCAAATTGCAAATAACTGTCATTCCTTTAAATGGCGTCTACGTCGTTTATGATAAAACGCCGAAAATTGATAGATTTGATTATTTTGATATATAAGGATTATAATCTTGCAAAAATTTCAATTTCGAAAATTCTTAGATTTAGGTCCCTTCATGAATGACACCGCTCATATTCTTTTATTTACAATCTGTTATGTGCTTGTTATTGGGGGCTTTATCTTCAATATACTATGTATAGTAAAACAAGATAGTCTATTATGTCTATAAATATAAGTAAGTGTGGATAGTAGTGCCCAAGCAATACTAAGTCGCCTACAGAGAAAAAAATTTTTCGGAGCCTCGGTGGCCGAGTGGTTAAGGTAGTTTGTCTACTATTGATCACGCGGTCTGTCAACAGTGCGATGCGGGTTCTAGTCTCACCGCGGGAAGGGAACACCCGACTCCAATCTTAATTGACAAGGATTGCCAGTTTTCCACCGTAGGTCTGGGTTTTTCTCCGGGAACTCCGGCTTCCTCCACCAATAAAAACTGGACGCCATGATATAGCTGTAAAATTTGCTGACGGTGGCGTTAAACAATATCAAACAAACAAAAAATTACAGTTTTCATAGTTCAACGGCCATAATTTCATTAAATATCATTGGACCGGAACAATATTTCAACTTTATCTGGACCTCATTATGGTTTACTTACTTGCCAAATTTAAGCTCAATATCTGCAAGCGTTTACAAAAAAATCCGGAAAAATGATGGGCCATAATTTCGTCATCATGGTTGACTCCCATATATCAGCTCAATGCCTGCAAGCGTTTAGAAAACATGTCTGGAAAACATATTTGACAGACTGACGGACCGACGGACAAACTTATAGTCCCTTTCGGCGAGGCCGGTAGGGGACAAATAAAGATTGATTGATTGAGTGGATGTCTGCTTTACGTCCAGCGAGCAGTATTTCAGCTATATTAAGGACAGGAACAAGTTAACAAACAATAAATCAACGGAAAATGGGGGTGGGATGGGTCACAGGGAATACAATTTTGACTGCCACTGGAAAAGTATGGAGTTTTGGGTAGGGGCGGAAAATTAAGCCTTTTGTAGCAGCTACAATGAGCCTATTCCTTTTCGAAATCTACAAAAGGGGTCTTTAGCGTGAAAGGAGCGTGGCACTCTTCAAACACGTTACCCACTACGGTCCGCGGTCAGGCTTTCCGTATTATGACCTGACAACCCCCCAACGAGAGGGTCTCCTCTATCCGCCACCCGGGGACGCGTTGGGCTGCTCTGTGGGTCGAACACTGGTAGACAAATAAAGAAAAATATCATATGAAAACATCTGATCGTATCGCTAGTACTTGTACTGCTCATTGCAGATCTTCAGACGACAAACATGTTTACATACACGTACGATAAAATTTAATTTTAAGCGAATATGTAGTTTTTGGAACGCGGAATACCTTCATATATTCAAAGTCAATAAATACCTAAATATCCAAAAAAAAACAGCCTGCCAAAACACACGTTTACTTAGTATATTCAGGTCAAATAGTAGAAATGCACGATCTCAATATTATTCTTCATAAATTCTATAGAACACCAGTTTAATAATCGTAGTAAAAATATGGCAAGCAAAACGAAAGGAATTCGGTTTAATTCTGTTAATTCTGGTAAAATATATTGAATGCTCACCAGATATATGGTAATGTTTACCAATATATATAAATGACAAGGATGTAAAATATGTAAAATTTTTCATTGTAATAATATTTGTCTATATTTCTAAATGTACATGATGTAAATGTATACCTTACATTGAATTACCAAATAAAATATGATCTAGGATACCACGATTAATAGATTGTACAACGCCTGACGCGCGTTTCGTCTAATCAGGACTCATAAAGTACAGTGTAGCATCATATCAACTAAAAAAGAACAACACACAGACAGAGTAGATGCTGTAAACGTATTTTTTGTCGATTACACGATTTTTCGCGGATGAGACAGAGATTCGTGGGTTCTTAATTTCGTGGTTTCAAAATTTTCAAAAGTACTTTGCAAAAAATAAAAAGGTAAGAAAATCAATTGGTCAGCAAGAAGTTTAAACCTTTGGACAATAACAAAATCCATATCGAGACAAAGAAACACGTCACAGAGAAGACTCCAACAAGAATAAAAACCTAAAGTGAATACGTTAACACCCCTTTAATGAAGAAATGCAGGACACTTAGGAATCCGGATGAGTATGAAGGAATGATATGAACACAAGTTAAAAAATCATTGTTTAGGTAGCTAACTGGTCAACAGCAGCGTGCAGTTTAGAAAATTAAATTGGAATTTCTAGCCGCTGGCGCTGATAGAATATTTCATCTTATAAATGGGAGGTAAATAACTAGAAAGATAAAGTTATCAGGCCTATTGTAGTATTGAGTAAGAAAGCCTCTTTTTAGTTTGTTTAAATTGTTGTGAGGACTTAAGAAATAGGTTTAGTAGTACACCTGGAAATCTTGCATTGTACCCCTGTTTGCATTGATTTTTGTGAAATGTGGGTATCATGTACAAGGAGTGGAGAACTCGATCATCATGGCCATGGAAACCAAAACAAAGCCATTACCATAATTCACCTCGAACATTAGAACTTGTTTGTCGCAAATCAATACATTTTAAGTAATTCATTTTGATTACCACAATACTGTGAACATTGTTTGAGATTTAATACGTGTGAGGTATAATAAGTTTACTCGACATAAACACCATATAAGGCATTGGCACAAAACGGGGTACAGGCTAGGTAGCTTCAACTATTCCCCATTTCTAAGCCTGATTCTTATATTATATTAATGTCAAGTCACAATACTAATATAATCTACATATATTAAGGGCACAGGGCTAATTGCATTTATCGATAATGTTATTATTTGCCTTATCTGCAAGGACAAGAACATAGCTACCATGATGTTTAGAATTTTAGCAAAAAAGGTATTTGGAGACTGATGATGCTTTAGTCTTCATTATCTGTCTTAATTGACCGATTCTAATTTGAATATGGGACCATACTTGAAGGGTTGCCAATGTTCAGTTCAGAGAGATGCGCAGAGCGTCCCCAGGGTGAGGATAAAGGGAAGCCCTTTTGTTTGGGTTTTGTGGGTTATAATATAAAAATTATATTAGTTTTAGATTGTGAAAAATATGTCAGTTTTGCGCTAAAGTCAAAATTATTCACATACCAATTACTTCATGTTTTTACTGTGGTTGTCTAAAATTTGCCCCTGATGGCCATCCTGTCCTTGCCGCTTCATTAATGTTTGTTATTTTACAATTTGCTGGATTCGTCCATATTTAATCTAGTAATGAAACAAGAAACCTGGTCATGCCACGAAACTAGGTTTTTAACCACTTAACAATTAATTTTATTAGCAGACTACAAAGGCGGCACTTATGTGGTTGTAATTGAGCGGAAACTCTTTTCCTATTTTTAGTAAGTGACCTTTACCTTGACCCGACTGACCTCTAATCCAATCCTATGCTTATTTGCACATAACTACATACAAACAAAACTTCAGCAAAATACCTTCATTTTAACACAAATTACTAAGCGGAAACGTTTTTATATTTTAGTAACTGAATTTGACCTTAACCCGACTGGCACCAAATCCAATCCTAAGCTAAGTCGTCATGCAAGCTAGTTATATCCAAAGTTTCAGCTAGATTTGTTTATCCGAACTAAAGTTATTGACCGGAAACTTCTTTAATTTTTAGTAACCTTGACCTTGACCCGACTGGCCCAAAACCATAACCAAGCCCTCTATGCAGAAAGGATGTTGAGGATGAATTTCATTTTGTATGCAAATGTGAAAAGTTACAAATTAATAGAATAGCTATATTTAGGAAAATAGAAGAAATCATCCCTTATTTTGTTAATATGTCAGATAGAGAAATGTTTATATTTATATTTAGAAGTAATGATTATGATATCATGAAAATATGTGTTTTCAGGGATTTTTGATATCATGGCTAATCAGAGAAAAGTGATATGCAACCAAGACATTGTATTTTAATAAGCTGCTGTATTCATTAAATGTGTTTCATGATACAATTTATTGATATTTAGATTTATTGCCTATTTTATATACCAGTGCTTAACATGCCAGATTATGTCGTTTAATAATGTCTTATAATTGTACTGTATCATTGTCTGTTCTGTATATATGTCTATTAATGTTGTTGATATAAGTCTTAAGTTGGATAACAAATCAATAAAATATTTGAATTTGAATTTGAAAACCTGGTTAAAAATCGCCTAAACAATATGAAGATAGCTTAATATGTCAATAAACATGACATTTTTTGTAATTGTTTTTTAAGTAAAAATTGAGGTTTCTAAAGTGAAACTTTTGCATAATTTGAAATTTGTATTTACATATTTTTACATGTAGATATCGCAGGTACATTTTAAAATTCTTATTGAAAAGGAAACTTGTATATTTCCTTAGATAACATGCTCATTGTTTTGTTATTTATTTATGTTTGTTTCTGTTCTTACAGCATTTATTATTAACATGCTTACCATTTATTTGCCGTATTTACTAAAATACTGTCAGTGCACACTCAATCATCTATCAAGGATGTTTATCGTAATTCGTCTTGGATACGACCACGTGATACGTTGTGCACACCGCCACCAAACAAATCAGTTGGATTAATAGGTTGTACAGTATAAATAAAATACCACACGTACTGTAAAAAAAACAAATTTACAATAACATACTTCACACTATAAGGATTTTATCTTTTATCGTATTTATTATTCAATGGTTCTATAGCAATAAAATCAATATTTGTTTAGATAACAATCGTTTAGTTATTTCTTTATGAACAAATGCAAAAACGATTAAACATTAAATGCACAAAAGGGGCGAATAATAAAATAATATTTAAGGATATATAGTAATTATTTGCGGTTTATAAAAATAATAACATCATCGAATATTTAGAATAGCGGACTCGATAGACGAGTGGTATGTAGTTCGTCTACTATTAATCACGTGCTCTGTCATCACTGGGATTGCGGTTTCTAATGTCACTACGGGCACGGTGCACTCAATATCAATCTTAATTAATAAGGACTGCCAGTCCTCCTACCGAAAGTCGGTGGTTTTGCCCGGGTACTCCGCCTTCCTCTATAAGTAAAATCTGAACGCAAGGATATAGCTTAACAATTGCTGAAAGTGGCGATAAACAACATTCACGCAAACAATGTATTTTTAATTCTCGCCTTGAATAAAGATAACGCTGCAATACTACTTATTTGACGTTACGCAAACATTCAACCAATCTAACTATTTTTCAACACTCAACCTGTCAACGAGAGATTGAGATCAAGGACAATGCCGATACTATCAAGTCGGCTTTTTGTAATTGACTACGAAAATATAAAATAAACTTTTCCCAACTGTTAACTCGCTTTCACCGACGGCAACATTTCATCATATCCGGCGTATGGCGTTTACATTTTACAACTCACACGGTATGTTAGATCTACGCTCGGAATTCCGATTTTCTAGAACGAACACACCATAATAAGCCACTCAAAAGAGGGGTTTGATGTCCCTAGGTTGATGTCATCCCTTTCGAAGTTTTTTGCTGTCTCTTAAACTTATTGCTCGTCATAAAAATGCATATTTCTAACATTTGTTCTGAACCATATGTCAGTTTTCCGTCCCAGAATATAACTTTCCCGGACATTACGACAGGTTGTGTTTAATAAGAGGCTTAATCCTCCAATAAAACCTGCTTAAACCAATTTTTAGGGTTTGTGTTACGCACATTTTGTTTTTGTTGATTTATGTTTCTCTATGTCGCGTGTCTTTGTCTCAATTCGAAATTTTGTAACTGTCCTATTGTTATGTTTTGTTTTTGACTGATCGGTCTTCTTAATTCTTCCTTGCAATTGGTTCGTTCAGCTGGTATTTTTGTACTATTTTATTTATTTCTCGCTTTGTCGTTGTTCCTCATTTCTTGTTCGACTGTGCCAGGTATCTTCTCTTATGCGTTCACGCTTGATACTTCTCGTTGTCTTTGCTTACTATTTTCGTCTTTTAAATTTGCAGCCATCTCTTCACTGTTATCACTTCTGCTTCTGTTACAACATTGTTAGTGCTTTCTTTTAAGCAGAAAACAGTGGTGCATATAAAACCTCACGAAGTGATAGAGGGCTGAGTCCGTGCTTCAAAAGTGGTGTAATGCAGCTTTCAAAAGAACTTATGTCAAACATCGCAGTGTTACTGACCTCGATATTTCACAAAAAGCCAATCATTTCTTGTGTTATTCAGAAAACTATAAACAATGCATATTATATAATTAAGCATTTCAAGCTTTTCTCATTTGTTTAAATTTTTGGCGGTAATTGAGTTTACATAAAAAGCTTAATACTTCAATATACATTATTAGATTTTAATCATATGATTTTTTACACATCCTAAACTCAAGTACGGAAGCCTTGGAGGGCCATTTTGACTTTTAACTTTTAACTTACTAATTCTGACTTTTTTGTTTTGAGTTTTGACTATTGACTTATGATACAAGCCGACTGGGGACATTTTCACTTTTAACTTTTGACTTTCAACCTGTTGACTATTGACTTTTGCCTTTTGACTTTTGACTTCAGACTTTTTACGTAAGCCGTGAAGGGACATTTTTGTCTTTCAAATGTCTTTCAACTTCTTACAATTGACTTTTTACTTTTCAACTTATGACTTTCAAGGCGGGAAACAATGTTCAAAGACAATCTCACCTTAGTTAGATTTACTAAAACCTTTTATACGGAAGCCTTGGAGGGCCATTTTGACTTTTAACTTTTAACTTACTAATTCTGGCTTTTTTGTTTTGAGTTTTGACTATTGACTTGTTATAGAAGCCGACTGGGGACATTTTCACTTTTATCTTATGACTTTCAACCTTTTGACTATCGACTTTTGTCTTTTGACTTTTGACTTCTTACTTTCTACGTAAGCCCTGAAGGGACATTTTTGTCTTTCAACTTCTTACACTTGACTTTTTACTTTTCAATTTATGACTTTTTAGGCTGGAAAAATTGAAGATTGTACAGCTGCACAAACCCCAAAATTTTCCATTATATCAATTGTAAATCTATGTCTCGCTGTCCGATGCGATTTATTGACTTTTGTAAAAAAAAAAACAACTGTCTCTTTTACGGAAGCCTTAGAGGGCCATTTTGACTTTTAACTTTTAACTTACTAATTCTGACTTTTTTGTTTTGAGTTTTGACTATTGACTTATGATACAAGCCGACTGGGGACATTTTCACAACAAAAAAGTCAGAATTAGTAAGTTAAAAGTTAAAAGTCAAAATGGCCCTCCAAGGCTTCCGTACTCAAGGGACCATTATGTCAAGTCCACGTCCTCATATGTACACTACTACTTTCTTACTACATTCAAATGATATTTCTACAATTGTAGAAAACATTAAAGGTGTAATTAAAGATAAAGTCTCACAAAAAGTCAAAAAGTTTACAATTGAGGAAACTACGGAAGCCTTGGAGGGCCATTTTGACTTTTAACTTTTAACTTACTAATTCTGACTTTTTTGTTTTGAGTTTTGACTATGGACTTATGATACAAGCCGACTGGGGACATTTTCACTTTTAACTTTTGACTTTCAACCTTTTGACTATTGACTTCTGCCTTTTGACTTTTGACTTCAGACTTTTTACGTAAGCCGTGAAGGGACATTTTTGTCTTTCAAATGTCTTTCAACTTCTTACAATTGACTTTTTACTTTTCAACTTATGACTTTCAAGGCGGGAAACAATGTTCAAAGACAATCTCACCTTAGTTAGATTTACTAAAACCTTTTAATTATAAAAATGTGAGCTCACTGACAAAAATATCTTCAGGAAAAGAGCAAATTCCACAACCTCCTTTGTATTTTTGTATGAGTTAATCAATTTTATACAGAAAATTTACTTCTTTATGCTATTGTATACGTCTATAAACCAATCGTAATATGAAATTTCAATAATCGCATTATTTCTGTAACACACTTCATTCTGACTTTTTATTTTGTGTAACGTGCTCGGTGTTAAAAGTCAACAAATTGGATTTCTAGAGAAAGAGACAGTTGTTTTTTTTTTACAAAAGTCAATAAATCGCATCGGACAGCGAGACATAGATTTACAATTGATATAATGGAAAATTTTGGGGTTTGTGCAGCTGTACAATCTTCAATTTTTCCAGCCTAAAAAGTCATAAATTGAAAAGTAAAAAGTCAAGTGTAAGAAGTTGAACGACAAAAATGTCCCTTCAGGGCTTACGTAGAAAGTAAGAAGTCAAAAGTCAAAAGACAAAAGTCGATAGTCAAAAGGTTGAAAGTCATAAGATAAAAGTGAAAATGTCCCCAGTCGGCTTCTATAACAAGTCAATAGTCAAAACTCAAAACAAAAAAGCCAGAATTAGTAAGTTAAAAGTTAAAAGTCAAAATGGCCCTCCAAGGCTTCCGTAGGAAACAGATACATGCTGGAAAGATACATTTATAAAACTACTAACACAAATTATTGAGGAGTTAAAACTAGAAAATGTGTAACTAAGTGTAGATACATACGTTTTGGAACAATAAATCGATCAACCTTGACCTTGTCAATTGGGATATAATTCGACCGCATATTGTAGGCAACCTAAAAATTAGACGAACACCGCTGAATGATGACATTTTACTCTGATCGTACCAGGACGACAATTCCCTTACTTATATTATCGCGTTTTCGTAAACATTATTGACGATATGTCAATAATGTCTAAGTATTATTAACAGTTTCTAAGGGCAACGTTAAAGCACAAATATTACAAGACGGAGATAAACAGATTATCGTCTTTAATATCTGTAGTTTCTAGTCAAATATTTTGATCCTAATAAATTAACGCTAATTATGGTATAACTATTGCGTATGGCATATTAAAATGCAAACAAGTTAAATCAATCGCACAATTAATGTTAACAAAGAAACAATATTGCATTTACTCTTCAATTTCACTTGCTTTACATTTTGTCTCAAGACTGTGAAAAATCAGTTGTTGGTGGCAAGTGACTGGTAATATAAACTTACACAACAATAACGCACACCGAATTTAGGACTAGTCTGATACCATATTATGGAGGCGACATCTGTACAGACACTTACATGACATCCAGCCCTGCATGTGTACATGTAGTACCAAGACTGAATACTTCCCGTTAAAAATCCATATCAGCCTCGTTTAATCCGTTTCCGACTCCGACTCCGAATTTACCAGTATGATCAAATAATGTTTGTAATAGTTATCCTATGTAAAACAACATGTTAGTATGTAAATGGGTGGAACTAAAACGCGCGAGAAAGCTTACATTAATATCTTAAATAATATGTAATACGAAATAACATTGATTGCAAAAGTGGCCGCACACAATGACCACCAAGATTTTTCTCCAAAATATTTGATTTAAAAATTCAACCAATAAAATGTATAAACATTTTGGTCGAAGCGTGAGGCAGGCCAAATAGCATTTTTAGCAAAATTAGCAGTTTTCACTCAAATTTCTTAGTTTTTAGACATATCGGTTTGTTTTCGGATGTTAGATCCATAATTATTTCATCAATAATTAATAATACCTGCTGAAACTTTAAGCATACAGTCATATAATCCAGAAAAACATCATTTTTTATTATTGCCGCATTACAGGGCCGATATTCCTTCTTGTATACTTCCATAACTTCAAAAGAAAATGCATTAAGTATCGAAAATTAATGCCATGATATTGCTTGCAAAAATTAAATTATTTCATTTATATTACATTTTTCATGTTTAATTCGTATATTTTTTCATTTATATGGGATTTTTTTGCGTTTAAATACAATAATTGTCATTTAAATTGGAGAAAATTAATCCATTTAATTGCTATAATTTCCATTCAGTTGGCATCAGTTTTCATTCATATGGAATATTTGTGTATTCAATTGGAATAATGTTACATTCATATCCTATATATTTCATTTACATGAATTCAAATAGACTCTGTATTCTCTTTTATGAAGATAATGTGAGCCCCTTTTTATTGAAAAAAAAATATTTTAGCAATTTTTCATTTGAAAATTTTAGCATTTTCTCAATCATATACATGTTGTTGCTGTGTGTTTATATTGGTTTATATTGGAAAAATTTTGCAAAGTATGACAATACTTTAGTTGAAGATAAAAAATATTAATATTAAGTATGTATATAATGTTTATCTTATTATATTAGTAACCGCGTACAGACTAGATTCCTAACATATATATGGTTGCTCACTCAGTTGCTTAGCAAATACGGTTGGATTTTGGTAAATATCGATACCTCAAAACTATTGTAATTATATTGTTACAGTAATAAATTCAAAGTGGCGAAGTCATTTGTAGACTACTATTTGTCATCTTAAAATCCAAGTTTAATAAATTTAAATGTACTGAGGGTATAGATTTATTTATTTTTGGCAGTCAATATAAATTTGTTACCTGGCAACAGAGTTTATCAGATTATACAATTTTTATTATTTTCGTAAATTGAAGTGTTTATATATTATCCCTTCATATATTATGAAATTTTGAATAAGGGCAAAGATAACGTTTTAGTACTAAGAGATGGATATTCAATTGTTCTATGTATTTTAAATCTTATTGCAATTATTTTCACGTCCTGAAAAGCTTACATTATGTACACGACATTATATGGCATCATGTCAAGGTCAAAGTGGAGGAGGAAAATGGTGTACTTTTGATTTAAGCCATTCATTTTTTTTTGTTTATTTATGTCAGTAATTATTATTAATTGACCATTATACTCGGCAAATATTTCCACGAAATCGCATCTTGATTTCTCTACTAGTGTACAAGTAGGTTCGTAACCGAATGAATAAGGAAACCTTCCCCTTTATGATAACTGTACTTCAACAATTTTGACGTTTTGCGTATCTGCGTTATTATATGAATCGATCGTAAGCTACGAAGTTTTCTAATAACTTGAGGTTGTATTCTCTTTTATCCGTCTCTTGTATAGATTTAATGTTTCATGTACATACAATTATACAGTTTTTCATGACTGCGTAACCTTCTGGAACGCTGGAGTTCATTCTCAGTGTAAATATCACGCGTTTTCTATATTTCATCTCGATAATTATTATGTTTGTATATCGATTTATTAGTGGTGGACATATGACTGCATGTTTTTTCATGATAACTGTTTGACGTCTTGACGATCTTCAGATTTTCATTACGTCATGCACGAATGATGTATCATCCATCATCAGTTCAAATTATAACTAGTTGAGAAACACAATGAAGAAGTAACCAGCCCGAAAATGTTTAGTACATGTAACATCAGGTTGTAGAAGAAAATCTTTGATGTTTTCTTTGTTTTTGTTTTAGTTTTTGGTTGGGAGGGTTGGCGAAATTAGGTTATATGCATGATCGTAAAAAAAATAATTCCACAAAACTTTCAATATAAGGGCAGGTTTCGGATAAGGAAAATGTATCATTTTTTTCAGAAAAAAACGTAATATATGAATAACTACTGCTTTTCATGAGATTACAGTTTAAATAAAGCTATATAACTAGCTTTATTGAAAAATGAAATGGGGTATTATTAGTTTTTAGCACCAATGCATGACCACTCTAGTTGTATGACAGAGCTAGATGTATCGGATAACGTTTTAATAAGGGCCCATTCAATGATGCATGTCAGGGTGGGCTAAATTAGTGTCAAAGCAGAATATTTATAATTTGTATAAATAAGTGGTATCAGAATATAAGAAAATATCAATGTTTCTAAAAACGTTTTATTTTGGTTGCATGTTGTTTAACGCGACTTTCAACAATTTTTCAGCCATATCATGGCGTTCAGTTTTTATTGGGGGAGGAAGCTCGATTACCGAATAAAAACTCCGACCATAGGTAGGAAAACTGAAAATCCTAACCAATTAAGATTAAAGTCGAGCGTACCCTGCCCGCAGTCAGAATCGAACCCGCAACCCCAGTGTTGTGCTGACAGACCACGTGATCACTAGTAGACGAACCTTAACAATTTATTGTAATCTAGTCCACTTTAAAACCTTCTATGGTTGAAGTAAAACTAAATGCATGTTTACCAAAGCTACATAAGTCACATGGCTAGACGTGTCTGTGAATTGTTAAATAAATGTCGTGTCAATGAATAGGCTTTATATACATTATATAAACTATAGAGTGCTCTACCTACAATGTATATCTAAAAAGGTCTGCTTATTGTATAAAGCGATTGTCAATATACAAGAACAAATGTGCTACATCTATTTTATGTTGACTGCGCCTTAAAACGAAGCATGCATTGTTGAGCCGTTCCAGTAAATACAAAGAACACTCCATATAATATGTTTCGAAAAAAAATAGGCTCATTATAACCGAGTGGGTAAGGATGTTAGTCTTCTACTATTGATTACCTGTCTGTCAAAACTTTAATGCAGGTCGGGGGTTTTCTCCGGGAACTTCCGGGATTTCCTTCTCCAATAAAACCTGGACACCATGACAGCTGAAAAAAAAATGATGAAAGTTGCGATAAACACCATTCAAACAAACAATCAAATAAATTGAGCCTACTGCGGGCAGGGTTTGCTCGACTCCAACACCTTCATTGTCAAGGATTGCCTAAAGGCGAGGTTTTAACCGGGAAAAATTCAGTATCTATTTTGTGTAATCAACTCTTTCTACAGTTTTCAACCCAGGTCTCTGAAATTTTACAGGACCCCAAATGTATAGAAGTTATGTACCTGCTATTATGGAATTGTTCGAGATTATTTCCCTAATTTTACAGACTAGCGTACCTAGTCAATTTGTACAAATTTTACCTTAGTGGGTTCATAATTTGTGAAATCAACTCCTCCTTCAGCTTTCAACCCAGATCCCTGAAACTTAAAAAAAGATAGCACACATATTGATGATGTGTACCCGCTATTATGGAATTGTTCGAAGGATTTTTCCCATTTTTCCAGACTTAGGAACACTAATTTGTAAGAAATTCTTTTCAGAAGATGGTACTTTTTTTATTTTATTAACTCGTCCTACAGCTTTCAAACCCATATCCTTGAAAATTAACAGCAATTGAAAACCTATTGCAAATGTCCAGACGTTGTTCAAGAAATGCCGTATTTCTAGACATGGTAACCTAGTCATTTTCTAGCACATTTTATACATGATTGTTCTGTTTTTGTGTAATCAGCTGCTCTACATTGACATAGAGTCCAACACCTGCTTCCAACATGTTGTTAACGATTTCCAATTAATTACGGAACTTGTTTCTTAACCCGACCATTTCAGACTTTTGCTATTTTTCTAATGGCAGTCAATCTTTTGTTCCTGTTAATCTATCTTTGTTCCCCGTTGATTTATTGTTTGTTAACTTGTTCTCGTACTGAATATTGCTCACAAACATTCAAGCATATAATATTTCATTTAATATACACAGCGCTCATAACCATTAGTTTATATATTTCTTTGGAGCCACTTTAATTTCTAATGACGCAATAAATTTCATTCACATAAGCTTTACTTCAAATATAAACAATATATATTCGAACTGGGAGTTCTCTTGTGTTATTGCGATCAATATCCCATACTTTATTTAATTTAAGTAGTTTTAAAAAATTGACACCGACGAAAACGGGCTCAACAGGAAGTATTTGGGTTTGTTTCATACAAAAATTACTAACTATATTTGTTAATCGCCTTTGTACGACTACCAGGAAGTACCCAATATAACGCATTACAATCGGAACACTAAAAAAGGTGTAAATATAGAATTATACACTGCTGTTTATAGTGGATGTACATGTATTCATTGTTTTTCGTATATTTTTTATGAAGGTAAGAAACTTTTAAAAACATTTTAATTACCTGAAATTTTTCTTCGATAATCTTTTAGCTGCCAAAACCAAAACATTCATCCTCTTTCATTTCCCACCAGAAACCTCCCCCCCCTTTTTTTAGGAACAAGTAGATCCGCGCGTTTAAGTTAAACAATACTTCACCACGATTAAGCTGTTTTTCTTTATTAATGGTAAATGTATAATTTGATGACGATGTGATTACAGTTCTTGATCTTTGGCTTATCTTTGTGTTTTAACTGCAATTTATGGCTTTGTGTTGCTTACTCGTCCTCAGCACCTAAGTGCAAATATATCTTTTATTCTGTTTGGGTTACTTGGTTTTAGTTTTTGTTGTCGTTTTGTGTGGGTGTGTGTTTGTTTGTGTGTGTGTGGTTTTTGCGTCTTCTTTTTTGTCGTTAGTCTGAGCATCAATCCGGACTGTCACTTAAATATAGGTTTCCAGTTTTGTTTGTTTAAATTTTGTTGAAACTGTTTAAAACAATAATGTTCACGCTCGTGGAAAGGTATTTTTTGACAAATTTGGAGATAGTACTGATCTTTAAGGGGTTTAATGCTTTTCTAGATTTGAAGTTTTGGTACAGTTTTATTTTAATTTTGAGCGTTATACCTTCTTTCTATAAATGAAACGGGACCTGGGTGGCTACGTGGTTCAGGCAGCAAGTTATCTATTACTGGTGAACGCTAAGGTTGCACGTATCAGCCAGATTTCTGGCAAGGTGTGCTCGACTACAGATCTTATCTGACAAGGATTGTCAGTTTATTTGTCTAAATTTTTGTCCTTTTTCTCCTATAAAAACTGGCGGCAATGATATAGCTGAAAAATGAAATGATGATTGACGAAACATGTTTTAACAAACATAAACGAACAACTATTTGTATTCTTTGGCGCAAGGTCTTTTATATGGTTGTGATACGAGCATGCAAAGGAGAGCGGGCATCAAGGGCCTTTATGTATATCTACATACTATAAAGCATCTATTGTACATTACCTAAATAAAACCACTTTATACCTTTATCTTGGTGTGTTGCATAAGGACCACTAATTAGTCTTGATTAGACGAAATATTCTGGATTGTTTTGTTGGAATGAGGTTTAACGCCACATTCAGCAATTTTTATCTATATCATGGCGAAATGGTCTTGTGGCATAGTAAATTTTTTAATCTTTAATGAAACTTGATATGCTTTAGAATTCTTAATTTACATCCTTTACAATTGAAGCGTTTGTTTTTAAGATGCGGACATGAATTTTTTAGTCAAACAATAAACAATACGGCATGTCAATCAACATTCTTTAAAAACACAATAATAAAGTAGATTTAAAGACTCTTGTTCTGCATTATTATTAAAAACTTATCATTTCAATTACATTTAAATTATTTTACAGTGAAGGCAAGATGCAGAGAATACTGAAAAAAATATGTCGAGCAATATTTGTCCTACCCTTTACTGCAGGGATGATAAAAGTGCGCAGAAATGGCACATTTCCTGCTCATGATGGCAGTATTTCTGGACTTGTGCTTCTTACAACACTAATTATTATTGTTTTCGAGTTCCTCCAAGTCACCTCCATCGATGATACACGATACCCAGTAATGGGACTTTTAATTCTGGCAGAGTTCAGTCTGATTTTGGTTGGTGCACTTGTACGGTGGCGTAGTTACTGGATACATGATCGAAAAAGAAAAGAAGGTGATAAATTAAAGCTTAAATTTCTCTGGTTGTTCTGCTTTGCAAATATTATATATACCGTTGCTGAATTGGCCACAGTTATTGATTGTGAAGACTATACTTCATTGCCTGCGACGGTCCTCGTATACGTTTTCCTCTGGATATGCATTATAAGTCAAACAATTTTTATTCACTTCTTCTCAAGTTACACCTTTGCAAGCATTGTGTGGGTCTATTACATTCTGATGTTCCTGTTTTTGGCTAACATTTCGGTATGGACACAGAGAACCATAGATGACTATACCGAGGACGCAAGTGAAATGTTAAATACAACACTACCTATTTGCAATTCTAATTCCACTCTTCATCAAACATATAGAAAAATGAAGCCGTTCCTGCAACCAGCTTTGCTGGAGTATTGTCTTCTGAGTATGATTTTCATATCGGAAATGTGGCCAAAAGCCTCTCAAAAATATGACTTGATGCCTTTATTTCATTCATCCTCATTTCATGATAGTGAAAGTACGGAATATCAGATACTTTTATCCACTGGTGAAAATTTTCGTACCAGTCAGCACCACTTGAGTAAAAAGTCGATAATTTTGGCTTCTTTGTGCTTGTTGTATACCCTTTCATTTAGTATTCTACAGTTATCGCTACTTTACACATACAACGAACAACAAAGCCAGTTGAATTCATATATATCAGGTATTTACTTCTTGATTGGAAATTGTTTACGGTTACCTTTAAATATTAAATGTTTTTACGAATTGTCAGGCGAGCTGAAGCCGAAACAAAAACCAAGAAAAACAATGAACACTAAGAATTTTATCATTGTTGTTACCTCTGTTGTTACATGTGGATACTTTCTGTTGGAAGGATTTACCATAGAGAATCAAACGACGATTCTTAAAACCAGAAATGTTGTAACAGCAATCATTAAAATAGTGGCTACTTTATTACAGACAACGTTTATTCTGCAGATGAAACATTATCGGAAAGGTTCAAATTCTGAGGCTGTTTTCTCGATTCGAAATGTATTTTTATATATGTGCATTGTGAATTTTAGTTCATGGTTTTTCTGCACATTTGTTGATGCGCAATCTGAAATTGTCGATCCGGGTCTTCACTTTAGTCCTACCACATGGTTGAAGGTTAAACATTTCTGGTTTCCATTTGTTATTTTCTATCATTTTGAATGTTTTGTCACATTTTACCACTTTATCATATAATAAAACATTAATATCTTATGTTACCAATAGTTAATATAATTATATTGCGTGAATTTAAATGTTTTATCTATATGTATTTACCCACCAACTGACCACTGGCGACCGGGGTTTCAACTTTTTGTAGTATTGTACACTTTTAAAAATAAATGTGTATACATGCTTTATTTGTTTTTAAGTTATTTTTTTTTTATTATGTCTCCCAAACAAAGTTTGTTTTGGTTTCTTATTATTATTCTTCTTCTTTTTTCAATGTGCAATCACCACGAAACTTCGGAAACATGTTGAGCTAGGTTACAAAAGCGCAATTATTTACAATGCATTCCCCTTATGGTATCCCTTGCAATGAAGTTCATTTGTGCGAAAAATCTCAAAAATGTACCCCGGAAAAGTAAGTTGAAATGGAAAACTTCATTATTAACAAATAAAAAAGTATGGGTCGTGCGGCAAAAATGACCGAAAATTTAGGTTGAAACAATCTTAATGACAAGACAAGACAAGACAAAAGTTTTATTTAAAGTCGGTACACTAACAACACATAACATAAGCTCTTAAGAGCTTTTTAACCGACATACAGTACATAAATAAGGCCTATTGACAAGCTACATATACATACATGCAAACATACATTTGACACCCATATAAATATTAAGCACTACTGACAGACTACATTACATAACTGCAACATACATTAGCCATATACCTAAATAAGCACTACAGACATATTACATATACATTCATACAACATACATTAGCCATAGCCTCTTACTTTATTTGAAAAATCACAGAGGTTAAGATAACATTATATGCAATTCAATTATTTTGACACTGACAAAATGTCTAACCTCCCTCTTTAATCGTTTCAAGCCCAATTTTCCAGTCTCTTATAAATTTCCTCTTAATTATCGAACATTTTCAAACAATAATGTTTATAATTTTAAATTGCTATTTTTAGAACTCCAACATCCAATCAGATGCCTTCGTGTATTTTCTTCTGCATACTATCTTCCCGGTGACATGTAAACATTAAATAATTGGGCTATTGTAACCTATAGGCAACACTGAAAGTGTCAGAATGAGTCCAAAATGTTATGTAATCATCCTCGGGCAATATCCAAATGTCTTCCAAAATAAAATAAAGTTATTTCAAGGGTTGTTTGTTCGTTTGAATTTTTCAGAGGCCACCCTCTATTAAAAAGGCCACCCTCTCTCAAAAATAATCGTATTTTTCATCATATTTCCGACAATAATATGTTGTTGCTTAGTAATATTTGAGTTATTGTACTTGTTTTCGGTCGTTATTTGTATATTCGGTACACGGGTCAACTTTGGGATAACTTTCTTCTGCAACATTTTTTCTCGAATAAAAATCTGAAGGTGAAAAAGAATTTTTCGTAGAATCTGTGAAAAAATACATTTTTTAATCAGACTATAGCTAGCTCTGATAATACTTTGTCATTCCAATTTTATGTCCGTATTTCAGAAGTACTCTTATTAGTGTTAACTGCATTCAATTTTAACAAAGGCGATGTCATTTATGGATACAACATACTAAAATGCTTAAAACCCCGAAATTTAATTCGGTCGAAAAGAGGTAAAAGTAAAAAATGTCGGCTTATAGATTTTAGCCTAGCATAAAACAAGTGTTTTTGATGTAAAACGCTACATTTGAATGTATGAAGCAATTCTCACAAAAAAGTCATCAGCAATTTTTACCTAGAAGGCCGCACAAACTCGTCTTTGTATAGCCAACCCTAGTTTTCCTATGAATAAATACGTATATTATAGAAAATTTTTAACAAATCTTTATAAATGAACAATTTATACATAATATGACATTCTGCGACAAATACAAATTTTAGAATTAAAAATGGATCAATAAATCAAGTATTCTGGAAGAAATCTCAGTTCTATATAGGTTAGACCAGTATATGCGTTATCTATCAATATCAACAAACTTAGGGGAAAAATTACTGTTTTACTCTGTTTGATGTGTACATTCTTTACGGAAATTCTTACATTTATCAGGCATACCTTCGAATATACTTATTATTGAATGCTCTTGCAGCTTTGGTTTCATTGACCCTGACACGGAATACACAATCATTGAGCACAACCAACATTCGATCGGTAGTAGGATGGAGGTCAGGTAGAAGTCATGTACGGGGCCTGTTAACACTTAAGTTGCGAGTTTGCCTACCTCAGGTCAAGGGATTACGCCGGCTTCTTCCTTCAATAAAACCTGGACGCCATAATAAAGCTACAAAAATCTGAAAGTGGCGTTAAACATCATAAAAAACTAGATTCTGTAAAATCCTGCCAGTCAAAATGACAATTTTTATATGATATCGTTTTGCTTTGTCAACCATGTATACAGTGTTTTATTGATAACACAACGAAATAACGACGACCATATTTTTGTTTTGTTTGTTCGAATATTGGTTTATCGCCACTTTAAGCAATTTTTCAGCTATATCATGGCGTTCAATTTTTATTTCGGTAGGACGACGAAGTATCAGGAGACAACCCCAAACCTTCAATAGGAAAACTGACAATTCTTGTCAATTAAGATTGGACTCGAGAGTACCCTGCCCCCAGCGAACTCGAACCCGTAATCTGTTGACACACCACGTGATCAACAGTAGACGAAACTACCTTAACCACTCGGCCACCGAGGCCCTCACTAAAATTTATTAGTTTCATAGACGATTTACCGTTAATATTTCTTATTTCTAACTTTAAATTTATAAATATCGCATTAAAATCGACAAGAGAGAAATTCTCCATACATATACACACTATTTTGTGTAATTCAAAATAGATGCAGCCGTACGCGTATTTTGTGGTACAGTATATTATAACACTAAATACACGTAGACAATGAACAATTTAAAGATCAGTATTATGAGGCCTCAAATCTACAAGTTTTTGTAATTTGGCATTTATGCAATGAATTCAATTCATAGGGCTCTGTACGTGTGTAATAAATCATACGTAAAATTCTAGTGTTGAGTTTTCTTCATAACTTACTTTTCACTTATTAAATGTTATGTCGCATGACATATTTAAAGACGTAGGCGGAAATACTAACTGTAAAGCCTTGGGGATATAACGAAACACATATTTCCGCGTTACAGTGAAGGTGAGGTAATGGAAATGATAAAAAATAAACGTATATTTAACCCAATCATAAATTTCATTTAAATCCATACATTCTGTTAAATTGAAGTTTAGCGGCATATAATGTATAAATGTTTACAAAATCTTTACATGGCGTCGTCCAGTTTTAGTAGTGGAGAAATCTTGCAAAATTCTGACTGAGTAGCTTTGTCTGTCAGTTAGGAAATTGAGACAGATGTCTGTCATTTTGTACAGGTGGTTAATTTCCTTCAACAGAAAACAACGAAACTAAAAACTACAAAACCCGGAAGAATGAATAATCAATTTGGCACTCATTTATCTTTTTTAGTACGACTTTGAGATTTAAACCGAAACGCCAGGGGCCTTCGTAAAAATGTAGCCTTTTTGTGTTATACCTTATTTAATTAACACAAATATCAGTTGCTACTTATTGAATAAAGTACACAGTGAAGGTGAGGTAATGGATTTAGAGAAGTTATACATAGTTTTTATAAGACCTATGCTTGAATATGCTAGCGAAGTAACTGGGATAACGGTGGAACTCTTAATGCCTCGAAGTTGGAACAATTACAACTCGAGGCTGCAAGAATTGTTACAGGACTCCCAGTCTTTGCTAGCGCAAGCAAAGTCTATAGTGAACTGGATGGGAAAAACTAAATATAAGACGGGAAAAACGGAAATAAAATATGTTTTATAATATCCAAAAGGAACAGAAACCGGATTTTATGTACAAACTTATTCCTCCAAAAATTCAAAGTACAACAACATACCCTTTACGAAACGGGAATGACTTTATTATTCCCTATTGTAGACTTTCCCTAACCATGAACTCCTACATACCATCAACCATAAGGCTTTGGAACAATCTTGAACTTGAAATGATCAGGTTCTGCATCAAAATTTAAACGTGAACTTCAAATGTCATATTCAAACGATTTATCAATCCAATTACTTTTCATACGGCCCAAGAAAGTTAAATATTATTCTTACACAACTGAGATGTTGTGCGTCTTTTTTGAATTATGACTTATACAGAGTCAACATAATCACCGACCCCCTCATGTCAATGTGGAGCACCAGTAGAAAATGTCTTCCATTATTTCTTTGAATGTCCTCGCTACATAAACCAAAGACAAATACTAATGCAAAACCTTCATTGGGTCCACGATAGACGCATTATAGATCTACGCTTACTGGTGTCAGGAACAGATATATTTTCATTACAGGAAAATAAAGACATATTAAGGAACGTGTTCACATTTATTAAAGGGTCAAAAGATTCTTGATAGTATAATTCACAAACACACACACAATATGTTTACAATATGTTTATGTTTTCGTTACTTAATTCATACTTTTTAAAAATATATATACTGATACTTTTTCTAGCATGCTCAATATATATTATTATAAAATATTTGCTATTGTCGGAGAAGACTTCATACGTTATTTTAACTTGTGTCTTATCCCTTTTGCTGATTTTTTTGGCAAATAAAATATGTTTAAACTAACAAAATACACCACTTGGAACACTGTCGAAAACCCACAACTTTTTCAATTTGTCTAAACTCAAAAGTCTTTGTTATTATTTTTTAAATTCTGCAACCCGTAAAGTGGCAGGACCAATAGGCTTGCAGAAAGACCCATAATTTAAAACTATCTCTAACATGCGTCGTATTGGTGTATCCTTTTATAGACAATTTTCTCATTAAATGTACAGTTGAGTGCAGACTATCCTTTCTCTAAAACTAACTACTCACTCGGACAGCTTTACCATGAAAACATTATAGAGTACGCCTACATATTAATTTTATTATAATTAGTTAAACGTATTGAATGTTTTCCGTCACCGCATACATTTAAAATATGTATCTTGCGTACGTAGATATTGTTTGATCTTTAACCGACAAGAAGACTGTAAAATTAATCAGACAGAAAGGTTAACCAATGCTCAAGCAACTTGCATTGCGTGTAACATTTTAAAAATGCATTTTATAACTTATATCTCTTATTGCTCAGTATTACATACCTCATCTAAACAAGCATTGGTCTTGTATTTACGACTTTTGTTGTGGCTACAATGTTTTACTTCGTTTTGAAATTTACAAAAAGGTGCTTAATATGAAAGGAGAGTGGCACTCGATCATCCAATACGTCACAAACTCAAAGAGTGGATTTCCCAATCCGCCACCTGAAAACGCGCTGGTCTGTTTTGTAGATTAATGCATGGAACACAGTCTTTTTATTTATAGTAACAAGATAATAACGCTAAAAACGCAAGGTTCCTTTATGTTCACTTAGCAGCAGTATAAAAAGACAAGTTATTATTACGACGGCAATGCAATATATTAAAAACTTGGTTTATCTATCGTCGCAATTTTCAGTCTAATTTTATGTATTATTCTAGTTCACATTCGGCAAGATTGAGCGGATACAGTTTAAAAAAAGGCTGCACATAGATAGAATTTTATTTAATTTCATTTTTGGTCCTTTCTGTTAAATATACTTTGCAAGAAAAAAGAAACGATTTTTTAAAATTTAAATAGATATATTTAGGATTAAGATTTCATAATAACAAATACAGATGTTCAAAATTACAGCCTATTCCTTAGAGGTGAAGGACCACCATAGATGTTTTACTCTTCGGCTATATTAAAATTTGATAATTTTGACTTATCCTAGAAAATTTACCTTTGTTTCAAATTAAGTGACACTTCTGTCCCCTATAAAAATGCACTGGCTGAACATTCTGTTAAAATTTCACAATATGTTTCATTGCATATAAGAAAAAACGCTCAACCTGAAGTCCACGTGGTCTAAAAATCTACTTTCACTTTCTATTTCAGTCCAAAAATAGTGCTTGTCCCTAATTGACTCTCAACATTTTTATGTTCATTTAAAACCAATAAAACTTTATCCTCAAGTTTCCTAGAATATTCAGCTTTCCAAAAATACCAAATTTATTCTGGTATCATGTGCGGTTCAAATTCTATATGATGCAAGAGTGAACCTGTCTGTTGACTAGTACTACTTTTACGTACAACCTCTGGACTGGTTTCCGGTATTTGGTGGTCCTACACCTAAAGAAGATGTCTTTGTTCAACAAATTAAATAAAATTTTTCCTGGTCTTAGATTTATGTTAGTCGAAACAAATTCTAAAATTTTGTTGAATTCCTTTCAGCGGTTTTCAAGAAATGCATGAAAACATACAAAGACCTCACATGCGCGTTATCATGAAAAATTAGCTTGGTGATCAAGAAATGCATTATTCCTTAATTTTTCAATTTCTTAGTTGCAGATGTAAATAGCAAGCTTGGCAATATACATCCAACACAAATGGACTTATTTCACACATAGAAAGGCACTAATTACATAATTTTGTCATAAATTTTGCATCTTTTTTAGTTAATTTCACATCCCCCCCCCTTTTTACAAAGTGAGATACTGAGTACCTTCAAACTGTTGGGATAAGACTTTTATCTCTTGAAATACATTTCAATTAAGAAAAATAGTATGAAACTGTCCTAATTATGCACCTAGTACATCCTGAGAAAGTTTTTGAGTTCAAATTTAAATTTATTGATATTCAGTTGTACTATATTTTGGAGGTGTACATTAATAGTTTCTAAACTGAGACTAAAATTTTATGAATTTCATTAAATGCGTTCACTATTCCATTAGGCTTAATAGTTAAATGAACATTCCATACTAAAAAAAAACCCACTAAAGTTCAAATTGGCATACAAAGAAACAAAATTATATCTTGCTTTGGTATGAAATTGCAAAAATTGGCCAATTTCCCATTACTGCTCATGTTTAAGGAATTTTTGACAGAAGTACCATCATCTCAAGGCCCAATTATCTTAACAAGTACAATTATTGCATATGGTTACTAGTTTACTAACAAATTTACCCCTAGCAAGCATCATATTAGAAAATAAATAATTTTAGTATTAACCCATGCCAGCAATGTAACCGACTTAAGCCGCAGGTGTAAAATTGACAAATTCATCTTAAATACACTATTTTTCTGCATACTAGAATGTCTACCAGTTCTAGTTTTATACATTTTGACCCTTTCATTACATCCAAAACCTAAAACAGGAGTTTATTTAAATTAAAGCACATTCTACTAAGCGCGGACCACTGCAGACCCCATTATTTCATACAATATTACATAATACCATATTTAGGCTGAAATTGGACCCCCCTATAGGTTTTGGCTCTGATAAGCAATTAAAATGATAGTCTTGGTGATTTACCTTCTTTCAGTACCATTTTTATCAAAAGAAATAGAAGTTTATATGACTGTCTATGGCCTCTTCAGGTGTAGGACCACCATAGATTTTTTACTCTTCGGCTATATTAAAATTTGATAATTTTGACTTATCCTAGAAAATTTACCTTTGTTTCAAATTAAGTGACACTTCTGTCCCCTATAAAAATGCACTGGCAGAACATTCTGTCAAAATTTCACAATATGTTTCATTGCATATAAGAAAAAACGCTCAACCTGAAGTCCACGTGGTCTAAAAATCTACTTTCACTTTCTATTTCAGTCCAAAAATAGTGCTTGTCCCTAATTGACTCTCAACATTTTTATGTTCATTTAAAACCAATAAAACTGTATCCTCAAATTTCCTAGAATATTCAGCTTTCCAAAAATACCAAATTTATTCTGGTATCATGTGCGGTTCAAATTCTATATGATGCAAGAGTGAACCTGTCTGTTGACTAGTACTACTTTTACTCTGGACTGGTTCCCGGTATTTGGTGGTCCTACACCTAGAGACTCATAAAAGTAAGTTTATCACAGTTAAGAACACTTCCGGTCACGTATTAAGTAAGTACCGTGTATGACCACCTAAAGTTGCCAACACTGCTCTGCGTCTCCCCGCCATATGAATGTCCTTTACGATGTTATTTCGTGGAATTATTCGCCAATCCTGTTGCGACATTTCACAAAGCTGATCCAGGTTCTGAGACGGAATTTGACGCTGACGCACACGTTTATCAAACTGTCACACAATTGTTCAATCTGATTCACATCCGATAATTTGGAAGGCTATGGTAGGAGTTATATTTTCTGCTCAAGATAATCCCTTGTTGTAACGGTGTCAAATTGTCGACCTTTGTGGACTGTTTTGCGAGCAGATTTTTTTAATCCAGGTTATTTTGCAGTCGTTATGCGAATTTGTTCCATCGCCGAGAAATTGAGTTCTGGTTTTCATTTTATAAGAACTATGCATTTTGGTTTGTTTGTTTTTTTTTATTTCAAAGTATACATTGACGTTGGCATACAACAATATGCAAATAAGTAATGAAGATGAGATGGTTCAGAGTTAATCTGTAATAGTAGAAAAATCCATAAAATTATGAGGGTAACATAATATTTAGGTTTAATTGGGTAAGTTTTGTGAGTCAATCTCACGTTTACAACTACTGGTTCAGTAAAAATTTCTGGAATGGTAGATTCCACTAACCAGTAATTGATTATTCGCGTTATTTCGCGTTTCTCGGCACCTTGTATTTAGTTTTTTAGTTTTTTCATAGTAATCGAAAAGAGTTCAGATAGGTAAAAGGGTAAGCGTTCGCAGTTTGGCTCTATGGCAGACGACTTAATCGATAGTTTGGTTTGACATTTAAAATTTAATTCGTAAAAAAGTTGTTTATAGAAAAAGTTTTCCAGAAAAATATCCCATTACTTGTACATATTCTTCTTTACATAACTTAATTCTTTATGTGTATCGGGTTTATAATCGATATATTGGTACTTGCAGTCATTTATAAGCAAAGTTGTTACTTGAAGTCAATAACTGTAAAGTTATCCAAGTGCAAATGTAAATTTTTAAAAGGCTATGGTATGCCGAATTAACATTTTTAGATTTTTAGGTCTACTTAACAAGCATGCTTCCTGATTACGTCATACACATTTAGGAATTTCTCTGTAAGTTGAGAAATGTGAATTGATAAACAACAACCAAAACATTTTTTTAAACACACTTTTATTATTTCATAAAATAAATATATAATTATCGAGCACGGGTCCGTTAAGTCTACTTGTTGTGAAGACTACACAAAGTGTTGTTTTCTTATGATTTTCCGGCAGCATTAGAACTATATGGCTCAAATCTTTACAACTTTTACAGTCGCTGCTTATTCTACCATTTCTTCTTCGCATCTTTTCAGTATTGTGCGCCTATGGGTTTTTTACTTTGTTTCTGCCCACCATTTTGTTCTAAAGAACATTAAAACATTACATATACGAGTATTTAAAAAATAAAGACAAATCTCAAATATGGACTTTATCCAGAAATGAATGGCATTTTGCTAATTTGCATATCCAGAAATGAATGGCATTTTGCTAATTTGCATAACAAAATGGGGACGTCACTTATTGCACAATAAAACGTGTAACAATTAACAGCATTGAAGCTTTAATCGTGCTAGTGGATAATTTTCACATGCAAATAATTTATGTGTATACCGGTAATGAAACGCAGAACAAAATATATTTCTTCGTTGTTTTCTCTAAGTTCCTCGGCACTTAGAAATTTCTAAGCGATCATTTAGTTATTTTTTTAAGTGGTCTTTTTTTTTCAGAAAATAGAGGGATTTTTTTAAAACTTCCTTGTTGTGCTGACAATGGTTCGCATAAAAAATCCGCATCTACCGAACCCGTACTTTGTTCTTTTTAACAATAACCAAGTTTTTGGAGATTTAAAGGTTCCTGCGAAGTTTAAAAATGCCTTCTTAGCTTATTCTCAATGACTCTAAATCTAATACTAAATATACTGAAGACCAAATCTGTCATATGTTAGATTTTCTGATTGACAACATATTTGTCATGTTTGGAGGACATGTTTTTCAACAGACTGTTGGTATTCCAATTGGTACTGATTGTGCTCCTCTCCTTGCCGACCTGTTTTTGTACTTTTATGAGGCTGAGTTCCTACAAGGCCTACTGATGAAGAAAGAAAAGACACTGGCCCAGACCTTTAATTTATCATTCCGCTATACTGATGATGATTTGTCCCTCAACAATGCTAAATTTTGTTGACTATTTACATTCAATTTACCCTAGCGAGCTTGAAATTAAAGACACCACCAATACACTAAGGTCAGCCTCTTACTTAGACCTACTTCTAGAAATAGACTCCGGAAAACTACAAACTAGACTCAACGACAAACGTGATGACATCAACTTTCCAACTGTCAACTTCCCGTTCATCGACAGCAACATTCCAGCAGCTCCAGCGTATGGTGTGTACATTTCACAACTTATACGTTATTCTAGATCCTGCTATCGGTATTCCGATTTTCTAGACCGATCCTTGCTGTTGACTGCTAAACTACTCAAACAAAGGTATGTCATAGGTAGTGTTTCCTATTCCTGAATTTGACTTTTCCCAAGACATGACAATGAGTAACTTGACGGGTGTCAAATTAGAGGCAGGCACTGCTTACTCGTCCGAAGCACCTGAGAACACCCATGGTTTTTATTGGGTTCGGGTTACTCTCTGTTTTTTGTGTTGCGTTTTACTGTGTCCGGATTTGTAACTGTCCCTTAACTTTTGGCTCTTGTTGTTCGGTCGGTTTTCTTTGCTATTTTTCTCAAGAATTACAATGAGACACAAATGGGAAAATCGTGAAATTTAAGATTAAAGTGAAACGACTTTTTAAAATGAGTTTAACATCATACTGCAAAGGATTACAGAAGACAAAAATAACTAGGAGGCTCAAAAGATGGTTTCTAAAATTTTATTTGAATCAAGAAGCAAAAAATAAATGGCGTAGCTTTGAAAGTTGCCGCATATGGTACTGAAAGTCACGTGGTTTTTAGCTCATGAATATTCATAAGAAAAAAAACAGTCATTTCTGGATATGCGTACATTTTTCAGTAACAAATTTTATAAACAAACTTTTTAGATATTTTAAATTATCGTATCTATAAAATATGTGAATCAAGTCGACAACAATCATATGAAAGCGTCTTTTATATAATTCAATTTCATATTCAAAGAAGAATTAATAAAGATTAACCAATTTTTGTCACTATTAGCTGTAAATTTTATAAATTTACCTATAAGTACATATCATCTTTCATGGCCGTCAAATTTGTATCCTATAATATATAAGTAAGTCTTTGAAAAAACAAATCAAACTGAGTATACATAGCTTATTATAATGATCACAAAAACCTTTTGTTTACTAAAACGCTTTTTCAATATGGTTACTTTAAGGTATACACACGTCATCATCAATAACACATAAATATAGCGTGATTGATGCTAGAGAAACTAAAATTCTTAAAACCAAATCATAAATGATTGCCATGTTATCATCTTAAAAAAGCCAACATATCATATAGATGTTGACATAGAACCTTGGTTGTTTTAAGAAGACAAAACACTTCACTTTTCTGTGAAAATTCAAAAGAGCTCTAAAATGTCTATAAAAGAGCTATGCTGTATGTCAACATTTTAAAACGTTATTTTTGCTGACGTGTTAGTTATTCTTAATCACACTTATATTGTATTCCTTTATATATTTTGTAAAAAGAAACGAAACATTTGAAATGGAAAAATATCCCAAAAGGAAAAAATACATGGAACAAAATTTCGTACACTTCCTCCCCAAAGTATTTATTCTCATATCCTTCATGCCACCGATACGATCCTGATAAAAATGAATTGTATGCCCAATATCCCAGATGTATAATGCATAGAGCGAGACATGCATCCTCTAGTTTGACAAACCGTGGATATTCATGTAATTTGTAAAAATGGAGATATTGCATTTGTAATATCAAAACAACCTGGACATATGATGATAAAATAAGTGTGATCTCGTGATAAATACCAAGCGCGCGAACAACTAAAGATACCCCATCATCACGGAAAATATTAGTGAAAAGTGATAATGTCAGAAAAAACACATGTCCAAACATTCCTAAAATCAGTAATGAGTTTGAGAAAGAACGAGGAATGTAGGTTTCTGTGGGTCTGCAGTGCCTTAACAGATGAAAACACTTGATTGCGAGACCGATCATAAGCGAGTTTGAAAAACATAAACAGACTAATAGACCAACAGTATACGTTCCATAATGTATATCGAGAAGTTTTAAGACAGTTATGGGTATAATCACAAAAAATACTGCTAACCCACTGCAGTAAAGTTTCGAACGAAAGATATAGGTATGAAACAGAGGAGTTCTTTCATTTAGCTCATTTCCGGTTATCTTTTCAAAATGTTCCATAGTCCCATTACCAACAGTTTCTGCGTTCTGTATATTGCTATCCTCGTGGTTGTTGTAACCTATAAATGGGAGCACTGTAGATGGTAAAACTGGTTTCCGTTTTGGCCACATTTCGTATACAAAAATACTAGCTAGCAAAATGTATTCAAGTATCATAGGATCCAATATAACTCTTGACTTCCAAAATACTTGATAAATACCGCTAGAATTGATGCATGAAGTCATATTTGCTTCCATAAACGTTTGTGTTAAAAAAAATCCTCGAACGGTGTAATGAGTCCAAACGGAAATGTTTGTTACTAATAAAACACCCACAGCATGAAATACTATCTTGATAGCCAAAAGTTGGTACTTGAACATCATCCGAATATAAAGAGTTTGTGCCACGAATAGTACAACGAGTATAATCCTTATCACTAAAGAATGATCAAGAGACGTGCTGTTCTCAACAGAACAGTTTCTTTTGTACACATACGATATAACTTCATTAGCAACACCTCCTAAACCGAAAAGATAAAGAAATTTAAGTTTAAGCCATGTTGAATTATCTTCCAAGTGCATTGTTCGTTGAACTCCAGACTTTTTTCTAGCATGTAATATTATTACTATTCCACATGAAACTATTGCCAAAATGCACAGTATCATCAGAAATACATTTCCTTCAACTGTCATGTCATATCCGTATTTAATTGATGCTCTATCCCTGTAGGACGACACAAAAACAGCACAACATGAAAACGATACAAAGGCAACTACAAACGCATAGCCAGATATTCGACCGTCATTATGATAAAAACTACCAGTTGATGGAACACCGGCATAAAACGGAAACAGTATGGCTCTTAGCAGTGACATTTGCATTGAAGAATTAAAATTAAATTTGTGGCGTTGTTTTACCCTTCAATTACCTAACGTACGTTTAAAATGTCTACACTAGCTTCCTTATGGCACACTAAATGTATAAGAATAAAATGCCATCAAAGATACCAAGGTATATTATGGTACGGTTCCTGTTCAAAACGGATTATGCAAACATTAAAAAACTTCCGGATGTAGAATTGTATTGTTTAATTTTCAATCGGATGTTTTTGTGCTATTCGTGACACTAATATAATAACAACGTCTATAACAAACAAAGACACAATGGAAATTTATTTTAAAGTGGGTTTTAGGCGTGTTTTTACCTTAAATATTTTATATAAGCTGTCAAGGTTTTTTTAAAAATAAAATACCTAAATTATATTTTGTTACCAGGAAGTCAGGCTGTCATTGATAGACGGTGTTGAGTATTTCAGAGCCCGGTAAACGTCGCGAGGTAGTCTATGTACTTTACAGTGTAGAAATTATAATTAAATTTCTAATTTATTTTTTACCAACTCTTCCAAATTTAAAACTATATTAGTTACTTCATATGCAATAAAAACAAGAAAAACCAAAACAAAATTTTGAAAAATCGGATACAAATCTATACTGCTCTTAAAAAACCTATAATTTTTAAAGAACATTTTAACAATTACTTTAAATACTGAATATTTCGGGCCTTTGTCGTACTTATTTAAATATTATTCAAAACGATGAAAAGGGAAAATATCTTTAAAGGGACTGTAGAATGTACTCTATTACTTTTAAATCTTAATTTCCACTTTTAGTGCAATTTAAAATTTTAAAAGGTTACGAAGAATATAAAGCATTTTCATATCTAGTGCAATAACGTGCTCTAAGGTAGGAAAGGAATAAAGGACATAAATTTACATTCGAAACATTTATAAATAATTATTAAAATGGAAAACGTTGTAGCCGGTACAAAATGTTAAATTTCCCGCCCTTTTCCATACCATTCCCGTGGAATATAAATGTTTTCCTTTGGTCCATATTTCCCCAATCGATTTATTGTTTCTTAACTTGTTCCCGTTCTAAATATATCTAAAATACTGCTCGCTGGACGTAAACCAAACATCCAATCAATATGAGCTTTAATGTTAAAGTTAAAAATGTGTAATACTAGCACTGTGTATCACTCTGTTCTTTTATGAGCAAACAAGTCAATGGCCAATGACCTTTAATCAGATTTTGAACTTGAAATAAAATTCTCTATCATAGGGGTTGAAATGCATGGTGGTGTATGACCTTTTTAAAAAAATTAAGGATAACAACACTTCTTAAACGTTAACGCATCTTTCCTATATTTCGACAACTAGAGGGCGCTTTGTAACCTTAATAAGGCAAAAATCATCTGTACCCATCTAGCTACACAAGCCATCGGTGCATTTTATTTTTTCTAAAGTATTTTTGTTTCTTAATTTTTGTTTTGTCTTAAATATAGAAAATGTTATTTGTAAGTAAGTCACTAAGCTGAAAAATTAACAGCAGTCTCAAGGAGAATTTGTTGCGATAAGAAAACAGTGCTTGCAAATGTGGTTGTGATTCGGTATATTTTTATTTAGAGTATAACATATGTATGCATACATTTATACATTTCCTATAAACGTGGTTTGAACATTATTTCAGTTCTTATTCCCAACACACTATCCTACATAATATGCAAGTGCTGCCACCCTGGGACCATACTGTAATGTTTCACGGTGCTCAAAACAAAGAGCTGTCCAGAGAGTCCATTGTGGCCTATTGGGGATTACCTCTCTTTAGGGAGTTGTCAAGTCATAATCAGGAAAGCCTGATTGTGAATTGTAGTGGGTAACGTATTAAAAGAGTGCCATGCTCTGAGCAAGATAACGACTCCTTTTGTAGATCTTGAAAAAGAGTTGCTATATTGTAGCCGTTACAAAAGGTTAAAATATCCGCCCCTATCCATTACTCCAGACTTGTCCAGACGCAGACAAAATTATGTTCCCTATGTCCCACCTCTTGTTCTTTTGAATTAGCTTTTCTCTATAGTTGAATATTGCTCACTTAATCAATCATAGGCTGCCGCCAAACCAAAATAAATGTTTATGTGATTCATGCTCGCGTTTCTTCGTTGCATTGTTTTGTTTCAATTTAAAGATGATAACAACCGTGTACCTTGCGAACTTTATGTCCAATAATCATGTATCTTTTTACTCTTAATGTGTTTCAAAGAAAAGCATTATTAAAGATAAACAAACGGTTATTGAGCACTAATCAATGATAACTCAAAGGACTACAGGTTCCAAGGTTCGGTTTAATAATGTGAAGTTGTTCATGAACAACAAATCCCTTCCATTATGTAATTGAAAGAGACGATGATTCCTGTAACCCAGCCGTTAAAATATTACAGTGTTTATGTAATTTAACAGAAGACAAAGGACTAAGAAGGCACGAGTAAAGTTGTATTGCAAAATCCATACAGGCATGCGTTGTTTGTGTACATGTTTGCAAAATGTTACTGTGACAAACAAAATGCGTCATATAGTTGTTAGTTACGATTTTCACATAACCCAGGTAAATATTTCTACTCCAGGCCTATGAAAAGAAAAAAATTGGAGGTCGACAATAAAAAACAATACATTTGCAAATTTGTTTTTAGAAAAAAATATAGACCAACTGTTAACATCCAAATTAACACTGTTAAATGTGGTAGGTACCCATTAGAAGAGTTCCCAACATATCGGATTCATTAAACAATGTACCAATTATAACCTCAGCTACAATTAACTTTTTTGACGAATTTAATCTTTATACTTGCATGATAGTATTGAGATTTTCGGCATTATTCGGTACATAAGAGATCATAATTACATGTAGGCAACATTACTGATACATGTTATGTAAATACACGCTGTCGTTCTATATAGTAAGTAGCAGCATGACTGTAAATCGCAACATTTTGTAACGTAACAAGTATAATTTCTAATTTTGAATTGAATACTTATTTCAAAATAAAAACTTGTTCTTATATATACCAGACGAACTATAGTTAAATATATTTTTTCATACCTCTCAAGATATGACAATCCATAAACATAGTCGAAGCAGTATCAAGAAAGGGTCAAATTAAATGAATAAATATATGATTAATTCTGCCAATTAGTATCAAGGAATGATGCTTAAATAAATTTATTAACTACTTAATCTGTGTTAGTTTATTGCGATGATCACACGTCATAATCAATATATATCAACAATATCAATTGAAAACAAATAACACACAATTCATTGTTAATGCTATACGATATTAGTTATTATAAACAACTTGTGTTTTTGTAAGTGAAAATACATCAACAACGTCAAAAACTAACACATATGTGACTGACGTATTGTTTTTGATGATACATTTCTTAGTGGATATCTTCAATAGACTTGAAAACGTTATGTTTGCTGACATGTTAATGCATTCTTATTCAAACTCATATCTTATTCCTTTAAATATGTTGTAAAGAGAAACGAAACATTTGAAATGGAAAAATATCCCAAAAGGAAAAAATACGTGAAACAAAATATCATACGTCTCCACACCGAAGTATTGATTTTCATATCCATCACTCCACCGATACGATGCCGACAAAAATGAATTATATATCCAGTATGCTAAATGAATTATACCAAGAGCAAGACATACGTCGTCCAGTTTGACACATCGTGGAATCTCTTGTAATTTGTAAAAATTAAGATATTGCATTTGTAATATCAAAACGACATGCACAAACGATGACAAAATTTGTGTGATCTCGTGATATATACCAAGCGTACGAACAACTAATGTCACTCCATCATTACGAAAAATATTAGTGAAAAGTGATAATGTCAGAAAAAACACATGTCCAAACATTCCTAAGACAAGTAATGAGTTTGAGAAAGAACGAGGAATGTAGGTTTCTGTGGGTCTGCAGTACTTTAAAAAATGAAAACACTTGATGGCGAGAACGATCATGAGCGAGTGTGAAAAACAAAAACAGACTAATAGACCAACATTATACGTTCCATAATTTATATCGAGAATTTTTAAAATAATTATGGGAAAAGCCACAATAGTTACAGCTGATCCACTGCATAAAGGTCTCGAACGAAAACTATAAGTTTGGATTAGAGGAGTTCTTTCACTATCGTCCATAGTTCCATTAACAACAATTTCTGTGTTCTTGATATTGTTCTCCATTCTGTTGTCATCTACAATATTTTGTTCTGTAGTTATGAATATCGCTTGTCTCTTTGGCCACATTTCGTATACAAAAATACTAGCTAACAAAACGTATTCTAGTATCATAGGATCTAATATGCATCGTGACTTCCAAAAGGCTTGATAGATACTACTAGAACTGGTGCATAAAGTCATATTTGCTTCTATAGAATTTGGTGTAACATTAAAGCCTGTAACGGTGTAATGAGTCCAAACGGAAATGTTTGTTATTAACAAAACGCCCATGGCATAAAATACTATCTTGATATTAAAAAGTCGATACCTGAACATTATGCGAATATAAATAGTTTGAACCACGAATAGCACAACGAGTATAATCCTTATCCCTAAAGACGTGCCGTTTTCAACATAGGAACAGTGTCTTTTGTACAAGTACGATATTACTTCATTCACGACACCTCCTAATCCGAAAAAATAAAGAAATTTAAGTTTAAGCCATATTGAATGATCTTCTGTATGCATTGATGGTTGTGCTGCAGAGTTTTTTCTAGCATGTAATATTATAACTATTCCACATGAAACTATTGCCAAAGTGCATAGTATCATCAGAAATATATTTCCGTCAACTGTCATGTCATATCCATATTTATTTGATGTTTTATCTCTATAGGATGAAACAAAAGCAGCACAACATGAAAAAGATATAAAGGCAACTGCGAACACATATCCAGATATGCGACCGTCATTTTGATAAAAACTACCACTTGATGGAACACCGGCATAAAAAGGAAACAAACTGGCTCTTAGCAGTGACATTTGTAATGAAGAATTTAAATACAAATCATCTTATTTTAACCATTTAGTTACCAAGTATACGTTTAAGGTGTTGACAACTTCCCTATAGCGAACTAAGTAAGGGTAATGTATAATGCGGATTTTCCAAATACATAGAAAACTTCCTTATTGATGTTAAAATGTATGCGTTGCTTTTGTATCTGATTTTCTATTTTTCTTCGTGATATCAAAATACCAATAATGTCTAGTACATTCAAGGAACAATAAGTGGATTTTATTATTAAAGTAGTTTAAAACCTGTTTGCACACAATAGGTTGATATTTGATGTATGTTCTTGTTCAGTTCTTAAAAGTTAGCCATGCTTATACCGATATATGGTGTTGAGTATTACAGAGTCATGTGAATGTAGCGCGATAGTGTGTTTCCTATTCAGTGTGGAAATAAAACTTCTCTAATTTTGACGTAATAGTTCAACCGCTTGACCGTTGTGGAAAATATAGTTCTCGTCACTAGTGAATTTGTTTTTCTCAGCAGTTGATTGGTTTAAAATAATAACGTCATAATAAGAACTCATGACGTCATAAACAAAACACATTCCATTTCCCGCGTATTCAAGTCATGAACGTAAAATTGGGGTTGGGAGAATTTGTACTTCATTTCGCAAATTTACTACTTTTTTAAATTAGAGAAACAGAATCTTACATTTGTAGTCTTGGATAATCGGATTTCTCCAATCTCGATAGTTAAATTATGGAAGTTTAAGTCCTCGCCAAAGCTTGGACTTAAAATTCCATAATTTAACTATCTCGATTGGAGAAATCCGATAATCCACGTCTACGAATGTAAGATCCTATATTAAATTAATTAATTTTGTAACAATTCTTCCAAATTTGAAACTATATTGTTTACTACAATAAAGAAAATCGGTTAAAATCTATCAATGTCTGAACAGTTTGTTTAAATCCGTTCTAGGACTTTGTTGTATCTTTATGATCATTAAATGGAAAAGTAGAGAAAGGAACCAAATGTACGTTTTAATTATATCTGCACTTTGATGCACATTCTTATTCAAACTCATATCTTATTCCTTTAGATATGCTGTAAAAAGAAACGAAACATTTAAAATGGGAAAATATCCCAAAAGGAAAAAATACGCGAAACAAAGTATCATACGTGTCCACACCAAAGTATTGATTTTCATATCCATCACTCCACCGATACGATGCCGACACTTTATGATTATTAAATAGAAAAGTATAGAAAGGAACCAAATTTACGTGTTAATTTATCTGCACTTTGATGGAGGATTTTAAGCCTTTTCGTATATACTACAAACATTAGACTTATTGTAGGAGAGTGAAATTACATATGTTGTTACCCTGCAAGCTTTGGCTCGAAGAAAGGTAAATAGTTCGAATTGTTTTTGGGTTGAGTATTTATTTAAGCAAGAGTTGACCTTTTTTACGACCTTTAATACCGTCATAATAGTCGTCAACAAAGCATAAATGATTTTAGGGTTTGTCGAGGTTTAAAAAATGAGCCATTTCAGTTGAAAGTTAAATTTATAAAGTGGTACAATAATACAAAAATGTCTCAATACTGAGTAGTTCCCTACATAGTTTTTTTCAGTTTTAAGAAGAGCCAACTAGCTTTTGAAGTTAGACATGGACATTTGTTCAAGTTTTATTAGTTTAAAGACTCTGGTATTATAATAAAAAACAGTGTAAAAAGATCGTCATGAATATTCCAGTAGGATGGAAGATAATGGTCTGTTAATGAAAATTTACTTATTGCTTAGGTAAGTGTGTATATCACCTGGACTATCTTTTACGAAAATATTCATCAGCTCTACTATTTTGATCAACGTAATTAGTGTGCACAGTTAAATTTTAACTTATCTTATCATTTTCCTTCAAGTTTGTTTCTTGACGAAAAAACGGAACATGACGAAAAACTTGAACCATAAAATTTACCATTGAACTTCGACATGTCTACAATATAATTTTATTTCCATCTTTATTACATTAAACTTTCATTACATTGAACTTTATTTTAATTTTAATTTTAATTGTCAGTTAACATTGGAGACGAATACAGTGTGAATCGAAAACGCAACCTCATTGTTTATAGACCAAGTGATCAACAGTAGACAAACTACCTTAACCACTGGGCCATTTAAATTTATTACACTCAAACATTTTTCGCGTGCTCACCAAAGCAGCCGTATTTTTACTTTATTACGTTTAAACATTTTTTGCATGCACATCCTTTAACTGTTTCTCCAGTTCAAAAGGAGACAGTTGACAGTAGTTTGGAAACTACACTTATCTAGATTCTTTCGAAGTTACCTTTTTAATGTTTAAGTTGAAAATTGCTAGATAATGTTATAAGGATGGTATTGACTAAAAATTGTACTAGAGGCTCAGGCTTTACACTCGTGATAAAACAATCGTTCTAAACGACAAATACTATTTAACCACCGGCTATCCCTTTTTTACCGGCTATCCCTTTCTTTAGCGATTTTTCTTTTTTTTTATCAAACTAAATTAATTAAAGCTACAATTGGGATGTCAGACTATTGGTTAAATGTTTTTCATACCATACATGGCTTCATACACAGGGAAATTTTGTTCACGTGAATTTCACATGAAATTAATATGAAATTCACGTGAAAAATTTAACGTTAAATGAGCAATTTAACGTGAAGTTCACGTGAAAAAATGTTCTCAACATTTTTAATGTTCTTTAACTTTCATGCAATTCTATAACTATTTAGAAATAGATTCTCATTTTTCAGAATTTTCATGTGAAATTCACGTGAAAAAGTTAACGTGAGTTTCACATAATATTAACGTGAATTTCACGTGAAATTTATGTTAAATATATTTCACGTGAAATTCACGTTAATAGGCTCGTTTAACGTGAAAATCATGTGAACTTTTCACGTGAAATTCACGTTAATCCTGATTTCACGTGAATTTCACGTGAACAATATTTCCCTGTGTAGTACCATGCTATCTTTGATTATTGCTATTGATTTACAACTTTTTAGTCGATGTCTCTCCTGGTGAACTGTTATTCGAAGACGAAATCACCAAGCCTATTACGAATATTATTTATTCATTCCGTGATATAGTCTTTGTGTAACTTGTGTAACTGTTTTAAAAGAGGTCTTTATCGTGCATGGAGGGTGGCACTGTCCAAACACTTCAGCCACTGTGGTCCGCGGCCAGGCTTTTTGTATTACCTGACAACCCCCCGCCTAAAAAAAACGAGAGGGTCTTCCCTATCCGCCACCTGGTGACGCGTTGCGCTGCTCTGTGGGTCGAGCACTGATAACCCTCCCAGTATGGTCCCAGGGGTCCGATGTAATATGAAAAGACAATAATTTACCATAATAAACATAGATGAAACAGGCGATGCTGGTGGTTGGCAGTCATTTCAGTATTTTCGGAAAGAGTTTACTACACATCACTCCTGTCATGGGAAACACGGGGCCAGCTAGTGTTATGGAAGTATGTAAGGAGCTAATAGATATGTGATAGCTATTTATTCATGATAATTTTCTTGAATACTTGATTAATAGTACTGATAATTACGCTTGGTTCTAACTTCAAAACCTATAAAAACCTTCAAAAACAATAATTAGACATTTACCGGAGAAAACAGTTAAAACTTAAGGCAGTTTAACCTCTTCAGTTAAAACAAAACTATCAATAGTGCAGGTTTGACAGGTTAAGGTTAGCATCCATACACCGACAATCCTTTTACGCAACCAAGACTTTTCAGTGACTTTTGGGACAACTAAGGAACAGCTGCTTGTAGCAAATTACGGTGGAAAAGAATAGGATTGCCGAAAGATATTATTTGTAAAACTCTTGAAGGCATCTCTATTAGAGAAAAATATCAATTCGACAAAAAGTCGCGCTTTTTGCAACCAGCCTGGTAAGACTAAAAGAACAGCATTGGTAAGGTTACTCGCCTTGTTAATGTTGGTGGTCAATTCAATAGAAAGTCTTTTAACTGCCCTACTGCCAAAATGGTGGTGTTGATAAGGCAGATCACTATTTTGTTTCACCATAAACACAAGAATGGTAAAAATGTGTTCTTTAGTCCGCTAGAAATGGTTAAATGCTTTGTCCTTTTTTAAACTCAGTCGCAAGCAATCATTCTTCTTGCCTAACCTTACCTCAGTTTTCGTAATTGCTAATTAAGAAAATGATTGCTCAATGGATTTTGCAATGAAGTACGTCGGAGAAGACCTTCAATCGCTCCTGAACCTGGTTAATTAAAAAAACATGCTATCAACCTTTGAAAAGTCCAGGTGTCATGGATATAAATTGATACAGCTAAATCTACATGCTGATGTAAAATTTCTCTTCACATTTTGTAATGTATTTATAATTTCTTGTTATGTTATTGTTTGTTTTTATTTTTCGAAATTATATTGAAATACTTCAATTGATTGTTTTCTTATTTCACTTGGACTTGTAATAAAATAAATAGTAAGACTTAATTAGAATACCAATGTATGTGGTATTCAGGAAAGATATGTTTAAAAAATGAAATTCTGCCATTAGTGCATATCATTTCTCACTAATAAGACAGCGTGGTACCTATTTTTAGCCGGTTGAGAGATTTCTGTTGGTCTCCAACTCGGCAGAGCCTCGTTGGAGACCCGAAATCTTTTCACTTGGGTGTCTGAGATTTTCCCGTCTTGCCCTCCCACCGGTGTTAGATCCTATATTTCTTACTAATGAGACAGCGTGGTACCTATTTTTAGCCCGTTGAGATATCCTTATCTCAACCCGTGGGTGAGATAAGAATTTCACGCTCCTTTTCCCGTAAAAATGTAGTGACGTCAACTGTCGGTTCAGCAATAAATATTATAAAATATTTGCTTTAGAAAGTGTTGATTTACTATGACGTTTTAAATATTTACATGAAAACAACATATCTGAGCTTCCATGACCCAATTTATACCACAATATGATAGCAGTAAACATCAAAACAAACACGGTGACGCAACATGTGTACACTGGAGATTACGTTCAGGGTAGATAACTCTATTTGTTGCAATCTTTCAATAGAACAGAACCGGATTTTTTTTAACGAATTAGTGAGAAATAGAATCAAACACCGGTGGGTGGGCAAGACGGGAAAATCTCAGACACCCTCTTGAAAGATTTCTTTTGGTCTCCAACTCGGCAGAGCCTCGTTGGAGACCAAAAGTCTTTCACTTGGGTGTCTGAGATTTTCCCGTCTTGCCCTCCCACCGGTGTTAGATCCTGTATATCTTCTCAAGTCTTTTATTTTTCTTCATACATGTATCTGATCTGCAAATATAAATATTCAGTATACAAATAGATTAAAACAGAATTCAATGAAATTTGAGACTCATATTACACAATAACAAGATTGTAATAGTAATCTCAGCTGAAATTAAATGACAATTAAAATATAGATGTATATTTGGTAAGACTGAAGCAACTGAATTAAGTTGTTTTAAGACATTATTTTTAATAAACCTTAGAATACTCTTAATATTCTCTAGTCAATTTATACATGTACAAGTTATGAAATAAAACATGAAATTTAATTTCATAAAAAACAGTGGTGTTTCTAACTGACTTTTAACAAGAAAATATCCTAGCAGTATGGTCAAATAAACCTGGCATTTGCCCATCTGTTGTTGTTAACTTTTACAAACATCTGTCCTAACATTTTTTTTTCAATGATGCATATGAGGAAATCGACATCGCCAGTATTCTTGCATGCAAATCAACTTAGACTAAGAAAGAGAAAGTCAACTCTTACTTTGCAACTATAAACAAATGTAAACATCATGGTTTCCCGATTGTGGTATTTCTTAAATATAAAAATAATTATCATAGCATATTTGTGGGGTTTTTTTGGCTTATCCTAATTCTGAATTGTTGAACAGTTTAAATATTCCCTTCTCAAGACTTTCATCCCCTACAATGTCACACATGTTGCTAATCTTGATAAAACTAGTCAAAAATTTATAAATTAAATATCAAAAGTGTTAGGAGATAACACGCAGTTTAATATTTAGTGAGATAAGTAAGCCTCACATGGACGATCATGAATGTTCTATGCCTGAAAAAAAACTCATCGCCTAATATTATAATGAAATATAGCGGGCATTTTGTCTTGGCTTGATTACAGACATGACAGGGGCTAACACGTACATACATGAATGTATGTAATTGATGTAGAAAACAGTTGCTGAAGAATACCGAATAATTTTAACTCTGTTTTATCTGTAGTTTACCCCAAAAGCGTTTATGTTTTATTAAACCTAACATGGAATTAAGACTTAGAACTTATACTAGTTATTGTGTAAACGTTCAATTAGTATGTCAAATAATTGTCTGTTTTCGAAACGATAACAATTCTCTATAGCGGTGTGTCATTTACACGAAGTATTCACTCTTGGTTGGACTATAGACGTACATAATGCGCTGAATTACAATAACTTATAAGTTTTGTTTGTTTGATGGTGTTCAACGCCACTTTCAGCAATTTATCATCTACATCATGGCGTCCAGTTTTTATTGGAGGAGGAAGCCGGAGTACCCGGAGAAAACCCCGAACCTGCAGTAGGAAAACTTGCAATCCTTGTCAATTAAGATTGGAGTCGAGTACACCCTGCCTGCAGTGCGAATCGAACAACTTATAAGTGGATGTCAGCATTCAATACAGCAGACCTAGTCGCGTATTATACTGATCACCTGTTTGGAGAGTACCCCTCTTCCAGTTCCTTATTGGGATTCCGATAGGAAAAAACTAATTGTAGCAATTGTACAAAAAAGCTAAATAACCAGACTCGGTATTTAAATCTTTTGCCCAATTGTGTATCATATTTGCACGTTATTTTATTTCTAGTAACTTGTTTTGGCTCTAATATAGCTGAAATGATGCTTGTTGGACATTAAACAACTGCCCAGTCAATCAATGTATTTAAGTTTTGCTTTAAGTTGACACTTTATATTTGCATAGTGCATTGTATTAAACTTTCGAAAGGGAACAAATTCAAACTGAACTATTATTGTTTTATCCAAACAAGGAAACCTTCTCACCGTAATTATTAGACGTGCAAGTGCCATTTGTTAATCATTCGACTTCAATTGTTCATATCTATGGTAAGATTTTTATTGTCTTTTATTTACTCATTTATAACATTTACCGTTCATTGTATAAATATTTAAAACAACTATTGTCATTTAGGACAAGATTTTTCATCTTTCATCTAATAGTTTAAGTATTTTGTTACCTAGGCTTGTGTTATGTAAAAAAAAAACAAAGTAATAACTTCCTTTGTATGCAAAAAGTATAAAAGCTGTTGTTAGATATATATTATTATATTGTAAATAACATTTTAAGACAAACGGTTATATGACTGAAATACGAATTATAACTATCTATATGCTTCTTTATTCAATTATGTTTAAAACCTAAACCTAAATATGAACATTAATTACTTATAGGTCGTTTCTAATTGTGTCGGTTAGTTTTATTTATCACTTGTTTAGAAACAAAAAAAAATGCAAACACGTTGAAATCATTTTCTCTTTGACTAATTTACTTCAAGGAGTTTTTGTCGATGTAAATACTCTTACATCAGCAAAAATAACTTTTAAACAATAAGACAATATACAATTTACAATTTATTTCAACATAGCCGTGATTACATGTATATAAATTTGTCTACTATTATTTGCCGTGTAATTCACAATTTTATATTAAAAAGTACGAACTTATTACTTGAAAAGACTGAAACCGAAAGTGTTTGATAAATTAAAGAACAATAAATAGCAAGAATGACGAGTTTCTGTTTCGGAAATGACCTTCCTCAAACGCTTAGTTACAAGCTATTTATGAATAACTATACACGGAGAATGATTTTTTTTTTTAAATATATCTCACTAACTACGTGTAAATTAGCAAATGTGTACAAGAGTTTACAACCCTACAATACAAACACAATGTTGAAAAATGCGTCTGATATCATGTGTAGAATAATGCCATATATTTCTACTTTTTACTATTTTTTCTTAGCATAAAACAAAAACGAACACCATACAATACTTATTAACATATATTATCACTCCAAAACTTATTTCATCAAATCACACAACCGTTTGTTTTCGGAAATTTTAAGTCTTATTTCGTAAACACTGCCGACAGGATGCACTCGAGTCCAATATTTATTGACAAGGATTGCCAGGTTTCATATTACGCCGGCTTCCTCCACAAATTCAAACTGGACGATATGATTCAGCAGAAAAAATCTAAGGTCGAAAAACTAACAAAACAAAAAAAACTTGTAATGATCAAATATCTTTATGCGTTTTGTATTATTAATAAGTTATTACATAAAGGTTCAGTCACACTACACCGCATAGCGTTAACAGACGCCAAACGCAAAGAAAAATGCGGCTGAAAGTTATCCGGTGATGAAAAGCATTTCCCGCTGCTGCTGCTCGGTGCTCTCATGATCGCTGTACGGGGCGCATAAAACGTGCAAAACGCACAATGACCGAACGATCAACGCACATATACTGGATGAACGACGTACAGTTAACGGACTTCAACGTACTAGTAACGGATTTGTACCGCACAAAACGTACACGCATCGCATGAAGAACTGACAAAACGTTCTTTGAACTTTTAACTCGTTTAACTTACGTTACATCCGCTGCATGTCCGTTAGTAGTCCGGCCGTAAATCAGGTCCACCGGGCAAGAACGGACTCAAACCGGACAAGTACAGAATAAGGAACGTACGAGTAACGAACAAAACGCATACCAGCGCATGGTTACCGTACATCTGACGGACAACTTTATCCGGTGCTGTACGTTCCAAATTTTGAACATGTTCAAAACTTTCCACCGAACGGAACGAACACCGCTGGGCATCGCCGGACAAGAAGCGCAAACGCCGCATGATAAACGGAAAAGAAACGCATGCGAACGGACATGGACGGATTGAAAATTTTGTTATGCGTTGGACGTCCGTTTACGCTATACGGTGTAGTGTGACTGAAGCTTAAGATTCATTTAATATATAAAAATATAACTATTAACATTCTGTTGGCATGACGAATTATAATTTTCCAGGTCAAGTATGCGGCACATTTGTCTTAAAATATTACAGTCATCAATTACGTTGCCATTAACTGCTGGGAGAATAAAAGAAAGAAAGCAGGGATTTTCCGTGTATGATGGCAGCATTGCAGTGTTTGTTTTACTGCCAACAACAGTTTTGATAATTTTGGAGTTGTTCATGTTTTACTTCTTGAAGAATGCGTCAATGCTTAATGCGTCACTAATCGCATTGATATGTTTTGGAATACTAATTTTGATTATTTTAAGTGTGACAATGTCTCTCCGTGGTTGTTGGCGAGTGCAAAGGAAGATGAAATCCAGCGACCATTTAAAAGCTAAATTTTTATGGATTTTTTGTTTCGTAAACATTATGTACCAAGCCATTAAGTTTGCAGTTAGGGCAAATTGTCACATTTACACTAGCTCGATCTGCACAACAACGTATAACTTTTTAGTTTGCATTTTTACCTTTTGTCAAACAATTTTCATTCATTATTTTGCGAAATATAGATTTGCAAACATAACGTGCTTACATTATGGACTGATGTTTGTGTTCATTGTTAATGTTTGTGTTTGGACGCATAGGAATATTGAGCTGTTTTATGATACATCAACCGCCTCCATGAATTTGACAGTATTTCACCTTCACAATAACCTTTCTAATATATCCATTGAAGCCATGGATATCATTGATGGGTTTTGCAGCCCAGTCTTATTGGAATATTGTCTTCTCAGTCTTATAGTTATATCGAATTTGTGGCCGAAACACAATGCTGGACTTGAAGACGGTGTTCCTGGGCTAACTTTGTCTCTCTCAGCAATGAGTGATGAACATACATTGTTGGTATCGCTGAAACCTTTGCGAATTCGGGAGACCTCGTGGAACCGCCATTCAATAGCTCTTTCAGTAGTTGGTATTTTGTACATAGTTATCTTTCAGGTTCAGTTTTCTGTAGTGTTGTTTGTTGAAAAACATCCGGACAAATATAGAACAGCAACAGATATATACTACTTTTTCGTCAAGTGTATTCGTTTGATCTTATCTATAAAGTGTTTCCACTCTCTTAACGGCCAAATGGAACCAAAACGAAAGTCTCGAAAGATCACAAGCATGAAACACGTGATGATTGTGTTTGGATCCGTGGCCAAGTGTGGATATCACGTTCTCCAATATATTGCCTTTAAACAACAAAATAGTTTTTATGATGTCTCGTTTTTGGCTAACATGATTCTGGGCGTCATTGGTGTGTTTGTTCAGACTGTTTTTATACTGCAGATGAACCAATACCGAATAGCAACTAGTTCAAATGCGCTTTTCTCAATCCGCAACATCATGCTACTGTTGTGTATGGAAAATTTTTCTGCTTGGTTGTTTTACACTTTTGTTTATGTGCAAACTTATATGAATTTACAGATTTCGCCAAATATATTTGACCCCGAGGTTTCGTTGACCTTTTGCCATATTTGGGTTCCCTTCATAATGTTTTATCATTTCGAATGCTTTCTGTCATTTTATCATTTCTTCAAAGAATAGGTTTTAATACCCGTTCTTCTCTTTTATGATATAAAAACGAGAATGCTTTGTTTAATCAGTTGAAAAAGTCTCATTTGAATTCACTGTAAGTCATAAAAATCTGTTTTAATTACTTACTCAATTATGTGATCTCTTTGTAAAAACAACTTTTGTTTGTATTTTGTTTATAAACAGTTGTGAAATTAATGGATACTTTTTATATCACTACATTTTTCCAAATTTTATACTTTTTTCTAAAACGATAATGAATTGTGCTGAAAAGAATCTTGTCTGTGAAGATTTATGGTTTACAAACATACATGTGTATGTACATATATTGGATATCATTTTACTCAATATCAAGCTTTTTGTACTGTTATATTTTTAAATCATCGTTAAAAGAAATAAATCCGTCGATTTACTTAGATACATGTATGATCAGGTTTAATGTGTATATATAATTGTCTAATACCTATATTAATTTTGTATGTATCTAATATTTTATCATTACCTGTTTTCTGAACTTGTATTAAGAATAACTGTTATTCGCTCTGAATATTGGTGTTTAACAATATTAACTGATAATCAAATCATAAAATTAATTAAATGTTCGTGATATTTGTATCGGTGGAAGAGAATGGGTATGGAATAATAAATGCATCTGATTATTTAGTTCGTACTATTCATAACAATCTTGATGCAGGCATGCACGTACAGAAAGTGCGGCACTTTCATAACCGGATTATGAGTTTTAAATATTCAGTTTGACAGATCTTTTATGAAACACTAATGTGTTGTTGATCTTTTGCATAAAAATAAAACACTTTTGTAAAGAAAGAAATCTGATTAATGATCCATACATTTATACATTTAAACATTTAATAAATGTAAAGTAAAAAAACTAGCAGAAATATTTTTGGTTTTCCGTTTCCGCTACCCGTTCCATTTTCCGTTTCCGCCTTTCATTCCACCCCATTCCACTCATTTTTGTCAATATGGGCATCATTATTATTTTATTTGTTTTATTCGCATTTTTTAAAATTTGCGTATCATTATAAAATTTTAAGATCAAACTTCCACGTCAAAACCTGCATAGTTTTTTTGCATTTGTTTTCCTAACAGATTTAGTCTTAATTATTTGGTCGAAGTACTATACTTGACCAACAACAAATCGTTATACGGCTCATAAAAACACACAATTCGCGATGTTGTACACATCATATGTTTTGAAACTGTACATAGTTTGTACATAAGTTTGAACACACCCCTTTTATTTTTTGGCAGTTAATCATGCATATATATTAGTTTTATCTTTATTCTTGTTTTAACTACAATTTGATAACATTTTTTTTAATACATATGCATGTAACTCGTCAATAACAAATATCAAGGAAATCGACCGAACAAGAACAGCCGAAGTCAATGGACGATTACAAATCCGGATTGCGACAAGCATATACCACACGACACAAAACAAAAACACAGAAAGTTAGTAACCCGGAGACCAAAAAACATGGATTAACTCACTGCGACGTGCAAGCCTTTAATGAGACATAAGTCAAGTTATTAATTTTCATATTTTCGAAAAAGTCCAATCTAGAAATAAAAAAGACTACGTATGACAGCGAAAATGTCCGATTGTATTTGAGAGATAGATTTTCCGTAACGATCATTTAAGTCATGGTGTTGGTAGAAGATTTCTGAAATAACATCAACCTAAGTCAAACAAACACTTACTGAGAAGCGTAGGAGTCACTGCAGTGACCAGTTTAGAAAATCGGATAACGATAACAGCATCTCATATAATTTGTAAGTTGAGAAAGGTACACACAATACGTCTTATCTACAGTAATGTTTCTTTCGATAACAGCATGTTGACAAGCAGTTCTTATCTATTTCACTTTTTTAATCAGCCATACATACATACATGTAAGTTAAATAATTTTAAAAACAGATAATTTATATTTTTTAAGTTAATGTAAAGAACACTAAACATCAATTCACGAGCTAAAGTTATGATGTAAATATTATTACTTAAAGTTATTTAATTATACAGTTAAGACATATCATATATATACATTAAAATGTATCATTCATTAAAAATATTTTAATTTTCCTTTAAATACTCAATAGCTGAGCAACATGGTAAATTTCGTATAACCTAACTTAGTTTTTTTTAACACATGACTTTTTGATGACGTCATAATTGTTTGTTGACGTTGACTAAACATGAATTATTCCGCAAACAATAAGTGACGACACTAATAATTGTGAATTGCAAATATTATTTTACCATTGGTTAAATATTTTTTGTTATTTCTTTTCATAATATTTGAATTTAACATATAATTATTGTTATCAGTTGTTGGTTAGATTATTGGATAAAGATGACTTTGGGTGGGTTAACGCTGTACATAAAATTGGCGTAAATCGACCCAAAATCGTCTATATCCAATAATTTAACCAGCAGTAGAAAACAATCCTTAAATGAAACTAGGAAAAAGTATTTATATTTGCATACATATACATGGACATAAAAAAGGTTGATTGATTAAATGTTAGCTTAAGATCCAGCAAGAACTATTTCAGCAATTTTAGGACAAGAATGAATTAACAAACAACCAATCAACGGGAAAATGTGCTGGGAAATTAGGAAAAAATATTGACTGCTACTAAAAACTGTGGAGGAAAAAGGAGTGGCGGAGAATTTCGCCTTTTATAGCGGCTACAACAAGCTTACACATTTTGAAATCTACAAAAGTGATATCAAGCAAGAAGCATGACACTCTCCAAACACGTTAGCCAGTAGGGTCTACGGCTTTTAGAATTATAACCTGACACTACCCAACGAGGCTGCTTCCACTATCCGCCAACTGGGGACGTGCTGGGCAGCTCTGTGGCTCGAGTACTGTGAATCCTCAATGTATGGTCCCAGTAAACGATAGGTAAATGAGTGAGAAGCAATCATTTCTATATTGTTTGTTTGTTTGATGGTTTTTAACGCCACTTTCAGCAATTTTTCAGCTATATCATGGCGTCCAGTTTTTATTAGCTCACCTGACCCAAAGGGTCATGTGAGCTATTGTTATCACTTTGCGTCCGTCGGCGTCGTCGTCGTCGTCGTCGGCGGCGTCTGTAAACTTTTTACATTTTAATCTTCTTCTCTGAAACCACTTGGCCAATTGAAACCAAACTTGGCCATAATGTTCATTGGATGGACCTTTACAAAGTTTGTGTTTTTTATTTTGATTGGTAAACCAATATGGCCGCCACCTCAAGACTTAGTTTAACATAGGACCCTATGGGAAAAAAGTTAAAAAGGGCTTCTTCTCAGAAACCGTTTAACCAATCAAAACAAAACTTACTAGCAATATTGTTTGGATGGTCCTCTATAAAGTTTGTGTTTTTGATGGGAATTGGAAATTCAAAATGGCCGCCACCGCAGGACTTAGTTTAACATAGAACCCTATGGGAAAAAGTTTTAAAAGGCTTCTTCTCTGAAACCGGTCAACCAATGGAAACAAAAACTTACTAGCAATATTGTTTGGATGGTCCTCTATTAAGTTTGTGTTTTTTATGGCAATTGGAAATTCAAAATGGCTGCCACCGCAGGAATTAATTTAACATAGGACCCTATGGGAAAAAGTTTGAAAGGCTTCTTTTCTGAAACCGGTCAACCAATGGAAACAAAACTTACCAGCAATATTGTTTGGATGGTCCTCTATAAAGTTGATGTTTTTCATCCCAATCGGAAATTCAAAATGGCCGCCACCGCAGGACTTGGTTTAACATTGGACCCTATGAGAAAAAAGTTTAAAAGGGCTTCTTCTCTGAAACCGTTTAACCAATCAAAACAAAACTTACTAGCAATATTGTTTGGATGGTCCTCTATAAAGTTTATGTTTTTTATGGCAATTGGAAATTCAAAATGGCCACTACCGCAGGACTTAGTTTAACATAGGACCCTATGGGAAAAAGTTTTTAAAGGCTTCTTCTCTGAAACCGGTTAATCAATGGAAACAAAAACTTACTAGCAATACTGTTTGGATGGTCCTCTATAAAGTTTGTGTTTTTTATGGCAATTGGAAGTTCAAAATGGCCACTACCGCAGGACTTAGTTTAACATAGGACTCTATGGGAAAAAGTTTTTAAAGGCTTCTTCTCTAAAACCGGTTAATCAATGGAAACAAAAACTTACTAGCAATATTGTTTGGATGTTCCTTTATAAAGTTTATGTTTTTTATGGCAATTGGAAATTCAAAATGGCCGCCACCGCCGCAGGACTTAGTTTAACATAGGACCCTATGGGCAAATAAAAAAAATCTTCTCTATACAACCGGTTAACCAATGAAACTAAGCTTTCTAGTAATATTGTTTGGATGGTCCTATTTAAAGTTTATTGAAAATTACAGGACTTACTTTAACATCAGGGAAATGCCATCTTTATTGCCTATAAAATCAGGTGAGCGATACAGGCTCTTAAGAGCCTCTGGTTTGGGGAGGAAGCCGGGGTATCCGGAGAAAATCCCCAACCTGCGGTAGGTAAACTGGCAATCCTTGACAATTAAGATTGGAGTCAAGTACACCCTGCATGAAGTGAGAATCGAACCCGCAATCTCAGTGTTGACAGACCACGTGATCAATAGTAGACGAACTACCTTGACCACTCTGTCACCGAGGCCCCCAATCATTTCTATAAAGTGTGCTTATATGGTGTGTGTTTGGACCTAACGCACAACAGCTGCGCTTCTTTCAATATGCCGTTTGTTTTCGGTGCTGAAAAAACCACATCTGCAATCCGAAAAAGTTTTTTTTAATCAAAAAATTACCAAACTGGTAAAATGTGACAAAACATTCATATACAAAAACGAAAACCATTCTTGTTACATAAACAGTGATTAAGTTCTGATTACCAGGATCTCTGTGTTCGTGCTGATATTTATATATATAACATAAAAATATAATAAAACATTATTGTACTTTAAAATGTAAAAATTGAAAAATAGTTTATAAATAATACATGACTTATCAAATATCAAGCAACATGCATAGAAAAAGTCAATGACAATGAAGTGTTGTTTCCACAATCTACAAGTTAATAAGTGAGGCCATTTCAGTTGCAGTTTATATAATATTTGCAAACGGAACAACTGCGAGCATTTCAGCTTTTAAGTTATTACTGCGTTTCCTATTTCGTTAATGTCACTAGTATCAGCGCCAGTGTACAAGAACAAGAGAATTCTGCAAGGAACACTAAAACTATTACAGTGGTTTTGAATTGTCGTCAGACATGACGTTTAAAATTCAAAACTTAATTTGTGTTGTTAGAACGAACCATTTCTCCGATGTTATTAGTGCTACCGTAAAAAGTATACCAATTTATGTATGCTCGAAAAATGTTTTATTTATACAAATTTAGCAATCCACACATTCCTGTATATGAAATAAAGGTCGATTTGTGATATTTTCTGTAAGTTCTTAATTTTACTTGAAATATACTTTCGTTGAATAGTATTTCTTCTGATATCCTGGCGACCGTTTCATTAAAGACCTAGACTTTCATAAGTTAATATTGGCATTAGGCAGAAAATTGATTTATTCAAGTGTTATTCCAGCTTGTCGAACAAATGGGTACTGTTATAGATCTCATTACACTGTTTTTAACGCTTTTCAAGATCAAATTTGTGACGTCATTTATTACGCATATCTTTATGAAGTTTAGAAATCGAACAGTAAAGAAGTCTTAGATATTTACAAACCATCTCACCCATAACCTTTTGTATATATGCATTTATCAGGTGCTGCTGGGTTTTGTTTTTCTTTTATCATTTCAGCTTACGAATTCACAATCTCATGACGTTTTTGGGATTAAAAAAAAAACTATATATTGCAAGAAGGAGAATTGAATATATTATCTTTAAAATAAATGTATTATCGTGGATAAATAGGAAGGGATATTGTGGATATACTTTACGCGTACAAATCTGATTTATTTCTTGATGATTATGATTACAGAATTCTAATTCGCGCTGTGTGAATCACTGTATCCCATTCAAAACTCCATTCCACTGATAAATACTCAGTTGCTCTCAAATCAAGGCACAAGTTCAGTTATGAGAATCCCAGGGTTCTCTTGTTCAAATCACATCTTTCTATATATTGTTTATTTTATATTTACAGCCTCGTGCCAAAAGTATTCGCGGACGTCAATCAAGAGTTATCGTTTGACAAATTATAAACTGGTCTTTCCCGGTAAAGTAATAGAAGATTCTTTTTTTGTTTGTTTGAATGGTGTTTTAACCCCACTTTCAGCAATTTTTCAGCTATTTCATGGCGTCCAGTTTTTATTGGGGGAGGAAGCCGGAGTACCCGGAGAGAACCCCCGACCTGCGGTAGGAAAACTGGCAATCCTTGTCAATTAAGATTGGAGTCGAGTACACCCTGCCTGCAGTGAGAATCGAACCCGCAATCTCAGTGTTGACAGACCACGTGATCAATAGAAGACGAACTACCTTGACCACTCGGCCACCGAGGCCCCTAGTAATAGAATACAAATACCTCCAATACTTCGTGAGATGTCCCTTAGACCGAATACATGCTAGAATTCGCCTCGGCAAGAATTTGTACAAATTTTGGATGTAATCTACTGTGAAATTCTGCCATATGCTAAAATTCGCATCGAACAGCTAATTGGGGTTGAGATTTCCACAGCACTAATGAATTTGTAGTTCTCTTTATCCTAAGGCAACAATTTTCTTTAATGTTTATATCTGGTGATTGTGTCTTACAAATCATTCCATGAATACTAATTTCATTCTTGAATCTTTTCACAATGCGGGGTCGATGAACAGGAGTGTTGTCGTCCTGAAACACATACGAATTGCTAGGTAAATGACGGGCGATTACGGACCATAGATGGTTATGGAAATGTATTTGTTAGCATTTATAGTACCGTCAACTTTGCAGAGAGAGCCAGAACCATACCAGGCAATACAACCCCATCTAATTACCGAAATTTTGGGCCTAATTCTGCATACATACACTCCGGTCGGTACGCTTCGTGAGCATATCTCCATACATAAACTCTGTTATATTGCCCAATAACAACTTGTGACTCGTCACTGGAGATTATATTTTTCCAATCATGATCTACAGTTAATCTCCTTTTTTGTAGGCACCACCTGAGACTTTTTTCCCTGTTGACCGCCATCCGTTTCCTGACTATCATGCGTTAAATCTTGTTTTTATGCAAAATCCTTTGCACAGTCCTACCACTTACTTGTCTTTTTTTTTTTAATTTTTTTTTTTTTTTTTTGTTTTTGCCATTGCCAACATTAAAATCGGTTGTAATGTCTTTCAACGCTTTTCTTCTGTTCCGTTTCACCAACCAAACCAATCCAGTCTCTCCACGACGCGACATCTTTCTCGGACAACCGCTTCTTTTAGCCTTTTTCAATGTACCCCCTTTCTCAAAAGTCTTAATAACTGACCTGCATGTAGATTCAAGCACTCCTAACAATTTTGAAATCTTACGAATTGTTTGTCCTTCATTTTTCTGTGTAATAAGCACTTTTCTTGTATGGTGACAATTATTTTAGCATACGTTTTATTACATCATCTGTTTGGAGAATTTTCTAGAAATTCAAGGGATAATCTCAGGAATAAATTTCATAAGGAAATAACTACGAAAATTGTATTTTTATGTCCAACGCGTGACAACTCTTATACTGTGACCGCCATTTTCCACGAATACTTTTGTCAAGAGGCAGTTTCTATTTGCTTATGTGGTTTGTCAAATATATCTCCGCGACACAAAATTATAATGGTTATAATTTTATAAACAGTTAAATATATTATTATTATATATGCCATGGCCATTCCTGCCAAACGTTCTGTTTCATGTATTAATGCATCTTGAATAAGTAGTTAGGAGTTAATATTAAAGTTTAAGGTAAAGTTACGAGTGGTTATAAATACCCTTAACTAGTAAATTGTAAATCGTATACGAACGCACACTTAATACAAATGGCGGCGTTGATTGCTGCCCTCTTCAAGAAGAAAGATGTATAAAAAGACAACTAACATTTCCAGACCATACCAACCCGCTAGATTTTCTTGCGACACAGAAATCATTGAACGCTTCGGAATGCAATGCAAACGGATAATATAATCTATGCGACATACTACGTGTGGACCCAATTCCACCTAAATTTACAGTAAATGTGTGTTTTTTTTTAATTCTTTATACTTTCACTTTCTATAGCAAATAATACATGTATATTCTGATGAACGTCATCAAGGGCGCGCTTAATTTAGATACATCGGTGCACCGTAAATAAATGGACTTTGATATTATTCGAGTGTCCCAATTTTTCTGCTATATAATATCCATTTATAGTTATTAAGGAAAGGTTACAATAACAGTAAAATACGCCGTTTTCAAGATGAGTAATTACATGTATCCTATCAAGTGATTTTATTTAGGGCATTTCCTTAGGGCTGGGATTTAAATATCGTTTGAACGGCATAAACTCGACACCTTTCCATTGAGGGCTTTACTCAGGCACAACACAGCACAGTGTTTTGCATCGTCTTTCTAAAACAGTCCTATTTTGTTTTAAATGTTGACGCTTTCAAATGAAAGTGCCCTAAATTTTTATTAAATATTACAGTTTCCAGATCTCTTAACGAGAGCGATTATATCTTGAAAACGACGTATCAAGTGGTAATTATAGATTATTTACGTTTTTTGAAACGAGATGCATTTTCTCGTCGTATCTCATCGAAGGGCGACAGCCCTGAGATAAGATGGCGAGAAAGTGCATCGAGTTTCAATAAACGTAAATAATCTGTTTATCGCTGTTTTGTAACATTGTGACGTCACAGTGTTTACATAACGACGTCTTGACAGCGAGCTGAGATGGGCCCATCTCACGCTAGTAGAGTGAGATGGAATAATATCGCACATAAAGATCAAAGGAAAATACTGCAAAATAGCGATAATGCATAGTAACACAAGTTGTTCATATGTTTATAATTTACAAAACACTTCTGACGCCTGACACGTGCATTGTTGTTCATTATAAACAGATTTTAACCTAATACATATATTTAATTTATATTCAATTTATTAATTGTGTGATTATGGTTCTGTTGATATTACCTACCGTTCTATCCCTAACTGGCTGTGTGCCGGAATGCCAACATTTTGAAAGATCAAAGAACATTGTAGGCGCTCATTAGTGAGGATTAAGGGGTCCCCCATACAAGGTATTTAATTGACTAAAGGTAAAATTATGTAATATTGTACTGGTATATATTGAGTGATAGTATTTGTATAATAATTATTGTATATTATTATAAATATTATCACTCAATATATATACATTACATACATTATGTGTAGGTACAACTACCTGTATCACGTCGAGACAGTTGTGTACATTCGTATCACTACGAGACGCACAGCGTCGAGTTGTGATGCGGAATGTATTCAACTGTCGAGACGTGATACAGGTAGTTGTACCTACACTTAAATATATGTAATAAGTTTATCAAAAATTAAGAAGTTTACAAAGAGCAGAACAAAACTTAATGTTTACAATTTAAAATTTAACATTCAACGAAGCATTTGTTTATAAAATATAGCCCCTAACGTCACACGCATTATGACGTCATATTTCATTTATAGAATGAAAGTCATTCAACGAATCATTGGTTATACCATTCATTGTGACGTCAAGAAGTAGTTCCGACAAAAGTACATCTTGTATCACATATATAGATGATACATATGGAATATAGGACATTTTGTTTGTGATACAGACTTTATCACGGCCAGTATCAGGTGAGCCCGTAGGGCGAACCTGATACGTTAGGCCGTGATAAAGTCTGTATCACAAACAAAATGTCCTATATTCCTTTTATCGGTAATTTTCAAAAAGAGTATTTTTTGTCAATTTAGGCCATATTTTTTAAGGAACTACTTTTTTGGTCGAAGTGATCTGTGAAAAACGGTTTGCTACGTCATTTAGCGTCAACGTCATTCAATCGGAATGTGGCATGATGAATGGACGTGTTTTTTCATTGATCCTCCTGTAAGGCAAGTCTTTTTTTCATCGTTTATGTAATAGTTTGTGAATGAGAAGCTTTTAAATAGGGTGTCACATTTTGTGTTTTTGATATTTTGCTCTTTGACGAACCGTATTTCAAATTTATGTTGCCAATACTACTGGCAATAGTAATACCCAACGTTTCTGACCGATTTTCCAATTCCCCTTTTAATGTTTTCTATATTTTGTATTTTATATCGTTATCATTTCTGGTAACTGCTTGGTGCTGTGTTATTTTTAATTTTCAGTACTTTGCAGTGGCCAGGGGAGATACGATTTACACATCGTCATCATTTATTTAGAAATTCCAATTGCAATTCCAATGCATAAATGCGATGAGTTGTAGGTTCTTGTGTATGCCGAATTTTCCTGCCGTAATAATCCTACTACAGTTTTGTGATTTGTCGGATTAACCCCCAAAAATGGCGAGGTCATTCGCAAGTTCTTGTGGTGAATGAACAGGAATTCGGGATTGTCACTTGCTGTTAATGTTTGTGCAATTTGAAGTTTTGTACTGTATTATTGTTAACGGAAGGTAGCTGCGAAAACGGAGCTCTGGTGGTCGCGTTGTGTTCGTTTTCTTTTGGGAAAGGGGGGGGGGGGTTAGATTGTTTGTTTATTTTATCTTGCTTTCACGTTTGTTTATTTTTGAACATTCTGTTAGTTATTGTGACGTAATCATAGGTAGATTCCTCCGCAGCCTACTGACCCGATAAATTCGGTGATAAATGCCAGTACGTTGTTACTGACTTTATCACCGGTACACATCAAAGGGAAAATGTACAAATTACCGATAATATCTACATAATACATGGCAACAAAAGAATGAAGGTTTATCATTGAATACATATATGATTTTTGCGTAATAAACAATTAATTTATACGGATTCATAGTTTATTTCTTTCCTTAAATATGACAATGTTGACGTGAAAATCGTAATGTTATTGATATCTGAATTGCATAATCATGCCCATATAAAAATTTTGTTGATCAATGTGTATCCGTACATGAAATACAAAAGAAAATAATATAAATATAGTTATTTGAGCTTGGATAAAAATATAAATGTTATATTTAGATCAACACCACCAGACGACAATTTGTAAACAATTTAAATACAACATTTAACAACTAATAATTACAACGTATACATGGTTCATTGGTTAGCGTGTTTGCGTTCCACCTCAACAATCCGAGTTCGAATCTCACTAATTTAGTGGAATGATTTTTTGTTGTTTTTTTTTTTAAATATAAATAAAAACACTTAGGTTTTAGTTGTTTTATAATTTTTTATTTATAAAATTGAGCAAAATGCTTTGAACAAATATAAGAAAAATAGCCAAGAAAACCGACCGTACAACAAGAGCCAAAGGTCAAGGGACAGTTACAAAACCAGATACAGACAAACATACATAACGCAACACAAAAACTAAAAAACACAAAAAAAGAGAGAAACCCGAACCCAATAAAACCATGGGTGCACTCAGGTGCTCCGGACGAGTAAGCAGTGCCTACCTTTAATTAGACACCCGTCGAGTTACTCAATGTTTTTTTTGTTTGATGGTGTTTTAACGCCACTTTCAGCATATCATGGCGTCCAGTTTTTATTCGGGGAGGAAGCCGGAGTACCCTGAGATAACCCCCGACCTGCGGTAGGAAAACTGGCAATCCTTGTCAATTAAAATCGGAGTCGAGTACACCTTGCCTGCAGTGAGAATCGAACCTGCAATCTCAGTGTTGACAGACCACGTAATCAATAGTAGACGAACTACCTTAACCACTCGGCCACCGAGGCCCCAGTTACTCATTGTCTTGTCTAGGAAACAGTCAAATCCATGAAACGCTACTAATGACTCTGCGAAAATGTCTGATCGTATTTGAGAGATTGTCAAATGATAACAATAACAAAGCAATCATAGAACTAAATGTGATCCGAATGAACGAAAATATAACCAAAGAATAATGAAGAATCTTTTCTTAAGCTCAATGTGACTTGAGCACGGATTCATATAGTGCAGGAGCCATAAACCCCGTCTGAATCAAATCTTCAAATGCCACGCTCTCATCAAAGTCTAAAAATAGCGTTGGACGGCAGTGGATTCTCGGACCAATAAAATACTTTATCACCTATCATTAGGATGAAGATCTAGAACTGGTAAACCCGTATTGAGGAAATATTGACGTCTAAGTATCGCCCAGAACTTCTTTCTTCTACGTTGTCTATTGATAACGTAACTTTTTAATTAGACGAAACGTGCGACTGCCGTATTAAATTTTATAATTTTGGTATCTTTGATGAAATTTTATTTTTTACAATATTATTTGAAATAAACATCTGATTAGATGTTTCTTTTATTTATTTATTACAGATAATAGATATTAGTTGCTGATTAAGAAGACGTGATATACAAACCAAAGATTGAAATTTCGGTATGTAGTTTTATTGTTCAATCAATCAATCCTGAATATAACTATATACTGATAGATGTTAATCAATCAATCAATCAATCAATCAATCAATCAATCAATCAATCAATCAATCAAACAAACAATCAATTGAATGCAGCTGAAATACGGCTAGATATCAATCACTCAGTCCTGAATATAGCTAAAATATTGATCAATCAATCAATCAATCAATCAATCAATTTTGAATATAGCAAAAATGCTGATAGGTGTTAATCAATCAATCACCTTGATCAATGATCAATCAATCAATCAATTAATCTCGTATATATATCTAGAAGGAATGAATATATTTTTATAATACGCACAATATCTTAAGAACATACACAACATATTTAGAAATGGGTTCAGGTCAACGGTCAACGTTTTGTCAATTGATACATGTATAAGTGGTGAAATTCGTTAGTCTGCTAATGATCACGTGCCTGTCAACACTGAGGTTGCGGGTTCACTATGTGCAGGTTGTACTCGACTCTTACCTGACAATGTTTGCCAGTTTTCCAACTGAAGGTCGGGTTTTTTGCTCGGGGTACTCTGGCTTCTCCCCTCAATGAAAATTTGACGCCACGATATAACTGAAAAATTGATAATTTAATATTTATTTTTAGTAAAGAAAATATGCCAAAAGAGATAGCATGATGCCTTTGTCGAAAGAGATGTAAACCTGGTGCAAGGCGAAGTGTAATTCAGCCCGATTTGAAACGATATTTAAGAAAAATGTATGAATTGAGATGTCCAACACAATGAAATTATCTGCAATAGATGCTATGCTGTTTTCCGACGTTCTCCAGCTACAAACAAACACGTTTCAGAAAAACCAACAACTCCTAAACCATCCTTTAGAAGTCCAAAATCTATACCACTCCGAATTCCGTCAACTCCGAGAAGTCATAGGTATTGTATCGTTTGTCGAAAGGAAGGAACCACAAGAAACCGTCTGTCACTCATTACATCTGATGCTCAAACGCAAGCTTTTGTTGAATGTGGAATTTTTATTGACTCTAAAAACAGATGCTGCCAACACCATTTAGACAAAACATTTTTCAAATCCGAAGCACTTACAATGATTTCGTCGACAAAATATTCCGATTTATTTTCCAGAACTGACATACTTCAACTGTTAGAGAATCTTCGTAAAATGTTACAAAAGACCAAAAATTTGAATTTTGACATTCCATCATTAATGAGTGACGATGACTACTTCGCAATGACAGGGTTATTGAAAGAACAATTTGACAACATGGTAACTTACCTCAGCTCTCTTCGTTCTACAGTCAATAGATCCATCAGAACATGCTTAGCAATTTTCCTGGTGAAAATGAGAACTGGCCTATCAAACCGTATTCTAGCAATTCTTTTTGGATTGAAACCTAGTCACATACCACGAGCTGTTCATGCCACAAGAATCTCCTTAATGTCCAACTTTGTGCCAAGTAACATTGGGTTTCAACACATTAGCCCCGACGATTTCTGTAGCCAACATACCACACCATTAGCAAGAAAACTGTTTACGTCATCAGAAAATCAGGAAGTTCTTGTACTTGATGGTACTTATATTTACATACAGAAAAGTGCCGATTACTACTTTCAACGACGTTCGTTTTCCATGCACAAGTATAAACCCCTAGTTAAGCCAATGGTGATTGTTGGAACAGACGGCTATATTCTAAGCTTGTTGGGTCCTTATTACTCTGATGGAAAGAACAATGATGCAGCTATTACAAAACACTTGCTAGCACACAATTTAGAGGGAATAAATGGCTGGATGCAAGAAGAAGACGTCTGTATCGTTGACAGAGGTTTCAGGGATGCGGTTGTAACTCTCGAAGAGCTAGGTCTTCAGGTCAAGATGCCATCCTACTTAACAAAAGGGTTAAAGCAACACAACACAGAAGATGCTAATACCACACGATTGATAACAAAAGTTCGTTGGATTGTTGAAAGTGTCAACGGAAGAATAAAACAGTTTAGAATATTTGACAAAGTCATTCCTAATACACTGGTTCGGTATATTGGAGACTTTCTTCAGATAGTTGGTGGGATGTGCAATAAGTACAGACAGTCATTAGCACAATGTGACACACAATCCGAATCTTTGGCGGCTCGTATGATTACAAGAGCACAAGCTGGAAATGAGCTTCAGCAGTACTTGACAGAAAATAATCTTTTGCGAAAAAGAACAATTTTTAAACGCGTTGACGCAGCTGATGAACTTCTTGTTGATTTTCCAAGATTATCCATTGATCAACTGAGGGATATAACATTTGGAGTATATCAGCTGACACAAGCACCATCGTACACGGCAGAACATCTCAGTGAAAACGGTGAATACGAAATTATGGTTTTCAGAGAAAATCCTGATATAATAAAAATACAAATGCAATCACGACATACTAGTAATGTGCTACATAATCTTTGGATACAATATTCAGATGACCCCATAATGCCAATAACAGGATGGTACTGTACTTGTAAGGTTGGTGCTAGAGTTGTTGGGTGTTGTGCTCACATTGCAAGCGTTATATGGTTTTTAGGAATGTGGAGACATGAACACGAACACAAAAAAGTTAAGAACAGGAAAGATTTACTGGATGCCAGTAATTTGCCACCATCTTCTGACGATGATGACGACGATGTTGATGATGATAACGAGAAAGATTATGACAATGACATTAATGATAATGACGTTGATTGTGTAAATAGTGACAGTACTATTGAAGAGTGATGTCTGTTGTTTTATATTACAGTTATGAAATAAAATCGTATGCATGTATAATTTTGGTCAAACTGAGGATGTGTGTCTTCTTTTTTTACAGTTTCTATGAAAAAAAAATTGAGTGATAGAGGTGAACCTTTGTCATATAAATTCCAATATTTCCACTTTTTTATATAAATTGTGTTTGAATTTTTTTGCTATAAAACATTTTGTTAAATGTTTGCTGAACTTAAAAATATTGTTTGCATTTTTTACACACGTCTCAATTGTTTAATTTGAAAAACCTGAACTAATTATATAACTTTCACAGACTTATGGACTTTTAAGCTTCACAGTTTTTTATGCAACTTTAAAATCTAGTCTGATAAACAAAATACTAGTATCCTTTTTAAATGTTCCATGAATGAACCATACTGAATAGTTTTTTCATATTACAGATATATTCTCTTAAATACGGTTCTGATGTTCATGTGATCTTTTCAGTCGCCACATATTTTCTTTAAATTTTTTATTCAACATTTGAGATTCATGTACAAATGAGATGATTTGCTTTAATTTGAAAATGTTCTAATGTGTCATGGAAAATATATTAAGTGAACTTCTGATGGATTAAACATTCAAGAATGAAAACAGTGTTTTTATTGAACAATATCCCTGTTGGATCCAGCATACACAGTATGGAAGTAATACCATCATAATCAATTAATATTTTGTATATGGTCTTCGATACTCAACCATGTTCGCCATAGATAATTATATGTTTAAAATGGTGTTTTACGCTCTTTCACAATTTTTTCAAAATATCATTGTGTCCAGTATATATTTAGGGAGGAAGCCTAAGTACCCGGTAAAACTGGTAGGAAAAATGTCAATCCTTGTCAATGAGATTGGAGTCTAACACACCGTGCCGAAAGCGAGTTAACTGCAAGTATGACCATTGATATTTACACACAAAAATGAATAAAAGTACAAATAATAATTAAAAAACCGCTTTAAATAGATGAAATATTGCTCACTGGACCTTAAATGACAATAAATTATTTTAAAAATCCATATTGTCTTGATTTCTTACCTATTTTTACAATTTCTTGTGGCATATTTTGAGGATGCACAGACAAATGAGAGAAAACATATATAGGTAATTCAAAAGACAAATTTTTTGATAAATAATAATAATAAAATAACAAAATCCAGCTGAAAATTGGTTATTTTGTTCATTTTTTCTCATTTTTACACCCCCTTTTTGGCCCTTATCTGAGCATGCGCGGATCACCGCAACAGATTGAAACTTGAATTTTTGTAATAATACAAATATATCTAAATAATATATTTATAGTGAAAGGTTATGAACTGGGGCCCAAAACAGCCCTTATCGTATCTCATCCTTTTTTGATAAAAATTATTTAACATGGAAATGTTGTATTACTTAATTTCATTTAATAAATTATTATGATATAATTAGTATTAATTAGACTTAACTGTCCATGGTTGCAGATGAGGCCAAGCTGACAGCTGAGATGTGTTAAGCATTGAACAGTGTTCTCTGCAAGTTATAAATACCCATGTCTTTGCTAGTACACTCATTTAAAAGAAATCTATGTCTATGTTCCCATATTCAAGGAGGATATCAAAACTATAAGCAAAAACTTTTTGAAAAATATGTGGCAAAAATTTTGGGACGAGACAAAACAGGGCAGACAGATATATTCAATCTGTAAAAACGTAAATTTTGAGATAAATATACCAAAATTACAAAGAAATAAAGAAGTAATTTTGTTTAAGCTAAGAACTGGATATAAAAACATCTCAACTAAATTGGTGTTAAAAACTCGGAATTATGTGAACATTGTTTTCAACAAAAAACAATGGAATACTTTATCGTACACTGTAACAAATACCATGTAGAGCGGGCAAAAATAATGGAAAATCTTCAAGAGAAACAACTACTGGCCAACCATTCCTACATGTACTTGCAAAGGATAACACCAATGGACGCATGCTGGTCTTCAGTACTCAAGAGAACCTAACACATCTTACAGCAGCAGACACTTTCTACTATCTACTGTGTGGAGACCAATCGAAATCTTTGGAACCACTATGCCACAGAAGGTCACAGAACTACAAAACATCTTGAAGGATGGCATGGCAAACTGAAAAAACTGGTCAAGTCTCTACACCCAAATATATTCAGTATGATTAAGCTGCTAAGACAGGAAGAAGCTGTCCAGGATTGTACTTTACTGCAATACCGGGCTGGTTGAAAACGTGTTCTCAAGAAGAGAAAATACAGGGAGCTCGAAAACCGACTTGCTACTTTGAAGACACGTTCACTAAGTAATGAGATGACACCAGTACAGTATACTGATGCCGCATCACATCTACTGCATATTGACTGACATGTTATGAGTTTACAATTCTGTATACATGTTTTGTGCTATTTATTTATTTTGTTTAGTGCTAATGCAAATAAATATATATTTCCCTTCTTTAAATGTATCTTTTCTTTCAATTCCAACACATTTCACCTATAATTTGGCTAATAAAATAAAATTCTGTATGTTTCTACAGTATTCACAAACATAATCCCTTGTTTATATAAGTATATGGGCTAATACAACATGAATTTTTAACATTTTACCTTTAAAATTTAAAATGTTGGAATAGCCAGAATATACCGTATCGACTTGTCCTGATTTTACTGTCACAGTGTTTATAGATAATGTTAAGTTTTGTTCGACTGCTCGGCATATCATGCAAAGGTGAAACACTGTGTATGAAAGGCCGTTCATGTCAAAAACGCTATAAACTATGAAAGGCTGTTCATGTCAAAAACGCTATAATCTAATGCGTTAACATGTAACGCGTTAAAAGTAATTTTAACGCGTTTAATGTTCTTTTAACGCGTAGAAACTACTATTAACGCGTTAAAATTATTTTTAACGCGTTAAATATAACACCAAACCGAATCAAAGAAAATAATATAACATTCGACATAAACGAAATTTAAGTCGTCGAATTTTTCTCGTAAGTTGTAGATTTAGTTGGCCAGAAGTGTCATATATTTGAAATTTAACGAGATAAAAGAGTATTTAACGCGTTTAACATTATGTACTATTGATGGTCAGCAAACACTATTTTATCCATTAAAAGTAACTTTTAACGCGTTAAAAACTTAAATTGTCTCTTACTTATCCAAAATGTTCATGTACAGAATAATGACACGTAATTCAACCTATGGGAATCTGTACATCGGGTTGGCGGGTTCCGAGCAACTGTACGGCGGCTAGAGAGCTCAGGTAAAAATAAAACGTCATCATGATTTAGGAAAATGTGTACAAAAACCTATTTAGTAATGTCGTATGCAACATTAAAATGAATTTACGATTAGGATAGTAATTAAAGATACCATGTTGCTTTTTACGAAAAAAAATATTCAAAATTGACTATATAAGGGATAAAAGTAATATTTGTACGCTTAAACGGCGGGTAGCGAGTCGAGTACAAAAAATTGTAGTTTATTTTTAATGTACTGAATATGATGCGTTCCTTCTATTATTTGATCTATTATTACGGTTTTTTTACGATTTATAATACACAATCATACGTTCAGCATCCATTTGGGATTTCGATGTCGTTTTTTATTTATTAACTAAGATTATATAAGATTTATATTAGATTTAAGCTATAATATAGCCGTAAGCTCTAATATGTCATATTAATCCAATACAAATGTAGATGGTTCTTCGGTAATTTTGAGATAATCTTTCATTTTCGTGTAATTTGTTCCAATCAGATTCAAAACGGTATTTTTAAAGAAAAAAACCTAGCCCTCGCTTCAGGTTCAATGATCGGTCCTAAGCTTATCCGTATTAATAATATATCATTCTATCACTGGTAACAGATTTTTTTGTTCAATAAATATGACATGCATTTATTATGATCATACAAATGCAAAATTAAGACATGTATCCAACGTACATCTGACTTATGTCAGCTATATGTTTTAGACATATATCTACTTTATTTTCCAGGTGCGGACAAAGGATATTTTTTAAAGGGGTCCATGGAGGAAGGGGAGTTCAACGACTATCATTTGATGATTTTGCTCAAATTTTGCATAAAAATCGCAAAATTTTCCGACCCGCTGGATCCACCACTGTGTTTCTCACCACGTACGTAAAAAAAACTCCAAAAAAAAAAAATAAAAATATTTGATTTCATTAGAGAAATAGATTTTCCAAAAAGATGCATGTTTCGTTTCACTGATTCTGTATGTGTCACTCTAAAAATAGCATGCTCTAGTTTTAGGTATGACAACAAGACTTTACAACATTTTTACACAATTAGGAGTTTGATTCTCGAGGACAGACAGTTTCTTAAAAGAAAAACTCTGATGCGGATACAGCAACATGGAATACGCATGATGCATTTAAAAAAGGAAAATTACATAATTATATATTAAATCGTAACTAGATCTGACAACGGCCTCTTAATTATTTGTGTATTGGGGAAACTATTGACCTTTTTTGCTCTGACTCGGGCACCAAGTTTCGTTGAGTAATGGGAGACCCCTCAAAACGAGCGAAATCATTTCACCAATATCACATTAAATTTTCGGGGTGTCATGTCAGATAAAATTTTTCGCAAATTTAGAAAAACCGAAGGGTATTCAAGGAAACTCACAAACACCCATAAAATAGTCCAGAAATGGGCTTTGCACAATCAGCTGAAAAATATCCAATGCATTTAACAAACTATATAAATAAATTTATTTATCAATTCTGTATGAAATTGCTTTTTAAATGCAGCTCTAATATCTAAATTCCATTGAATAATAAATCCACTGTCCATGCTACAGCTCGGCGCAGGCAAATATCAAAATAAGAACTAATTTCCTCTCCCTCAGTCAAAGGTCATTTACACAGCCGTTGTCATCTACTTGATCAAGCTGTTCAACCGATTCTTTTATAGTATATGAGTGTGAGGTTTGGGGTGCAGGTAACAATTCTGTTACAGAAAGAGTACACCTGAAATGTTGCAAGATGATACTGAATGTTCAACTCAACAACTATACATACATGTAGTAGGGTAATCAAACATTGTATATGGATGCATTAGGGATGGTAAATCGGCATTCAGGTGTCATTGTGACTCAGATTTTCCGCTTGATAGAAAATTGATTACCTAGTAGATTGAAAATCATCATTATAAGTGATCAATTCGATCAATGGCCAGTTGAAATGTTTTTGAGTTATTGCCCTTTTTGATGAATCTGGTTTTTCTCTGCTTTCGAATGTATATATAACTCTACCACATTTTAACGCGTTAAAAGTAGTTTTATCGCGTTATACATGTATATATACATAGGAACATAAACTTATATCTCGTAATATCAAAGCCCCTGGCTACATCTATATTGTCCCTCACCATACCAGGCTGACTCTCTCCTGTATATTATTGCTATATGTGTATCTGCTCTCTTTGGCTTTTTCCAATTATAATACAATTAATGTTGAATGATGCATGTGTTATTTGTATGTAAGAAATTTTGATTGAATGAATGATGTGATTTTATATGCCCGTCACTCGCGTCAGGGCCATTTGATTAGGTTAATGAAATTCTTGATTCTTGATTCTATACATAATAGGACCATGTAAGGACCGATGAATCTATTCTTCAAAATCTATGGGGTTGGTACTAGTCCTGTACCATTATTCTGCACAGTTAGATATCATGGTCCCACTTTTGTTTTAATAATTCGCCAATAGTCAATGTAGTTTGAGTTATTCTGAGTGTATTTCTTTCTACCACAAACTTTATCAGCTCAGCTCATCGTTTGTAATGTTTTTGTTCAGCGCTTACTATTCTTAATGTCCATCATCTAAGACAAATGCATATCTTGTGAAATCCTATCCATCCCTTTTTTATTCTGGCATTGTACTAGTACTGACATTTTTCTACCCGCCTCTCTGTTCATAATTTGCTTCCGTTCGATACCTTAAGTTACGATAGTTTGAATATTATGAAATATTTGAAATAATTTCAAATATAAAAAGCCTCTTAGGGTATTTAAAATACGAACCAAAAAGGGATTTCTATGTAGTATGCATGTGCTATTTTTTGTTTGTTTCAGCAATTCTTCTAACCTACAGACCTTTAGACTACGGGAAGTACACCCAAGCTTGCTGAAAAGATTCACAGTTATAAAAACACACTTCCACCCAGTATATCTCATAACTCACATTGTGTGCACCTGTTCCCTTACTGAAAATATTAACAGTAACAATAAGGGTAAGCATTCAAAATTTTGACACTGCAGCACTAGATGCAACCTACTAATATTAAGTACATGTATACACAATTTTGTAATCTTTTATAAAAAGTTATTTTGCCAAAAAAACTATGTAAATTCATTCATTTATATAATTATATTAAAAATCGTAGTCGATCATTACCAATACATACGGTTACATGTAACCAAGAAAGTGGATAGTAGCAACGAATGCAACCTCGAAATAACAAGCTAAATTATAGGCTAAAACATACAGTTAGAACCAAACACAATGCACGTTTATAGGGGGCGGTGAAGTATTTCTGACGCAGAAGTAAATAACTCTGCACCGTAGGCAACATTTGCAATATTCTCAGTAACGTCGATTTCACCAAGCAGGGCATTGGCCAGATCATCCACTGCATCTGGATTTTCAGCATTCATTTGCAGAGTTGGATGCTTGAATCAGATCGCGGATGACCGTGTAGTCGGTGTTGATGTTGTTCAGTATTCGTGTTACATACAATGCATTGGGACTTTGATGATGTTCTGTGGAGACTCCATGGTTGTTATTTTGGAACTGTACTTGTTCCAAACAGTGGTTAAGACGAGGATGAAAGATATGGTGGAGCAGGGATACGTCATCCTCATCAGTAACATCGTGCACACCCCTGCATTCCATGTAGGTAAATAGGTCGTAAAACTCGTTGCTGACCCCGCTCCACATCTCTACCCAGTATCTCTCAATCCTCGCATTATGAGCACTTTTTCCCTTAATGACACTGCCTCTATTAGCCCCCTGTATTCCTCCATGAATTTGCAAACATCTTCAATTTCGACAACCCTATCTACCCGTATGCGGGACGGGAAGCCGTAATTTAAAACTTCATTTTGGAAGTTATTTAGGACAGTTGAAGATCTGTTGTTATTACTGGCAGTTAAAAAAGTAACTAACCGGCTAAATCCGTCAATGGCCCCATGAATATAAATACCCCATCTGAAAATGAAAGAAAATGTACCCTAACAAAATGTTAACAAGTTTTAAACGTTTTACAGTTTACGTTGAATGTTGAATTCATAATGGTCTAGTTATTTTATCGCAATTTAAATACGGTGTTGCAATACTTTCTTCCATGTATATTTACGTGGTGTTCTTGTTATAATCGTACGGTTCATGTGTGCCATGTCTTACAGAGACAAATGGTCTAATTATTCACTAATGCTATGTTTACACTGCCGATATCGGTACCTCGATTCAACCCGATCAAAGTCGATCAAATCAATCATGCAGTCGAGAATTGGTCTAGGACAATTGACATGCGGTATGAAAAAGATCGTGATTGATCGAACATTGATATGGCAAGGTCTAAGGAAAGGTCTGCGCCGGTCTGATTAAATCGAGCTTTTAACTCGAGAAACTTTGAATAATCAACAATTTCCGTGTAGAGGTCGAGCAAATGGCTTGTCGGGTTGTCATCTGAAATTGGACAGGTAGTGATCGAGTAGAGTTGTAAAAAGGTCTGGTGAAAATCTGACATCGGGTATCGATCGTGCTTGATCGGGACACCTTGGAACTCGAGTTTGATATACCTTGATCGGCTTCGATCGAGGTACTGAGATCGGCAGTGTAAATAGGGCATAATGCATGGGTTAAATGTATAATGGACTTAAATTAACGTATTGGTATCACCTGACTAATTTGTGGTTTCCGTCCAGATGCCACAAGGAATTAGGAGCAGCAACCTTGTATGTCCTTCTTTTGATGTTGTTACGACCGAGTGACCTCATTGCACAACCAAAAGGACCCACAATATTACAAGCACCCCTAACTCTTCTTCGCTGTACTTTTATGCCATGTTGGAATTTAAGCCGTTGTAAGATACTGTTTGGTCCTAATTGGGTACGTAAAGAATGTTACTCAACAGATACCAATAAAAACGGATATGAAGCCCTGCACTTGTTATTCGCCAGATTGTTGTTACGACCGAGTGACCTTGTCGCGTGAGATATGCAAGTCCCGTGAAAATTGCAAGCACGCATGTGCAAAATATATTTTCTTTAAAAGTCACTTCCGCCGTGAGAAACGCAAGTTTGACTCCTTTCTATTCAAAATTTCCGGTTTTATAGGTATATTAGAGAAGGGGGTAAATAAATTATCTAAGTTCTGTAAACACAGAATAATGATAAGAAAATTGAATATGTTTATTGTATGACCAATTTTTACTTTTTATTTCAAAAAGATAATTTTAATTAAAGTTATTAATCGTAAACTATTAACACCATGTGGATATTATATGATCATAAATGTAATTTATGTGATCATATTATTTAATTAAAGGATAAAATTGTTATATTATATGATATTAAACTTGAGTAGAAATTGTATTTCAACTAAAATGAATATTTTAAACAACATGAAATGTAAATGACCAGCATCTTTAATCCATATAGGCCTCAATTTGACTTCAAGTGCATGTATAATATACACTTCTTTGTAATTCAGTAGACCATTATAGGCAATCAATGCTTTGGTTTGACCAGACTTGTCATTATCATGGCTGTATAAAAGTACTTATTTAAAACATTTATAGTCAACCTATAATATTTCAGTTGCCTACTACTTAGTCAGTCATGGCCTCGGTTTGACCCGACTTACGTATCTCGTGCTGTAAAACTACTTATTTAAACACTTGGGTCAACTTACAATATTTCAGCAGTTCACTATAGGCAATCACTGCCTCGGTTTACCAGACTTAAAATTCGCATGGATGTAAAAGTACTTTATTTATATTTAATAAACCTAAATAATTATTTCAACATTGAACTTTGACCTTTACCTTGTGACCTTTTTCAAAGGTAAATGTCAATGATGACCATTACAACCTTACGTCTCTATCACAGCTGGTTCAAAAGTAAACGTGGTACAAAATCAAGTTGCAATAAAAAGGGTTAGAGAATTCATATAAGGAGGAAAAATCGTTGTGCCATATATCACAACAGTGCGTCAAATCTCGTAAATGCAAGATGGTTGATATATAGTGTTTAAATTATAAGTATATCAATATTTTACTTTGCATTATACAATAAACTACTTACAGAAACGAAAAGCGTTATTTATATAGACATTATATTGCTATTTCTACTTTTACTTACACAACATCAAATTTTGTTACGCCAAAGTAATTCCTAAAACTACGTTTAACTATTTATTCCTTAACATTAAAATGTTCTTTTATTTATGTAATGAAATAATGACTTGTTTTATTTTTACTAAAATGTGAACAGTTGCATTTTTATAGCAGACTTGCGTTTCTCACAGCCTTGTAACTCTCACGATGCCCAACGTGAGAGTTACAAGTTTTACCGGATACCGGAAGCGGAACTTGCAATTTTCACGGGACTTGCAGATCTCACGCGACACCGCACGTCACCGGTCATATAACTTTCAATGACCATAGAATAAAATCTATGCATTCAGTGAAAACATACAAAAAGCACGGCAAACAGAAAAGGAACAAATACTATAGTGTTACTGAGCATTATAGGCAGAAACATATTTAAGAACACATGCACAAAAACCAAAACTCTAAAGCCCAAGTGAGAGGGTGGACAGGGTAGTGGGAGACAGGGAGAGAGGGGGAGGGAGAAAGGAGTAGAGGGGAGGGAGAAAGGAGCTGAGGGGAGGGATAAAGGAGGTGAGGGGAGGGAGAAAGGAAAAAATAAAAAAAGAGGGAGGCAGTACTTTTACAAATATGTTCTTTAATTCGTACCTGAAAATCATTTAATAAGTGCCAATTCATTGATGTAATTTTAAAAGACTAAAATTATTTTCATAAAACTCCAGTAAAGAGATAAATTGCATCCAAATGATCAGAATTTTTCCTATGCTAGTATGCAGTAAGGTTTTTCCTAAAGCGTATGTCTGTCCCTTTTCTATATTGTGATCACTCATTGACTAGGTGTCTGTCATCTGTTATCTGTCCGTTGTTAATTTTATAAACAATCTTCTCCTCTGACACCACTTAGAGTACCTAGTTTTAGCTTTGCATCCATGAGTTTGATCCATGTATGTAAAACAAATATTAATCAAAGCGCAGTTTGCACTGGTAGTGTTTTATTGCATGTACAGTGATGTAGTACATACATGTAATACCAGTAGATTTTAAAACAAATGAAGTTTTGTTAATTCTTTTACATTGAAAATTGTAACAATTTCAATAAGACGTAGCGCACGTTATTGGGGCCTCTAAACGTAGCGTCATTTGAGCTTTCGCACACATTCGCACACATACGTTTTGCGCATTAATATTTTCCTTATCGAATATTTATAATATGTTCATGCAACTTTGTTTATAATAACATCGTTTAAAAAATGTCGCGCTATTGAAACGACTATAGAAATAGATAAACTCATGTAAATCTGACAAAAATATATGTTGTATTCTAAAAATTCATGGAAAAATTATTGAGAAAAAAAACGCATATCTAAAATGATATTATATTTTTCAGTGTGAATTTAAAGTGCGGCAAATACGTCGAAAGTCGTAATAAATCGGTAAAAAATTACACAAGTGTGTTCGTAACAAACGTTATTAGACATGGTTGAATGTATAGCGCTTTCACAATACATGAAAACAAATTGAAAAAGGGCAAAATTTGAAATTAAGAAAAACGCATTCTTGAAAAAGTGTTTTTTTTCAATTTAACAGTTTTATACAAATAAAAAACATTAAAAAAGGCATCTTTTATAGGTATATCCCGTTCTTCACAGTAATTCAGAGTAATGATTACGTCACCATACTAGATTTTGGGTACCTAACACTAATGGCAAATTTCAGGAAAACAAGGAACTAAAATGTCCAAATGGCCTGGTCTTGCTTTTCTTGTTACAATTTACAACACGATTTATGGTGGAAATCTTGGTTAAATATTTTTAGTTTCTAATTATTCAAGTATATTGGTTACCAAAAAGACAGGTATAGTTCGTGTTGATCCACAACTAAAAATACTTTCGTCATCCATTAAAGTTCTCCGAACCAAAAAATATTTACTAGTATCTGAAACTAAAAAAGACCCAACAACCTACGGTAAGTCTTAGTCATTCATAATTACACTTGTAAAAAAAATTATTTCTACACATGGAAAGCCTGTAATGCTCACATTACTCATTACAAAAACTTTAGTTTAATCGACATGAACATGACACAAATTTGTGGCCATCTTGAATTTAGGATCTGCACCAAAATCTTAAAATTTATACAGTATCAATTATGTTTGCTACTCAGATTTTCAGAGCAAGATTCATTTTAATTTCCGCCAATAAGAACATCAATGGCTCTAGTAGCCACAATGCATTTTACAATGGCCGAAAATTACCCTTATATTAGTTCTGCATAATTTGATTTAAATAAGTGAAATAGTTTCTGAAACCAGCTATTTTTAGTGCCTCTGGAGTTCTATGTTCCAGTGTTGTGGCCATCTTGGTTTTAGGATCAGTACCAAAGATTCAGGATTTATAGAAAAGTAATACAGTACACTGGTTTATGTATCTGAGAGCAGCCCTAATCTGAACTATTTTTCACAAGCGCAAGTTGAAGAACATGGGTCAACACATGTTTTGGCCAATATCTCACAATGTTATATAGCTACAGAAAAAAAAACTGTTACATTAAAATGATCAGCACATTCAATCTTTTTTAATTTCAGAAATTGTTTAACTGCCTGTAGGAGTTATGGACATTAAGTTACGATTTTTTTTTTTAGAAAATTGTCAGTTTTGACAGTAAAACTTGAAAAATAAAACAGCAGATTGATATAGTAAATTGCAAAAATGATCAGCCAGACAATGCAAATCACTATGTTGGTCTAAATTGTCTGACAAATTCTTAAAGGAGTTTTTGCCCTTTAATAATGACTAGAGTGAAACTGTAAATTGCAAGACAATGCCTTTAAAAAACGCATTTGGTCCAAAATTGTCAGACGAATCCTTACAGGTATTTTTGCCCTTTAATAACAATTTTGTTAATAAAATATAAGTATTTGCCTTATAAATTTAGAGCTAGAGTAAAACTGTCAATTGCAAAAATAAACAGAAGGACATGGCCTACAAACAATTTAATTGTCAAAAAATTGTCCAGTTACTCCTTATAGTATTATATGTAATTTACTCATAATTTTTCTTGAAATTTTCAGTGTTTGCTAAAACTTTCTCAATGAATTATCATCATACTTACAATTAAGTTTTTATAAAGGAATACATAATTAAACAATTCAACAGTTAACAAAACCGCAAAGTTCCCAAGTCTGAAAATAAGGAAAAAAATCCTTGAACAATAATAACAGGTGTACAACTTCAATACATTTTCAATCTTTCTGTGAAATTTAGAGTTCTAGACTGAAACTGTAGGAGTTACATATGTGTAATTACACAATATATTTACTGTCTTCTGTAAATCTGCTAAATAATGACCAAGTTCCAAGGTCTGGAAAATTAGGAACATGCTGGAACACTTCCATAATAGCAGGTGCAACAAATTCAATACATGTGCAATCGTTATGTGAAGTTTCAGAGATCTGGGTTGAAAACTGGAGGAGGAGTTGATAAAAATAGATGCCCCATTTCCCCTGCCCGTCTTACCAAACCATACTAGAGCCCAAAATCAGAGTGATACTCTAAACTGCAAAAATGATCTGTAAGGCAAAGCCCACTCAAATTAAAATTAAATCTTTCACTTGCTCCCCCTTTTTGTTATTGGTCGCTGCGTTCATCTTTCACTTGCTCCCCCCCCTTTTTTGCTATGGTCGCTGCGTGTTACTACGCAGCTACCAATAACAAAAAGGGGGAGCAAGTGAAAGATTTAACTTTAATTAGATTGGACAAGGGCTACAAATAACTCGTTTGGTCCAAGATTGTCAAATGACTTCTTTTTTGGAGTTATTTCCCTTGAATGACAATTTATGAAATATCAGTTTTCTCCTTTTAAATAAAAAAAACTATAGCAGCAAAAGTAAAACTGTAAATAGCACATATAATCAGGCAATTTATGTTACAGCAGCAAATAATCCCTTTTTCATTACATTTATAAGCACCATTTTTTCAGTATAAATTCCCTTTTAAGTCGATCAGAACTTCAAGAATTTTTATGTTGCTGTGGTAGTTAAGAAATAACTCAAAAGTCTGAGAATTGATTTGAGTTTTGTTTTGAGAAATCTAGACCTAATCATGAATTAATTTTTAACTAATCAAAATTTTACTCTACTAGTAAATGTAAACCTATTAAATCCTCCCTGTAAATTAAGTGTAGAATAATGCTAATCTTACATGATAGTGAACAAAGTTTTCTAAAAGTTTAAAAATACAAGATTGTCCTATTGTTAAAGACTTTCTTTTGTGTTTCTTTTTCAAACTACAACGAGACAGTTAACAAGAGACCATAAAAACAACGATGAATTGTACTTATGAATACACTATATTATTTTCTGAACATTTAGGTCTGTGTGGACTACGGGTGTTGGTGTACTAGAAATGTAAGTGGATTATAAATCTATGTGGAAAATAAGTCTGTATGGACCATAGGTCTGTGTGGACTATAGGTTGTATGGACTAGAGATACAAGTTTGGGTGGACTATGGGTCTATGTGGACTACAGGTCTGGCTGTATGATTGCTATTAGGTTTCAGTGTCATGATTTCATAAATATACCGGTCACAGTTTATGATCCTCATATTTTTTTACCAAAGGGTACGATACACCAATTAAATTCATTTGATAATGTGTCATGAGTCATGCTTTGTTTGTAAAAGTCGTTTATATGCTTCATGTCCCAAATTTATATCAGTTTTGAGTCAAAATTTAGTGATCTTTTCTATTGCTATAGGGTTTTAAAGAGGGAGAAGTGTAAAGAGGGGAGGGAGAAAGGAGCTGAGTGGAGGGAGAAAGGAGCTGAGTGGAGGGAGAAAGGAGCTGAGGGGAGGGAGAAAGGAGCTGTGGGGAGGGAGAAAGGAGAAAGGTACCCCCTGTCCACCCCCTCCCAAGTGTATGGGACCCACACAATAAAAAACAAATAAATCCAGATATGTTCTATAGAGGGATTGTGAGATATGTTTGAGGGTGTAGTTGTAAGTGCATGCATTTAATTGTGACATTCCTACATATTTGGGAATTTAACTGAGAAATCTAAATTACACTATATTCAATTTGTATTGTGCTGAGAATTTTGTAGCTGATTTAAGAATGGTCATATATTGTATATGTCTTCATTTATTTTGTAGACTAAGAATTCCAAAGGCCACCCTAACTATTGCTGTGGAACAACCAATACAAGGAACAGCTACCAAACCTGCTCACCCATTCAGTCAAAACAACATAGTCAAGGTAACAGAAATTCTACTTGTATGTCCATGTGCAGTAATGTTAATAAAAGAATAGCTAGTCCATTCATGTTTTACAACCTGTAAATGACTGGCGTTTTTGATAAAATATCGTAAATTTTCTAGAAATATTTAACACAAAGATTACTTTTATTGTCAACACTGAGGTTGCCAGTTCAAGTCTCACTGCGGCAGGGTGTGCTTGACTCAAATTTTAATTGACAAGGATGGCCAGTTTTCCTACCGAAGGTCGGGTTTTATCGTGTGTTTGTCTGGCTTCCTTCCCCAAAATTTACAACATAAATATGTCTTTTTAGTTGACATTGACTGTTCAATTTTTTTTTAATTTTGTAAATGTAGGTTTATGTTCAGTGTTTGCTTGTGAGATGAAACAATTTATATACATTTGTATTTGTAGTTTGTAAGCTGCTTAGATCAGGAAACAATAATTAAGTTTTTAGAGAGTCAGCTTAAAGAAAGCACTTTGGATCACTGGTAAGTTCATGAAGTAATTATAATTATAGAACATCATTTTTATTAAATGTAACTAATACTGAAGTCAGGGGAAATTTTTTACTTTTATTCTTAAAGGAGCACACAAAATATCAAATAACAGTTGTTTACACATATAACATACTAATTTATTAGGTTTTAAACTAATGCTTCTAAGAAGGGGAAGCAACTCACATTAGGAGAAGATAACTCAAATGAGTTTTTCTTGGACAAAACACTATCAAACAAGTTTACATCTGCACGCTCATTGTGTTACAAATGTGTATATTATATATATATGTCTCTTTTATTATATTTGTATTAATATCTTTAAATATTTAATACAGGATTGTTTATTTTAGTATCAGGAGCAAAATTTTTTAGCTATCTTTGGAAATGTTACATAATTCTTGGAAATATTTGTACATTAAATCAAAAATCATTGTGATTTCAGAGTTATGTGCTGCATATGATAATTCATCAATCGAGAAATAAGGGAAGCAATGCGAGCGGAAAAGATGAGAAAAACTAAAACAGAAAGTCAATTTAAACTTGTATTTATGTTGTAAATATTTTGTTAATAGTTATTTTCATAATTATATTATGTTATGTTTTTAAGGTTACATTATGCAACTATAAATATGAATGCCCAAATAAACTTATATGAATGTATTTTTTTTATCATTATTTAATCCTTTTGAACAGAATGAAGCAAGAGGTACACAAAAACAAGTACAAAAAAGACAGGTTTAGAAAATGGCCAAATTTCAGATTTAACTCATGGAGCACAGTAATGCTGCTTTTAGCTGTAAAACAGCTTGACCTACACCAAATTTGCAATTTTTAATATCATGTATGCTTCAACTCCACATAGGCAATTACAATTTTATTTACACAGAGGCTAACACTTAAAACAGACTTTTTAAATTTCCGGCGGCTGACATCTACAACTTAAAACACGCTGACATCTCCAACTTAAAAGACGCTGACATCTCCAACTTAAAAGATGCTGACATCTCCAACTTAAAGTACGCTGAGATCATACACTTAAAACATGCTGGAAAAGCCACCTAAAATCCGCTTTTGTACATTTACTATATTCCGCTTATTTACTGCTGACAACTAATTTGCATATTCCACTTCAAATCCGCTGATTTTTACCGCTTAATCCCAACTTCACCTAATTTGCATAATTCAGACGCTTTAGCCCAACTTATTTCACACTTCTTTACCGCTTATTGTCCTAATCACTGTACCAAATATGCAAATTAGTTTTAAAAAGCGGTATTTCAGCAGTTCATTAGGTAAATATAAGTTGATTAAAAGTAACGCTGATATACTACTTTTATTCAACTTTAAATCAGCTATTATCAAGCTTTTTGATTAAAAATTATACCGCTGCAATCATACTTTAAGATAGCTTTTTCTCAGCTTAAAATTGTCCTGTTATGTACAAGCTATGTGTCTAGTTTCAAAACCTTTGCTGTGTACAACATCGAAAATTGTGTGTTTTTATGAGCAGTATAACGATTTGTTGTTGGTCAAGTATTGTACTTCAACCAAATAAAAAGACTAAATCGGTTGGGGAAACAGATGCAAAAAAAAACTATGTTTGGTTTTGACGTGGAAGATTAGTCTACAAATTTGGTAATGAGACGCAAATTCTTAAATATGAGAATAAAACAAATGTAATATTAATGATGTCCATATTGAAAAAAATGAGTGGAAAGGCGTGTCGATAAATGGCCGAAACGGAAAACGGAACGGGTAGCGGAAACAGAAAACCAAAAATATTTCTGCATGCTCATTTCCTTTACGTTTATTAAATGTTTAAATACATACATGTATGTATTAATCAGATTTCTTTCTTTACAAAAATGTTTTATTTTTATGCAAAAGATAAACGACACATTAGTGTTCCATGAATGATCTGTCTGTCAAACTGAAGAGGTAAAACCCCTGTTCCGGTTATGAGAGTGCCGCACTTTCTGTACGTGAATGCCTGCATCAATATGGTTATGAAAAGTACGAACTAAATAATCAGATGCATTTATTATTCCATACCCATTTTCTTTCAGCGATACATATGTATAGTATAAATATGACGCACATTTAATGAATTTTATTAATTGGTTGTCAGCTTTAATTTAGTTGAAATATTGTTAAACACCAATATTCCGACCGAATAACAGCAATTCTTAATACAAGTTCAGAAAACAGGTAATGATACATGTAAAATATTAGAGACAACTATCACAAAATAAATATAGGTATTAGATAATTAAAATATACATATTAAATCTTATCATATCTAAGTAAATCACCATCCTCTGCGATATAATACAGTCAGACATTAGCTTCAGCAATCCAGCAGCAACATCATCACCAACAAAGAGTACCCAGCAACACATCCACAAGCCAGAAAAGATGTACCAACCCGGATTATTGTACATGTAGTCAATTGTCAGTCAATCAAAACAGATGCTAAACCAGCACAGTTAAGAAACTTGATATCATCTCTACAAGCAGACATTGTTATCGGGACTGAATCATGGCTCAACTCAGGTATAAGAGATGCAATTTTCCCTGATGAGTACAAGGCATACCGTAGGGACAGACCAGATGGTAAAAGTGGAGGGGTCTTCTTATTAATATCAAAGAAGTATGACAGCAGCGAGCCAGAAGAACTGAAAGTCACCTCGCAAGATGACGTCGAACTAGTTTGGGCGAAAATAAGAATAAGAGTATCTCTTTCTACAAACCACCAGGGAGGACAGATCCAGAATATTTAGTGAAACTCTACTCCTTCATAACTAGAGTACCAACAGGTAATGGAGCACACCTATGAATTGGAGGAGATTTCAACATGAGTGACATAAACTGTGCCTTAGAAACAGTTAATCCATATGCCACAAATGGACCTCAGTGTAACCAGCTCAGAAATTTGATTAAAGACGCATATCTATAACAAGTTGTACTGGAACCAACACGAACAACAGACACCGCAGCTAATATACTAGACCTATTCTTCACAAACAACTCAACCTTAATTAACAAAGTAGAAGTAATACCAGGTATATCAGATCATGAAGCCATCGTTAAAGAATCAAGCCTACGACCCATGAGAACAAAACAACCACCAAGAAAAGTATTTGTATACAAGGATATTAATTAAACAGACATGGAAAAAGAAATGAACAAGTTCAATGAAACATTTGAAACCAAATCAAAGGGAAAGAATGTAGAGCAACTCTGGAAGAATTTAAAGAGCAGACCCATAACCTAAAGAACGACCATATACCATCAAAGCTATTTAGAGGAAGCAAAAACCAAAAGCCATGGATAACAAGAGAAGTTAAGGCACTCATCAGGAAGAGAAATATGAAATACAAACGATATACTAAAAACTAAGGCTAAGAGGGACCATCAGATATTCAAGGAAACAAAAGCCAAGCTACAGAAAGCGGAAAGACGTTCTCACTGGCAGTACATTAAATCTCTAAGAAAAGACTCTAATTGAATAGCTCCCTTTAAAGTTCAAGGAATACTCCATGCTGACCCAAAAGACAAAGCAGACATCTTAAATCGTCAATACCAGTCTGTATTCACACAAGAAGATACATCTGACATACCGACCCCAGAGGGAAAAGAATACCCACCCATGCCTAACATCGCAGTAACAGTAGATGGAGTTAACAAATTACTTCACAAGCTCAACCCTCGAAAAGCATCTGGGCCTGACCAAATACCAGACAGTATACTGAAAGACCTTGCGACGGTTATAGCACCACCATTAACCTTGATATTCCAAAGAAGCCTACAAGAAGGAAACATACCATCTGACTGGAGAACAGCTAATGTAACAGCCATATTCAAGAAAGGTGAACGTTTAATTACTGCATAGTATCATTGACAAGCCTTTGTTGTAAAGTCCAAGAACACATCATCGTTAGCAACATCCTTAAACACCTGGATACACACAATATTTTAACAGATTGCCAACATGGTTTTAGAGCCCGGCGCTGCTGAGAAACTCAGTTATTGTCACTCACACATGAACTTCTACAATCACTAGACCATTGACAATATCATGATTTAATTATTTTAGATTAGATGTTTCCAAAGCGTTGGACCGTGTTTCACACCAGAGACTTCTAGCCAAACTTAGTCACTATGGAATCCAAGACTCGACTTACAAATGGATCCAAGCCTTCCTATTTAGCCGTTCTCAGCAAGTTATCGTTGAAGTAGCTACTTCTGATACAGTACGAGTCGTTAGTGGAGTTCCGCAAAGTACCGTCCTAGGACCCCTATTGTTCCTAATCTTCATCAATGATCTACCAAACTGTGTACAGTCACAAACCAGACTTTTTGCAGATGATTGCATACTATACAGAAAGATCAGGAATGAGCAGGACCACAAAATTCTCCAGGACGACCTTAACAAGCTTGCCAGCTGTGAACAAAAGTGGGGAATGGATTTCCATGCTGAAAAGTGCAGCAGTCTACATGTCCATCGATCTCGATCCAAAATAGACAGGCACTACATACTGAAAGGCCACACTTTATCAGCTGAGTCTACATAAAAATATCTGGGAGTTGAACTACAATCAGACATGTCCTTCAGAGCCCATATAAGCAAAACGTGAGGAAGGCTAACATCATGATGGGTTTTCTCAGAAGAAACTTGAAGGTCAGTAACCAGGGCACAAAAACTGCAGCATACGTATCTCTTGTCAGACCAACAGTTGAGTACTGTTCATCAGTATGGAGCCCATACACCAAAAAGTTCATTCTTAAGATTGAAATTGTACAACGACGAGGAGCTAGATATGTCACCAACCGCTATAGAAATACCAGCAGTGTAACATCTATGCTAGATGACCTGGAATGGGAGAGCCTGGAAAGTGGACGGAAGAAACGTAGACTCATCATGTTGTACAAGATCATTGACATCAGAGCAGATGAGTATCTTAAGAAACCAACACGTCAGACAAGAGCGAACCACTCCCAGAAGTACCAACTATTCTCTGCTACCATCAACAACTACAAACACAGTTTTTTCCCAGAAACAACGACAGCATGGAACTCTTTGCCGGCATCAGTTGCTGAGGCTCCCTGTTCGGTATCCTTCAAACGGGAGCTTTCTAATTTATCTATTTAAGTTAGGGCCATCAAGCTGTAAGTAGGACCTAGTGAGGCCGATAGTGCTGTGTTGGTTGGTGGTATGCCCAGGGGTCGCTACGCTAGCCAGATTGAACTATTGCTGAAGGTATGAACACGCAGTTCGACAAATCTTTCTCTTATACTCTACCTTTTCTATGTGCTATCTTTCTGTCTTTTCTTGGTTCATTTTCTTTTTCTATTCTTATCAAGCTTACGATTGCATTATATTTATTATTAATTTATTTAAAATTCAAAATGTTGTGCGCACCCCCGTGCTGTAATAGTCAACAATGACGGCAGCACGTATCATATAGATGTAGATGTAAATCGACGTATTTACGTATTTATTTCTTTTAACGCTGATTTATAAATATAACAGTACAGTAAGCTTGATATTGTGTTAGATGATATACAATAAATGTGCATACAGAACATGAACATGAGCAACTCCAAAATTATCAAAACTGTTCTTGGCCGTAAAACAAATACTGCAATGCTGCCATCATACACGGAAAATATCTGCTTTCTTTCTTTCTCCCAGCAGTTAATGGCAACGTAATTGATGACTGTAATGTTCTAAGTGCGCATGCTTGACCTGGAAAATTATAATTCGTCATGCCAACAGAATGTAAAAAGTTATATGTTCACATATTAAATGAAACTTATGTAATACTTATTAATAATACAAAACGCATATAGATATTTGATCATTACAATTTTGGGAGTTTTTTGTTTTGTTTGTTTTACGACCTAAGATTTTCATTTGAATGGTGTTTAACACCATTTTCAGCAATTTTTCAGCTAAATCATGGCGTCCAGTTTTAATAAGGGGAGGAAGCCGGCGTACTAAGAAAAAACCCCGGATATCCTCGGATGAAAAGTGGCAATCCGTGTCAATAAAGATTGGACTCGAGTGCATCCTGTCCGCAGTGTTTACGAAATAAGACTTAAAATTTCCGCAAATGGTATTCATTTTTTGTTTAATGCTAAGGAGTTAAAATAGTAAAAAACTAGAAATATAAGGCAGCGTTATACACATGATATCAGACACATTTTTAAACATTTGGTTGTAAACACGTGTACACATTTTCTAATTTACACGTAGTTAGTGCGATATATTTCAAATCATACAGGGGCCTCGGTGGCCGAGTGGTTAAGGTAGTTCGTCGACTGATGATCACGTGGTCTGTCAACACTGAGGTTGCGGGTTCGAGTCTCACTGCGGACAGGGTGTACTCGACTCCAATCTTAATTGACAAGGATTTCCAGTTTTCCTACCGAAGGTCGGGGTTCTCTCCGGGTACTCCGCCTTCCTCCCCCACTAAAAACTGGACGCCATGAGATAGCTGATAAATTGCTGAAAGTGGCGTTAAACATCATTAAACAAGCAAACAAACATCAAATCATACATTCTCCGTGTATAGGTATTCATACATGTAAGCAGCTTGTTATTAAGCGTTAGAGGAAGGTACTTTCTAAAACAGAAACTCGTCATTCTGCTACTTATTTTTTTTAATTTGTAAAACACTTTCGGTTTCAGTCTTTTAAGACAATTAGTTCGTACCTTTTGATATACAAGTTTTAAGGAGGGAACATTTAAACTGTTCAACAATTCAGAATTAGTATAAGCCATGAAAAAACAAAATTTTATAATATTTTTTTATATTTAAGAAATACCACAACCGTAAGTAATGATGTTTACATTTGCTTATAGTAACTAAGTAAGGGGTGTCTCTCTTTAAGCTGATTTTCATGCAAAACTACTTGCGATGTCAATTTCCTCATATGCATCATTAAAAAACTGTTAGGACAGATTTTTATCAAAGTTAACAACAACAGATGGACAAATGCCGCTTTATTTGATCTTACTGCTTGGATATTTTCTTGTTTAAAATAAGTTAGAGACACCAGTAATTTTTAAAATGTCATGATTTATTTCCCAACTTGTGCATGTATAAACTGACTAGTGAATATAAAGATTATTAAAAGATTAATTAAAAATAATTATTTTTAAAAATTATGGTTTTATATAAAATACATGGTAAAAAAAGAAACGTGCCATTACTTTTGTTCACCTAATATTTTTGGCTTGACCCGAAACTAATGTACCTAATTAAGTTGCTTATATACATGTATATTTTGATTGTTGTTTAATTTCATCTTAAATTACTATTACTATCTTGTTACTGTGTAATATAAGTTTCAAATTCACTGATATCTGTATGTTGTTTGTTTGTTATTGGTATTTGCAGATCAGATTTGTAAAAAAAACAGAGGACCTAAGATAATATCTGCACTTACAAACAATGTCAGATTTCCAGTATTTTTAACAAATCCTTCCTCAGTACCACATCAATTGGGATTCTAAGTTAATTCTACAATTTATGTTGTTCAAAGACCAAGTGAAATAAGAACAAATATATTGAATTATTTAAGTATGTGGAAAATTATAAACAAACAATAACAAGAAATCGCTAAGACATTGTTAAATATGACGAGGAAATTCTCACAGCAGCATGTAGATTTAACAATTTCTGTCCATATGAAACCAAAATTACGTTAAAATTGAACAAAGAACAGTCAGTGACTTGCATCAAATGATTTTTGTATGCCATGCTAACACTGACCATAGACTGCGTCGTGAATGCATAAAGAATGTTAAACTTGAAAAAAAACAACACAGATGTCTCGTCCAATTCGAATCATAGATTATAATAAAATTTCATCATAAACAGAACAAGGAACAAATCTAGCTTGGTTTGTCTCATCTTATCCTGTTGCAGTGTGAATCATGTGTGGTAAACACCTTTTGAAAATACTAAAATGACTGCCAGCATCGCCTTTTTCATCAATATTCATTATGGTATATTATATCGGACCCCTGGTTCCATACCCGGAGGGTTCTCAGTACTCGACCCACAGAGCAGCCAAGCGCGTCACAAGATGGCGTATAGAGGATACCCTGTTGTTAAGGGGTTGTCGGGTCATAATACGGAAAGCCTGGCCGCGGACCATAATGGATAACGTGTGTGGAGAGTGCCACGCTAATTGCACGATAAAGACTTCTTGTAGATTTAAAAAAAAGATTAAGTTCATAATAGCCGCTACAAAAGGCTAAATTCTCTGACCCTACCCAATATTCCATACTTTTTTCATCCCACACCCTTTCCCCATAGATTTATTGTTTGTTTACGTGGTGTCGTTATGAGTGTAGCTGAAATACTGCTCTCTATACTTCCAAACAAGCTTGTCGTCATTCTTATCAATTGATCATGCAGTATCTTGTAAATCTTAGTACCAAAGGTGTTCAATTACAGACTGTTAAGAAGGCGGTGGCTCATGAATGTATCAAGTATATAGAGTTTCGAACAGTTGTTTCGCCCCTGAAGCCCGGCACGAAGCTTGCGTTCGTTTAGAAATTCATCGTTTTGAGTATACCACCATTGGAACACCTGGTGTTTTCTGCCGGTGATCCTTAGAGACCAAGCATCGTCCCTGTTGGCACTCCGTGGCGGGTGGGGAACAATGATGGTGAAAAGCATTCTTTCATCATGTCTTCCAAAACATTTTCGCAAACAGGTTCCAAAAAAGAAAAAAAACCCATTTACTTCAGCTCAATAAAATTTTCGATTTAGACTACTCTATATACAAGCACATATGTAGATGAGAATGATAGAACTGCTGCCGGCGGCTCTACTATTCTCGTAAAAGACCAAGGTCTGCATATCCCTGTTGATCTCGGTACTAATCTTCAGGCTATATCGGTTAGGAGAATTCTTAGATAAAACAGTTCCTTTATGCTCCGTTAATATTCCTCCAAATTCGTCCTTAAATTTAAATCAGCTGAAACATCTAACTAATAAGCTACTTGGGAAATTAAACCGTCACAACCATTTATGGGGCAGTAACAATTAATAAACAAGGTAAAATTATTGAAAATTTAATGAATCAGGAAGACTGTTGCATTTTTAAATGGTGATTCCAATGCATATTTACATCCTGGGAATGAAAAATTTTCATTAATAGATCTTACAGTAACAGATCCTTCTAAGGGTAGTATTCTGTCTGTTACCTATTTAGCATTAAATTAATAATCTTGCTCAGGTCTTAAAAGATAATATTGACGGTTTTTTGTATGTTGACGATTTCCTCATTTGTTAAATAACTGAATAATATTGAACGTGAACTACAGCTAGAATGGGCTGTCGGTATGCATTTTTATAACAAAAGAAAAGTGCATCTTGATCCCGAACTAACATGGTATAACGAGCCTTTTAAAATTGTGAGAATACTTTTCTTGGTTGATTTTCGACTTTAAGCTCACCTGTCTTCCCCATATCAAAATGTTAAAAGGCTTTATATAGTTTTTAAGTTATATCCAACACTGACTGGGGAGCTGACCGAGATACGTTACTGAATCAATATATATCGCTGCTTCGATCTAAATAAGACTACGGTTGTTTTATGTATGGTTCTGCTCGTAATTCATAAGTCAAAATAATTGATACTGTTCATCATTAATGCATTGGAGCTTTTAGAACCACACATGTAAATTTTTTTATGTAGAAGCAACGGAGCCTCTGTATCAAAAAGAATTAAGACCGGTTTGCAATATGCAACAAAACTTAAGGTTTATCCTACTAATCTTGCTGACGATTGTGTTATCAAACCTCTATAAAAAAACTCAAAACCAGTATTTTTTTATGATTTGCGAAAATACACACCCTTTATTCATTCAGCAACAGTTGAAGAGAATAATTCTTGCTAACTTGACCACAGCACAATTTATACGGATGGATCGAAGGACGGCGATAAAGTTGCTTCAACAGCTTTCTTCGGAGAGCGAGTTGAAACTCGCCGTCGTCCGTCCACTTCTTCCGTAATAAGTGCAGAGGACCAAGTCATTCTTCTTGCATCGTCAGTGAAGAATAAATTTCTTGTCTGCTCTGATTCTTTATCGTGCCTTAAGCTTCTTTCCATAGAAAATAACAAAGTTAAAACTTATATATTTTAAAAGTTATTCAAATTTACAAATCCTTGATAACTGTGGGCAAAGAGGCTACGTTTTTCTGGATTCCCAGTCATGTTGGAATCCATGAAAACACAGTCGTGGACAGTGAAACTAGAAGGAGTGCCATAAATTATACCATCAGCAACTATAAACTACCTTTCACTAATTTAAATCTTTAATTTTAAAATATATAAATAGTTCATGGCAGAGTGCTTAGTATCTCGAAGTTCATACTGATTTTCATGAAATGCAACCTCTAATTGGCCAAACAAATTTTTACACGTCATCATTTCATAAAGACCAAATAGTTTAAAACGGTGTTTTCATTGTTCATACCAAGACGCCACACAATTATTATATCTTAAATGGTGTTCACTACCCGAGTGTTTGTCATGTAACAGTCCATATAAATTCAAGCATGTCAGCGAAAATGTTATATACATGTTACCGGCTGAGAAATCCTGATAGCTACCGTATATCAATGTCGGTATTTGTTTAATTATATGAATAGAATCGCCATCTTCCTTGATCAGAACAAAAAAGAGGCTTACATTTTGTAAGACAAATAGCAAATAAAACAGACCGAACAGCAATAGCCAAAAAGTAACATGACAGTTACAACTCCGGAGAAAGACAAACAAAACACAAAAACTGAAAGAGTAACCTGAACCCAATAAAACCATGGGTGCTCCGGACGAGTAAGCACGCCTGCTTCTAATTAGAAACCGTCGAGTTACTCATTGTTATGTCCAGGAAATAGGCAAATCCAGGAATAGGAAACACTACCTATGACCCCAAAACGTCAGATCGTATTTGAGGGATTGATTTCCCATAACGATCACTTAAGTAATGGTGAAGACCATAGAACTTTTGGAAAGATAACATCGACCTAGGTACATAGTTTAGAAAACAACAGCAGTGATCGGTCTAGAAAATCGAAATACCGATCGAATGAACTAGAATAAAGTATTAGTTGTGAAATGTACACACCATACGATGGTTGTCAGTGAACGGGAAGTTGAAAAGTGGAAAGCTGAAGTCATCACGTTTGTCGTAGAGTCTAGTTTGTAGTTGTCTAGAGTCTATTTCTATAGGTTATTTAAAGCTAAGTTTAACTGTATGTAAATAGTTACCAAAATAAGCATTGTTGCGGGACAAAACATCATCAATGTAGCGGAATGTGAAATGAAATGTCTGACTAGTGTCTTTTCTTTCTACTTCAACAGGCCTTATGAGAACAGGTCGGCGAGGAGAGTAGCACAATTAGGCCACTTCAAAACCAAATGTTGGTTGAATAACATATCCTTCAAATACATGTATGACGAATATGTTGTCAATCAGAAAATCTGACATATGACATATTTGGTCAGTTTATTAAGCATTAGATTCAGAGTCATTGAGGGCGAAGCAAGTTCTGTCAGGCTTCTTAGCAGGTACTTATGTCGTTTCTTTCCGTCTTTCTTGAAAGAGCAGCGTTTAATAAGATCTTCAAGCCTAGTTTTAGGCTGCATATAAGGGATGACATTCTAACGTGTCGAAAAGTTAAATGTTTTAATGCTGTTAAATTGGGAAAGATATTCAGACCTCAAGATTTTCGTTTTATTTTAATGCTGATTTATAAATATACTGTAACAGTACAGAAAGATTTGTATTTTTAGTGTTAAATGACATTCAAACTATATGTAAATTCCGATGTATGTTTGTAGACAGATATCTTTTCAGCACAATTTGCTATTGCTTTAGAACTAATAAAATTATGAAAAATGTAGTTATATAGTAACAAGTTTATCAATTTATTTCACAAATGCAATTTATGAACAAAATGCCAACAAGTAAGTTATTTTTACAAAAGTTCACATATTAAGTAATTAAAAAGCAACATTAGCGGTGTAAGATAAAGCCTGGGAAATTAGCAGGAAACAATTGTCTTAAAATAGATGTTAAGGAAATGAATCTTCTTGATTTTCTACGTGAAATCAAAAGTTGTTGTGACCAACAATGTCATTCGTATTTTATCTTTTTTCAACTGATTAAACGAATCATTCCCTTTTGAATATGATAAGGGCAAGAACGCACTTCTTTTTTTATTGTGTTTGTTTGAATGATGTTTGCTGCCACTTTCAGCAATTTTTCAGCTTTATCATGGCGTCCAGTTTTATATTGGATAGGAAGCCCCGACATGCGATAGTAAAACTGGCAATGCTTGTCAATTAAAATTGGAGTCAAGTACACCCTGCCCGCTGTGAGACTCAAACCCGCAACCTCAGTGTTGACAAACAACGTAGACTAACTACTTTAACCACTCGGCCCCGCGAATTCCTTATTCTTTAAAGAAATGGTAAAATGACAAAAAGCATTCGAAATGATAAAACATTAGTAAGGGAACCCAAATATGGCAAAAGGTCAACCAGACGTCAGGGTCAAAAGTGTTTGGCGAAATCTGTAAATTCATATAACTTTGAACATAAACAAAAGTGTAAAACAACCAAGCAGAAAAGTTTTCAATACACAAAATTAAAATAATGTTCCGGATTGAAAAAAGCGCTTTTGAATTTGTTGTTATTCTGTATTGGTTCATCTGCAGTATAAAAACGGTCTGAACAAACACACCAATGACGCCCAGAATCTTGTTAGCCAAAAACGTGACATCATAAAAATTATTTTGTTGTTTAAAGCCAATATATTGAAGAACGTGATATCCACACGTAGCCACGGATCCAAACACAACCATTACGTGTTTCATGCTTGTAATCTTTCGAGACTTTCGTTTTGGTTCCATATGTCCGGAAAGAGAGTGGAAACATTTAATACACAAGAGCAATTGAATACACTTGACGAAAAAGTAATATATATATGTTGCTGTTTTAACTTTGTCCGGATGTTTTTCGACAAACAACACTACAGAAAACTGAACGTGAAACGCTACCGTGCACAAAATGCCAACTACTGTAATAGCAATGGAATTGCGGTTCCACGATTTCTCCAGAATTCTAAAAGATTTCCGCGATAACAACAATGTCTGTTCATCATTTATTGATGAAGGATATAAAGTTAGACAAGGAACACCGTCTTCATGTCCAGCATTGTGTTTCGGCCACATTTTTGATATAAATATAAGACTGAGAAGACAATACTCTAATAAGACTGGGCTGCAAAACCCATCCATAATATTCATGGCTTTAATTGATATATCAGAGAGGTTTTTGTAAAGGTGAATTTCTGTCAAATTTACGGAGGCGGTTGATGTATCATAAAACAGCTCAATATTCCTATGCGTCCAAACAGAAACATTAATAATGAACACATACAACAGTCCATAATGTAAGCACGTTGTGTTTGCAAATCTATATTTCGCAAAATAATGAATGAAAATTGTTTGACAAAAGGTAAAAATGCAAACTAAAAAGTTATACGTTGTTGTGCAGATCAAGCCAGTATAAATATGACTATTTGCTCTCACGGCTATCTTAATGGCTTGGTATATGATATTAACGAGACAAAAAATCCATAAACATTTTGCTTTTAAATGGTCGATGGATTTCATCTTTCTTTGCACTCGCCAGCTGTCACGAAGAGAAATTGTCACACTTAAAATAATCAAAATTAATATTCCACAACATATCAATGCGATTAGTGACGCATTAAGCATTGACGCATTCTTCAAGAAGTAAAACATGAACAACTCCAAAATGATCAAAACTGTTGTTGGCAGTAAAACGAATACTGCAATGCTGCCATCATACACGGAAAATCCCTGCTTTCGTTCTTTTATTCTCCCGGCAGTTAATGGCAACGTTATGGATGACTGTAAGATTCTAACACAAAAATGCCACATATTTGACCTGGAGAATTATAATTAATCATGCCAATTAATACAGAATTGTATCATAATAAGTACATAATAATATGTAAAAATGGATATTTTAACTTATTAAATAAACCTTATTTAAGGCTTAATAATAATATTAAATACGTTTTGTTTTCTGAAATAAGACCATATATTTCTGCAAACAAAAGACTCGTTCAACATATTTTGTGATATAAGGAATTAGGTTTTGGAACTATATAATATACATGGATGTAAATAAGTGTCGCGTGGTGTTTATAATTTCTTTTGTTTGGTGTTTAAAGTTAAAATGTAGAAATTATAGTTTTGTTATAAGCATTGTATTTTATTGTATGTTTGCAAATTCATGTAAACTCAAAATATCAAATTTACAAAAAATCAAAGTTATTAAGTCAAATATGTATTTAAAATCGTATTAAAACCTTGTTTCCAAAAATAACTAAACGGATATGTTCATACTTGACGTGTATTATTATTCATACTTGAAGATTTATTTGGTTGAGGATAGCTGTATTAGCGCGAGGCAACATCGAGGGATAATAATGTTATCGGAGGCCCGATATCGCTGTCCGAGGACATAATGCATGTTTAATATGAAAACGTCCTTTAAATGACACTTTTACTAACCTGTTTAGTAAAATTTGGTACCATTTTGTCTTTGACCAATATACCTTTATTCGATCCGCCGCGGATTCTCTTGGACACAAAAAAAGTTCAATAAGAAAACCCGTCATTATGAAAATATCCTTTTGTCTTAAAAATTATGTTATTTCTTTCTGTTACCTAAAAACATATATATTTTATCCCTCCTGCATATTATGCTCTTAGTATGTTCACTGGAAGCCTCTTGCATACCCACAATTTGAGAAATATAGACACCGTATGCAGATGCACGATACGCTGAATATATTGGTCCATAAGTGAGGTAAATTTAATTTAAAAATTAAAATCGTCTCGTCTGTCAAAAATTCTTATGCTTAGCTGACCGTATTGTCATGTCCGAGGAACAAGTCTTACAAATATGCAGATGAAGCTGTTTCTGTGGTTTTTTTTATTAAGACGTTAAAGCAATTATTTTTCATAAGAATACAAAAACAAATTGGCAAAGAGTGGGCACAGTTTGTACTTATTGGAATTCCGATCTGCCAGCTGAAAAACATATCTTTTAAAAAGTTACAAGTATGTTATTGATCAGAAAATCTAGCATACTATAAACCTGTTCATCGCCATAATTTGCCTTTATTTCTTAAGTAGAAAAAAACCGTATTGTTGTAACATAAAAATGCATATTTGTGGCATATGTGAAAGCATGGTTTCTTTAAGACGGATTTTAGTTTCCGGTGAGTCAAAATGGGGTAAAAAGTAGAAAAGTCAAAGAATCTAAACGATTAAATTTTAGATATCGATCTTGATCTTGATTTTAAATAGTCCAAATGTTTGGAACTTTTAAGAATACACATATGGTTTAATATTTCTTCGCGAATGAATAGTTTCATAGTATATTTGCTTCCTTTCTTCTTTACAGAAAAGATCTTAATCAACCGTTTTGACAACTCTTTGGTAGAGCGTAGATGCGCCGGGTACGTACCTTTCATGTACCGGATTTTATGTAATTTAAGAATCCAATACAAGTAAGGTAAGTCTTGAATTATCCGAGTTAAGAATGAGAACAAGTACTTTCGGTTATTGCTTTAGGTATAATTCAATGTCTAGGTCCTGCAATGCTTTTTTGTAATGAAAGATTTCATGGGAAATGGGGTTGGTATATTTATATCACACGATTATATAAAAGTTTGGCTTACAAAACAGGTTTTTCTGTTATATGGTAATGAATAAAAAAATATTTAAAAAAATTAAGTAACAAGGCAAGAATCTTGATAAGTTAAACAATAAAGTACTGTCTCCTTTGATCATTGATAAAACAACAAAGGATGTGTAAGCAGCAAATGCAAAATGTAATAGAATAAAAAAAAAATACAGCTGCCTATTCATTATATGTAATAATAATGGAGACAAATTATATAGTAGACATGTCGATGTTCAAAGAAAAATCATGTTAAATCAACCTTACTGGATCAAGCCTTTTTTCCTGTTCCTTTTGTCTTCGAGACACAAATTTCTCTTAATTTACCTTTAGATTTTAATCATTTGAAACAACTAACTAATCTACTACCACCCCCCCTCCCGCCCAAAAAAAAATACTTGTAAATTTAAAAGACTTAATTTTTTGTGTATATTGAAACATTTAATGACAAGGGTTGTAAAAAAATTGAAGTCTCGGTAACTTTAAAAGATGGTTCAATAACGTATGCACATCATGTTAAGTGTTTGTCATTAAGCAATACTAACAGTTCCCTTCTGCCCAACTTCTAATGGAATATTCATGCGATCTTTTGGCAGTGAGTTTTTTTCTTGAATACTAGAATCTGTAAATTCTTAGAAAACGGACACAGTTTCTATGTCTAAATTCAATGCGGCTAGTTTGCCTCTTAACAAAAAAACTATGTAGGGATATGGAGACATTTTTAGATTTCTACACCAATTAATAAATGTAAAGTTCAACTGAAATTGCTAATTTGTAAACTCGACAAATCCTACGTCACAAAAGCGACAAAGGTATCAACAAAATTAAATCTGTTTAGAAAAGACATGGCCGACTTGCAATGTAAAATTCCTTTAGCAAAAGTCAATGACGATTTTTGACATGTAAACAACAGAGGCATAATAGTATTAAATAGGAACAAGTTATCAAGGATTTTTTTGGCTTGATTTCTGTAATAAAAAGGTACAATATTTAAGAAAAATATGTAAGCAAAAAATAAATGCAGTTCACGGGGTATGATTTATAATATAGATGTACGCTAAGTGATATTCGTAGGTGTATTTTACTTAGGAAGTAGTGAGTTACAGACACAAGGAATGAATTCCTTTGGAAATGCTTTAAAGTGCCTCGAGCTTAAAAACAAAAAACGGTAATAAATAATTCGGTCAGAGCTAACGTGTTAGCTAAACGATACCCGTCGAATCCACATAATGTGCACCATCTATCTTACCATCAAAATTGTAACAAGTTAACGAACTAACTCGGAAAAATCTTGATGTATTTTTATCTGTGCGTTACATTTTTGATATTTGTCAATATTGCTGTGAAAATTGCTACCAGACACTTGATAGCAATGTAAATTTACGATTACCAATTTTTAATGATTTCCCCATAATGTTAAACATGTAGATGTATGTAATTTATTTTGCTCTTTTCTACTACGGCTAGGGTTTGTAGAAGATGCAAATATGCTAACATTCCTCTATCAAAGTATAGATTTAAAATGTAAATTCCTCTATTTCTCTATTGTTCTTTTAATGATACTAAAAGCAGCGAATACGACAAGGCCCTAGTCTGCATTTAAACAAACTGTTTTTTATTGTAGTAAACAAAACAAAAATTCAAATTTGGAAGAAAAGTTGCAAAAATAAATAAGAAACTTACTTTTATTTCCACACTGAAAATTACAAAGACTATCTCGCAATATTCACAGGACTGTTATACTTACACCGTCTATCGTTATATGCATGACTTACCACGAAGATCTGAAAAAAATGTCAAGCGTTAGGGTACAAACAGGTTTCAACCTACTTTAAAAATTAAAATCCACTTATTGTTCCTTTTATGCCATAGACATTATTGATATTTTGATATCACGAAAGATAAAAGAAATCAGATACAAAAGCAAAGGATAAACTTTAACATCAATAAGGAAGTTTTCTATGTAATTGGAAAATCCGCTTTAAACATGACCCTTTCTTAGTTCACTATAAGGAAGTTGTTGTCATTACCTTAAACGTATACTTGTTAATTGTGTGGTTATAATAATTTCATTAAGGGCTTTCCCGTCTTTCGGCGGAAAACTCTTACTGTATTTCATCTATTTATTATTATTTTTCTTATTTTTATTTGGGGAAAAATAAATTTTTCCGCCAAGTCTAGATAGCTCATTTTTGTCGTGTCGCTTTGATATTTTTAAAAGTAACCGGTCATTGAAACCGTGATCTCTGTAATGGGAAGTGTGTCGCAAACTTTGTCATTGCACCAAAAGTATGTACCTTTACAGTGGAAAGCTTGTGTGCGCTTCTCCTCCGACACTGTTAAAGATGTCGCTTCGCAACCTTTTCCTCAGTTATCAGTATAAGTGTGCACAAACCTTATCACATGTCGCGAAAAGAATTTCACGACATCTTATGGAAGTTGTCTACCCTTTAATATTAGTTATAAGAGACATGCCCGGAAAAGTCCCAGGAAATAGAAGAGATACAGTCCTGAATGATAGAGGAAAATCAAAGTGCAAAATGTCGATCTTTTAAAGGAGCAACTTTGTCACAATTGAAGGAAACGGATTTGAAGTCATCTTATTGGAATAATCTCCTATTAAATATGTTATTTATTGGTTTTTCATATGTAACTTAAAAATAATAATGATAGAGACATCGGCTCTTTTTCAGTGATAGTCATGACATTTGATCTTAAAAACACTCAAGGTCAAAGGTCAAGGTCGCGCTAACTTTTGTACCTGTTGGAGTGCATTGCTTGGCAACGTTCTGGGAATTGACCTGATCATTGTAAAATCAATTCTATAGGTCACCAAAGTACCTTAATAACAAGCAAATTGTTTTGACATCGTTGTTGACTTTCTGTAGAGTTGCTACAGACGCCTTTAGGCGCTTGGTTAAATGGAGCTCTTAAAATGGATGAAGAAGTCCCGCTCCGGACGAAAAACTCCACTAACCGCAAAAATCGCGTACTCTGTAAAAAGCAATTTATTTAATTTGTATGTGGAAGTAATGTGTATTATACTTACAACAAACAAAAAGGACTTTTTGGGGTCAAATCAACTCCCAACAAATTCTTACCGGCTATTCTTATTTTCTTAGTTTTTTTTAAATTAAATAACCTCACACAAGCATGTACCAAAAAAGATTTTTGCACAAGATATATCTTTAATGTATTGATTTATGGTTTCAGTAAAAAGTTAGTACATCCTTGTGACAGGTGTTAATTGGTGAAAAGCGAAATTTTATGGTTTTTGGCTTTTTTTTCAAAAACATGCAGCGTGCAATGGTCGATTTCGACGTCACCGGACGTGAGAATGCTGAAAACTATTTACATTATAAAAGTACACAAGTGTGTCGACATTTGTGTAAAAGATGATGCAAAAATTATTATTGAAAAAATTTCCCTAAATTTCTGCCCTTATTGCCCGTTCTTCTTTATTTCGAGAGACTTCAAGTAGAAGGTCAGAAATTTTTGCTTTATTAACCTGTCAAAAAGTAGCAACTTTACTGTAGGAATTGCAGGCCGTATGGGCTGCAAAATAATTCACCTAAAAAATCTAATGATTAATCGGTTGACTAAAGTTAATAAATAATATTCTATTTCTGCTTGTCGATTCATGATGATTTAATCTCTTGCACGAACGTATATTGTATTTTTAACGCAACCTAATTTCCCTAGTGTAATTTGCTGATAAGTTATTGTATACTTCAATAGAACATTTTTGTATTGTCAGTCAACGAATTTTTCATGCCATCTACTATTTGACAATGGAACCGTCTTGATATGTTAAACAATAAAGTCGACTATATCTTTAAGTTAAATATGAACTAAAAAACTCTAAACGTTTTAACGCACTAAGAATATGGTCATCTCAAAGTTATTATTGTCCTTACCTATTTAAGATGCTCATCCTCAATTTCGAATTATAACATTATATGGTTAATAGATTATTTGATCTATATTATCGTTGTTTATTTGTTCAACAAATAAAAACATAAAAAAGAATTATTTATTATTTAAAAAACCTGAATGTCTGCGAAATTACTGTCCAGTTAATCGGACACTGTCCAATGATCAGAGCGAACACATTTTTAAGAAAGTATATGATTATATCAAATGGTCAGAAAGTTTTTTCATTACTTGCAAAAATTAATCATAAGTATTTTCAATCATGCTTTTCATTACACTGTTCGCTTTTCTTCTTTTCTTATTGTTTTAAAATTGTATAGTCTCTTAATGCACATATTAAATAAAAATGAATCTGAATTTCACTGCAATATTTTATGCTCTATAAATATTCTGTAACATATTGTATACTGGAAAAGACTTTTTAAGTTTGTTTCACTTGTGTTTTATTCCAATTTACTCATTTGATCTAATAAAATATGTTTAAAATAAGTAATACAAATACTCGACAACATCATTATAAAGTAATTTTGATTTATATTAAGCAGTTTGATACTTACCATCAACCCACTTTGTAGCATTTTTAGAAATAAACAAATACCTTATGAAGAATAGAACATTAAATGAATATTATACTGGTAACAAATCCTATCATAATATTCATATTTTAGTTTAATCAATCTTGTATTTGAAAATGTAAATTTTAAAGATAACATCTAATGAATTAACCTTTACTGTCACTTAAGTGGTTAATTGTGAATTTTATAGTGAATCTTGAAAGGGGAAGTAACTGAAAAAATATACATACATTTCGAATAATTAATGAGTTTCTAAAACTAACAGAAAAAGGTAACCGAGTTGTCTCGAAAACTATATAAAGGAATATCTTGATTGATTCTAAGTGATAGAACAAACACTGCTGTCATAATTAGACAACCCTCGAGTTACTCATCGTTATGTACAAGAAAAAGTCATATTCATGGAAAAAGCCTACATATAGCTTAAACGTCTGATAGCATTTAACAGATTGATCAACGATCAACTGAGTCATATGGAATGACATAGAACTCCAAAGGTTGGACATAAACCAACTACAATCCTTGATGTTTGAGTAGCCTTTTGGTCAACAGCAGCGTCTGGTTTAGAAAGTAGTTGACAGCTAAGAAGATAAAATCATCACGCTTGTATTTAGTTTGTACCTTTCCTCTTAAGTCCATTTCAAGAAGATCTAATTAAGAGGTCGACCTTAGTACAGTAACGATAGTGTCTCAAGATTAAATATAAACCGAATTGTTCAGTGACAAAAATCATCGAGACAGCGAAAAGTGAAATCACATTTATAGACCTTTAAGCCATGATGATATCAGATCTTCACGATCACAATTCATTATTGTGATCGTGCAAAATGAATGTTATAAAAGTTGACAAGGTCGAATTCCCTGTTAGTTATTACTATTTTTTATTGTAATTACCCTATAACTATACACAATAGACGTGAAGTAAAAGTTGGCATTTTGGTTATAATTATTCTTGCAACTTTAGCACATCTCGGTTCATTCATTTCGATATCTCTGCACAGGAATTCGCTAATGAAACTTTATACAGGTAGAAATTGAAGCAATACCGTACAGACTACATTTCATTCTAAGGTAACCAATATCCTTTTAATTAATCATTTAACAAAATGTCCATTCAAATATCAAACATAATTCATGTTGTAATCTTGTAATTGACACTTCATGGTAGTAGATAACATCTAATGAAATTAATTTCAAGTTTTAGAAATTTGTTAAAATTAACAGGTTGCTATTGATTAGAAATACTAGTACTGCTTTAATAACATTCACGGTACGCATTTTAAACTTAAGTGTTGTAAAAGAATATTAGTAAACATCTTTAATATTTAAATCTAATCATAAGATAGATTGAATGTTGTTGAAACAAAAGCTGTTTTACAATAAACCAAAGATAAGGTACATTTATTTATGAATAATAGTATATAAAACCCATCCATTTTCATTAAAAAACCAACTCAGTAATACAGCAATGCCTGTACCAACACAGGACCATTGCTTTTTGGGGTTGTTGCTTCTAAAGTTTTTCAGTTTCTTCAGACTTGTGTGTACTGTCTTTTTTGACAGTTTCCTAATTATTCGGTTCCTTAATATTTAAATAAAAATGAAAGAACAGAACAGAACATTTTTATTCATTCAATGACTAACGTTACATAGAATATAAAAAATGTTAATAATAATACGTTAAAGTAGAGGGGTATTCTGAATCGCTGCTTTGACCATCACGGATGAGGCGTCTATAGTTATATTTAATTGTTTTTACTATTGATTTTACACGTTAATATGTACTCAACTGTGGAAATTAAATATCGTCAAAGATACCAAGATTAATAGAATTTACTACGCCAGACGCGCGTTTCGGCTAATCAAGACTCATCGGTGGCGCTCGAACCCAAATATATTTAAAATCCAAATGAATAAGATATTGTAGAGCCTTAATCACGAAAATTATAAAGGTTTATACCAAAATCTGGTTTAAGGTATGTATACCTTGGAAAAAGAAAAATTTTAGAATTAAAATAATTTTCGAAATTTCAGGGTAATAAATTTATACAATGACTTTATCAATAAAAGAATCAATAATATTCCTATCAGCACGAATTGTGACTACTCGGCTGGTGACAACTTCGGGGACTAATAATCCACCAGCAGAGGTATCGACCTAATAGTTGCAAATAAAATGTCATCAAAGTTATTAAGGTTAATGGAATTAACTACGCCAGACGCATGTTTCATCAATCAAGACTCGTCAGTGACGCTCGAAACCAAACTATTTAAAATCCAAATCAATGAGATGTTGTAGAGCTTTTATCAGCAAAATTCCAAAAAGTTATACCAAATTCGGCTAAGGCTGTTTACACCTTGAAAATAGAAGAACATTAGGATTAAAATAATGTTCGAAATTTCAGGGCAGTAAATTTTGAAAATGACTATATCAACGAAAGAATGAATGATATTCCTGTCAACACCGAAGTGTGACTACTGGGCTGGTTTTATCCTCAGGGACTAACAGTCCACCAGCAGAGGTTTCGACACAGTGGTTTCGAATAAAATGCCATTAAAGATACCAAGGTTAAAAGAATTTACTACGCCAAACGCGCGTTTTGTCTAATCATTTACGTGCGTGGCGCTCTCGAACCCAAACATTATTAAAAATAAAAATGAATTGAACAAACTGTGGAAATAATGAAAATCGCTTTACTCACATTTGCTAGTTGATATTCGTCTTTATCAACAGTTTGTTAAATTTCAACTTCATTGACAATTATTTCCAATTTTCCCTACCGAAAGTCAACGGCGCATATCAGGTACTACATTATCACACATAGAATTTAGGGTGCAAAATAGAGCTACAAAATTGATTACGTTAATACTACTTATCTTATTAATATTAAAAATATTATACCCAAAAATTAACTACACTATAAGGCTATAAGCAGTATTCAACAATTTAATTTCACTAGACAAAAATTATCATTTCAGTAAAAATCAATTATAATTAAAAATTATAACAACTTTGATTCAATCAATCACTCGCATAAACACATTAATACAGACAGGCAATTACGTAATGCTGTTTGCACATGGTTAATTGATCATTTTAAAGTAACTTACCAACTGAACAGTAATTATCTTTTAATTTTGTTCACAACAAAATGTAAAATGATACCCAAAGACGTTATGACAAAATGGATAAGAATTCAATTAGTAATAGCAACGGTATTGCTTTCAATTGGGAAATCGACAGGTGAGTTGTTTTTAAAACAATTAAAAACCAAACTGCAAAATGGCAACTACGTTTGCAAATGGCATTTTCTTTATTAAAATTTTTTCAAAAAATTGACTATAGTGTGAAATGGTAAACATAATAATTCTTAAATTGTTATAAAACTCACTTATTTTCTACATGCATATTTAGATCTATGTATCTTATTTTGAGCGCACCATTAATATAATTTCCTGATAAGTCTTGCTTAGACGCAACGCGTGTTTAGCGTAGTAAATTTAGTAACCTTATTGTCTTTGAAACAGTTGATGTGCAATCACAGGGTTAATTTATCTGCTGATGGACTGTTAGTCACCGATGATATTACCAGCCTAGAAGAAAATCATTGAATTTATCAGTGATAGTAATTGTCTTAAATTACTGTCCTGAAATTCAGAAAATGATTTAAATTTGGAATTTTTTCTATTCGCAAAGTGTAAATGTTCGAATTTGGCATAAAGTTTAAGAATGTTGATAATTAAATCTTTAAAACATCTGAATTATTTGTAATTTAACTAATTTAAAATTTAAAAATTTGTAATTTTGTAAATTTTTTAAACGTATTTTTGATGACATTTGTAGCACTGGGTTGATGTCTGGTTAGTCGGTTATCACCAGCCCAGTAGTCAAGCTTCGAAGCTGACAAGAAGATCATTGATGTTTCAAGCAATATAGTCATTGCCTTAATTAACTGCTCTGAATTTTTTTTTAAAAATGGCTTACATTTTAAGGTTTTGTATTCGCGTGGTGTAGTTAGCCCTAGCTGTATTTGGCATTACGTTTTGGAATTTTTATGATTAAAGCTCAAAAACATCTTTATCATTTGGAGTTTTGTTTTGAGCGCCATAAAACTAAATAGACCTTTAAAAATTTCAGTTACGTAATGTGAATCTCTTTATGTGGTTTTTTATATGTCGATTCATTAGATTTTAAACATGCGTTTAGTTCTTTATTCTATGGCACGGTTGTCAATTTTTCATTATTTTTTCTGTTGTATTGTTTGATTACTTCACAGAGTGTTTGGCCATTAGTGTTTCAACGCTCAGTTAAAAACAGAAAATCTTTTAAATTATGAATAAAAAATAACCTAAACTAGTTAACTACTTAATATGTATGTTTACTGTTTGGTGCAAATTCTATACATATTCCACAAGGTACAATTTCATATACCTCATTTAGAGTGCACCCATGGTTTTTATTGGGTTCGGGTTACTCTCTTTCTGTTTTTTGTGTTTTTGGCTTTTGTGTTGCGTTTTGTCTATATTCGGATTTGTAACTGTCCCTTGACTTTTGGCTCTTGTTGTTCGGTCGGTTTTCTTTGCTATTTTTCTTAGAACAAATAGTATTAAAATCAATTCCTAAGATTTGTAAAATTAAAATATAATTTAAATTAACAATTTCAAAAGAGCGTAAAAATAATTTATAGCACATGACTGTGTATTTAACAATATTTTAAAAAATCCGAATATCAGACATAAAATTGTATAAATTACACATTATACATAAACACGGATTTTTATACACAGACAGACTTGCCTTCATGCCGCCATTATCTGAGGTCCAGTGTTTTGGAAGCCAATCTCCCCCTATATATTACAAATCGTTCCAGTACATGTACCAGTTAAAAGTCGCAATTATTTTATGAAGTATTTTTAATATAAATGTGATATGATATTTTTTAAGGTCGATCAGATCTCGTAGTGATCTGAAACAAAAGTATAATTGTATAATAACGACTTAGAGGAATATCGACAAGGTATTCCTGTCCGAGGTAGATCAATACCTCAGTTTCTATTATTATTATTATTATTATTATTATTATCATTATTATTATTATTATTATATATTATTTGGTATAGATTGCTATCAGGATTTCTCAACAATAGTACATGTAATTGTAATTTTCACCTAGTCGCTGTGAATAAATGTTGAGACATACTGATAGCAACCGCAAATCAAAATCCGTTCATTACACGAATTAAACTAACAAATGTTTTGGACTTGATAACTTCTGGAATTTCGACACGGTCCCATTAAACATTCGCAGTAGCAGACTCGTCCAGTGTTGTTGAGAAAACGCGATTTTTTTAGATATGACCGCTTGTAGTCTTTTTTTTTATGAAACTGAGCATGCGGGAAAAACTGTCTTGATGCAATTTTATAATTTTATAGCTATTTTTAATTAACAGTTTTTAATTAAGTCAGACAAATACATGTATTCTCTCCTCTTGAAATAAGACTTTCGTGAAAAGACAAGACATTATATTCTCATAATCCATAATTAATGGTATATCAACAAAAACCTTTATATAAACCCCTGATTTCACCCGCGTTTTTAGTTGGTTAAGTCTTGATTGTCTATATTAATCTGATTTCTGTTTTAGTTCTCATAAAAGTGAGTGTCTTTAAATTTTTTTGGCAATATATGTCTTACTTTCTATATTGATTTTAATCCTTTAAATTAATTCTAGGTGTCTTCTGATTTTTCTCTCAGATGTAACCTTGTTTATGTTTTAACTTGTTTTTTTTTTCATTGAAAATATAACTAGATAAAACTGTAAGCAAAGAGCGCTAATTGCTACCCTCCCTATGTCACAAAATGGTGGCTATGTTTGCTATTGGAAACCCCAAATATCGTTCTGCTCAAAATCTCAAATATCAGGTGCACAAATGCACTATATGACAAAAATCCTGTAAAAATTTCATTAAATTCCAATAATTAGTGTAGGTGTTGATGGGTACCACGAAAGTCAGTCACGTTTTATTCTGGAACATTCCATATAACATTCAAAATATTCAAAACATTTAAGACAATTCAACAACAAAACATCTCATGGTTTTCAGTGGCAGATCCAGAGGGGGCATAGGGAACGTTCGCCCCCTAGAAAGAAGAAAAGGAGGAAAGAAAGAGATAGAAAAGAAAGAGCGAGAGTGTTAAAAAGAGCAGATAAATTGCCTAAATTTCACCAGCGTCTTGGGGGCGCCCATATTCAACCCCCCAGACCCCTTGCCGAATTGCGTCCCCCTAGCCCAATTTTTGGGATACGCCCCTGGTTTTGCATTATATTGAGAATTGCTAAATTAATTACTGCTTTGAAGGTTAAATATGACGCTGATGTTTCGGTCAATTTTTATGCAAAACGAAATGATTTTCAAAGCGTAAATTTGTTTTCGCTTTTTTGGAAATAAATTTTATAAACATGTTTGATGGTTTTCTTTAAAATATTACATTACGTATGTCGTTCATCGCCATCTTAGATTTCTATTGGTTTAAATCGTTACAGATAACGTAGAATCATTCTTTGCATTTCTCAATGAAACCGGTAGCCATGTAGATCATGCGCTTCCTTGACGACATCCAAAATCAAAAACAACACGGAAACTCCAAAAGAATGCATTCAATTAGTAATTATGGACATACTGTAAGTTAGCCTGTTTCAAAACTGGTTTAAATAATAATCATGTGTTCAAGTTACCGTACATTGGTCTAGAAACATTGGTCAATATCTGCTAATAACTGTTGGCATTCTGTGTGGTCTTCAATTAACTCAAATCATATTCATTCATTTAAATGGAAAAGTTCATACATTATTTCCACCCGAATAACAAATACAAAATGTACAAAAGTCTAAAGCTTAACGTTTGCCTTCTGGGCCCGGTTTCATAAAAGATCTCAAAAGTGAGGATTTCATCAACTTGTCCTCAACTCAAATACTGACCAATCAGATTGCTTCAAAATTCAAATTTTAGGAAAATTCAGGTTTTTGAGGGAAAATCTCAATTTGAGACGTTTTATGAAACCCAGGCCTGATAATTTTTTTTTCCCGATATCTTTTATTAACTGATTGAGTGATTATAGAAAAAGGAGAAAAATGAAGCACATATCTCATAATTCAGTTATTTACATAAAATAGAACAATACACGACCAAAAATAACAATATATTTATGAAATAAAAATAAATAAACAATAGAAAATAACGAAAAGGGTAAGGGGTTATGGATGCACCTGTATAATGGACACAACCCTTAATTTACTGTAATTCCCAAACACCCAGAATGCAAAAATCTTTCAAATTTACAAAAACCCAGAAAAATGAGAAAGAACCAACTAAAACACAAAATACAACGAAACAATAACAACAGATTGACCAAATATCTACACAACACGTAAATACAAACAACAATAAAATATAGAAATACATGTACATATATAAAAAGTAAATCCAACGCAAAACTCAACTCAAACTCAAAAGGACAACTGGTACAAAAATTTTAGTCCTAGGCACAACATAGTATGAAAATATAAAGGTCATAGCATGAGCGTAATAATTTTGTACAATTCAAATTTTCTTTGAGATATTCATTACTGCATAAGTAAGAGCTATTGCATGAATATTGGTGATTATTACAAGAATAAAATTCTACGTTTTTTCTATCAGTCAGAAAACTACATTAGGATTATGTTAAATCGCATTAGAACTAAAATTTCATAAAACAAATGGTTATTTTTGTCGGTTGCACGCTATCGCTGCACAAGCGCTCGACCGGAACTTATTATTAAGTTGTTTTCTGACCTAATTCATGTACGCATTTGTAACGCACAAATCTTGTCAAAAGCCATGGACGTTTTGATAGATAAGTATTTGTTTACAATCTGATGTCATCAGTAACAAGGAGCTAACCGTCATTGATGAACCAACCGAATGAATGCGCAGAACATCACAAACAAAGTCATGCCGTTATAGATTCATTGATAATGACTGAACTAATTCAAAATGGAGACCAACTACATGTATATTGAAACCCGTTGTGTCGATCTACTTATTGTTAACATGGATGAAGAAATTTGACTTTAAAAACATCTTGAAATATGATAACAATCAGAATTGGTGAGATAGAGAGACTAGTAATATCAGTGGATCAGATGTTAGCCTATTTTATTAGAACTGTTTCTGTATGAAATGTTCCAGGGCAAGTTGTACACATACCTATGTGTGTTTGCTGCCCTACTTTTATTAGACGAAAATAAATTACATGTACATTCACATATAGCTGTTATGTACTTGGTCTTATTTAACAATTCGTTGCTCTACCCGTAAGCTAGACCCATTTCACTGCAGGACAAGGAGACATATGAATCTGGTTTGTTTGTTACTGACATTTTCATAGAAAACAATTCTCAGACCTTATCTAGATCTGTGTGGACACAATATCCAGCTATAATTATATTCATGCTGTAATTTATTAATATTAAGTGCTTTGATTGGATAAAAGCACGTTAATTACGTCATCTCCGATTATTTATAAATTGATATTTCTTCTTCAGTATCCATTGTAACCAATGTGACGTCCTCCTAGCGTATCAGAAAGGACAGAATACAATTTGTCTGTCTGTCCTTCGGATTTTATTTAGTTTGTGAGAGAGTCGCCAGAGTTAACATATTGATAATTTCATCAAACACAGTATTTAATCCTATAATAATTGTTTTGAAATTGTTCTGCATTTGTACATTACTTGCTACATGTATGAAAAGCCTAATTTCGTATATTTCGACAAAAAACGGCATACTATTACAATCTTTACTTCATGAGTCCAAACCTATACGATTATAGTGTATTGGAGATGTGGTACCCATAAATTAACTTGACTGTTATATTCAAAATGTATATGACCACGGATCTGTAATGAACTTTGACTGAGGGGGAGAAAAAAAGTTATTTTGATATTTGGCTGCGCCAAACGGTAGGATGGACAAAATAATTTTTATATTAAAGTGTATTTAAAAAGCAGTTCCATATAATATCTATAAATAAATTTATTTAGATAATGTATTAAATGTATTGGCTGTTTTTTAGCTGATTTTAGCATTTCTGGACTATTTTATGGGTGTTTGTGAGTTTTCTTGAGTATCCTTCGGAATTTCTACATTTGCCAAAAATATTGTCTGATATGACACCAAGAAAATTTAATGTGATATAGCTAAAATTATTCCTCTCGTTTTGAACAAAACTTGGTGCCTAGTGAGCGCAAAAATGTAATTAGTTTTCCCTATAACAAAGAGCCATTTGTTATATGCTCGTGTGAATAGACGTCTCCACATGTGGAATATTCTGACTAACGTATGAATAATAACAGACTATAACGAAGCAGTTATTCCTGCTCACTTTTTTGTGTTAGTTTGGGATGACTCTATTGAACTCAGTCGTGTTCTGAACAATGTATAAAATTATGCACTTTGTAAAGTTCTTCTTTCTTGGTACTCGAAAGTGAAAATTTAAAATAAATTGATTGGAAATTCATCAGGGCCTCTCCACTTTGTGGCGGACGCCCTAAAGTGATCAGTCTGTCCTTGCATACGTCCGTCTGCCCGAATCTAATCGTGTCCGAGCTTTAACTGTTTTACCTTTTGAGGCTTTTAATATTTGTTATGTGTGTAGATAATATTAAGGCGTTGTGTCGAATATCATGGTTGAAGAATGTTGACCTGGACCTCAAGGTCAGCGGGGCCCACAGAGATGGATACCATCTCACCATATCTAGTTTTGTGATTGTTAAGTCATGAAAAATGTAAAGATTAGTGTTCGGTAAAAATCAAACGTTTTGCTGATAACACATTACCATTATATGTAAAAGCACAAACGACATTAGCGACATTGAATCAGATTTCCAAAAAAGATTTGCAAAGATTGTTTAAAAATTTAAATACTTAAAAATATTTCTTGACATACAGAATGATGCAATATATATTCGGACAATATGGTGGCGGCAAGTTTGTAAACAGCGCGACCCTGTGTTTCACTGTAAATAAAAATAAAATGAAATACATTGTAAACTTTTTGTTACTATTTTTACGGCATCAACTTATTTGACCTTTCACTTAGAATGATGACGTAATTTATTGCATTGGTTTTCGTAATTACTTTCGAGTGTAAAGACGATGGGTAGAAAAGGAAAAGAGCTTGGTGTTTAGATAAAAGAGGTCATCAGAAAATTAGTTGAGGAAGGGCAAAATATCCGGTGGATAGCAGACTAGTTGAAGATTCCAAAATCTACAGTCGGGGATGTTAGAAAGAGAATTCAAGCGCGTGGATCAACAGAGAGCTTAAAACGAAGTGGAAGAAAGAGATTTGTTAGTGCGCGTGATTACCGTAAGTTGAAAAGGCTGGTGAAAATTAACAGGAGGGCATTACGAGTAAATTTAAAGAAGGTAGAGACAGACCTCTTTCTAAGCGTACTGTTCAATTTCATTTGCACAAACAAGAGTACACACATAGAGAAGCACAGAAGAAAGTAACTGTCAACAGGAAAAAACGTCTTGCTTGGTGCCGAGAAAAACGTCGTCTGACTGGATCGATATTGGAGCAAAGTTATTTTTTCGGAAGAGAACGTTGGATGCCGGACTTGGTAACACCTGGTAAAAGTCATCCTAAGTATGAAGTCATGGTCTGGGGTTGTTTAACCTGGCACGGTGTAGAAACGCTTAGCAAGGTGGACGGCAACATAAATGCAGCTAAGTATCAAGAGATATTGGACAATAACCTTTTCCAGTTTTAGTCAGACATTTTCCAGATAATAGCTTTTTTTCAAGAGTACAATGCCCCAATGCATCGCGCTCAGTCTACACAGAATTTCATTCACAGGAATGGTATTAGGACTATGAGCTGTTCCGCCCAAAGTCCCGATTTGAATGTGATTGAGAACGCTTGGCTCTATATTAAAAGAAAAGTACAGGCTCGGGTAAGTAAAATAAAATCTCAAGCTGATTTGTATAGGGATATCCAAAATATATGGACTGACATATCTCCGAACTACGTAAAATGTCTCTACAGATCGATTCCTCGTAGAATTATGAATGTAATCAGGCTTTAAGGACATCTTACTAAATACTGAGTGAGTATTTTTGTTTTATTTATTAATATTGTTACGATGACATGATTGACAATTATTATGTAATCTGGATGAGATTGGAAACATTCCGCCATCCTGTCCAAATATATATTGCATCACTCTGTAGTATGTTTTAATCTTAATTTTCCTGTAATTTGCATACGTCGATTAAGACCGAACTTGAGTAATGATACTTAGATGGTATTTTTTAAGACCAGTGATATAAACAACAGGACAACATTTTAATATTTATACGTTCTACAACCGCTTACAAAATTCGAAAGAAATGTTTCATAATTTGCAAGTACATGTCAGAACAGTCAAGCAGAAACATTCGGAAAGATTGATCAATATATGTATCCAATTTTATCTTATACAGAAGTTGGGATCGTTACAAAACTCGTTGTAACACGTAATAAATTGCTGTCTCCCGACATATCTTACTTGCATCACCACAGGTGCTTTTTATGCCATCAATGTCAGAAATATGTTGACAGCTGTAGAAACAAAATGCTAGGATATCCGGCAGTGGTTTCAAACTTTCTGTTAACATCAACTCGCATGATCCCAAGTTTTTCGTTACTACATATTGTACATGTCAGAATTACCATGTGATTTTTAATTATTTATTTACTATTTTTCTCTCGTTCGAAGCCGGAATTATAATATATAATAGCCGAATTTTTATACACTCGACGTACAAATAATATTGATATACCAGTTTTTTATAGGTTAACATTGCTTTGTAGGGTCAGCCAACTTTTCCACGGGATCACAGAATTACATCATTTTGACGCCAACAAATAGGTCATCAACGATATTATTATCACATACTACAACTGATCCGGCATCATGTATTGTATCTATCCATGCTTTAACATCAAATATAGATGTTATAAAAGGCACAACCAACGGCGATGTTAGATTGAGTACAACCGATTTTGAGACAAATTAAACCAGCTGGATTTTGGAGTATATACAATTAGACTAACTTTTACAGACTCTGATTTGCTGTCAGCTGTTGTGTACGAAGTGCAAATATCCGGCTTTCAGGTAACATTATCATTCATAATAGTAACAGTATAATATGCCATACAAAATTCAGGTAACTACTGTTTATCTCAAAGGCATGCATGTAAAGGTGTCATCTGACAATTTGGACCTTACTGGTTTGACAAAATAGGGTGCACGGTTACATGTATTAATGTAAAAAGTACAGAAAAAATTTTAAAATTAAAAATCCTTTATTTATGTGTTGTAGTTTAACATATATTTGGATTTTTTGGATACCTTTAAAGATATTCAAATAAGGCATATTTATTAGAAAATTATTAAACATCTCTTTAACCACTTTAATACCCAAAATAAACAAAAAATCATTTTTATGATACATGGAAAATTCCATATCAAAATTCTATACGATAGTCACAACCAATTAAACAAGAAGTGAAATACTTTAGACTATTTTAAATCAGATTAAATAGCAACTTATGTTTAGATTTGGACAGTTGTTTCATAATAAGAAGTTTAACCTATATCGTCTTATTTACACAAAATATAGTTTTGTCGCTTTTACCAAAAAAGCAAATTATGATTAAGACAAAACATACTTTAAAATCTTCTTTCAAACCGCTTGCTTGGCCCATTTGAAACCAAATTTGACATTCCTTAGAAGGTACTACCAAAACAAAAACTTTACTTATAATTTCTTATCCTCCACCCAAAATGACCGATGTAAACAGTCCTTTAAACAATTATTCTCACTTCCTTTTCCTGTAAATCCATTACAACATTGATCTTTGGTTGTAAACATGAGTATTTTTACATAAATTACTATTGATTAGAAAGATAAAAACTAGTCCTAATCCTAATTGTGCAAATTAGGTCTTTTGACTAAATTAATCCCATATCCCAACCCTCCAATTAATATGGCCGACATAAAAGGAAAAATAGAAAATTCTAACAATAACTAATTTATTTAACCATCAAGCTCAAATTTTAAACTGTGATCAAACGGAAGGAAAAGTTTAACATTTAGAACAAATTTATTTTTGTTTAAACAAAATTGGGATTTGGCGAACGTCGATCTTTGGAAGGTCTCGTAATAAATTACCAAACAGCGAACAAGTCAATAAATAGATTCGCAAATTTTAAATGTAGTAATTAAAAGTAGTAGTTATATTAGTTATAGTATGCAAATATTCAAGGTTTTATTGTTTTATACTACTGTCAATTTTACAGGAATGGTAAATTATAAAAAGATATCGACTTGTTTGATAAAAAAATCTTCGTTAAAACCATCGCCAGATTTGAGATAAATGATCTTTTGAAGCCCAACTGCCATAAATTCATCGGATAGCCCTAATATTTAAATTGTTTTCGGGTAATCAAAACTTGACCCATCTTAATGTTTAGCGACTTTTTGTAGGTACATGTATCCAACAAAATAGTACCCGTCAACGAAGATGTTATGTTTACTGCACTGTTTACGGAAGCATCTAATGTTGAAATAGAATGGCAATGGAACATACTACACGAAAACACTGAAATGGATAACTACTATGGTCGGGTGACATCGATAACCAAAAACCACACTTTCCCAAGTACTGGGCACTATAATATTACTGTAGTCTGGCAACTCAATTGGACGAGTATATACATTTATTACTATAACAGTAAAATACATGTTGAACGGGTTTTTAATGACAAACAATCCTGGACCTCTGCCGACGTCACAACCTATTAATTTCTTCATTTCCCGTTCAGGAACGGCTTTACTGCCTATGGGAACTGTAAATATAAGTTTATCGTATGGCGATGAGGAGAGTTTCTCTTTTCAGTTTTTTTATTCTTCAGCAACTATTCAAATAACAGTGTCACATTATTACAGCAGACAAGGAAACTTCTCTGTCATTGTTCGTTTTTTGTCGGAAATTAACGAATATGTGATAACGCTTTATCAGTTTGTGTTGGACGATATTTCAAACGTATCACTTATTGTTCCTGTAAGTGGAAATGTGAGCGAAAATATCAGCTTCACATTTAGTAATGTACCACGTTTTGGTTTTAATTATAAAATCACAATTGGTGACGGAACAGAAATTGAAAGCGATCCTACCTTCCTTAATACTTCAAACGTATCACCAACAATTCGTCATACATGTAACTACCGCGACATTGGTGTATACACATTACATATGGTGGCGTGGAATCCATTTTACTCAAGTGTTTGGACACAAGTTATCATCATTCAGTTTCCTCTTAGAGATCTCATACTGATACCACTAATGACGGTTCCGAGAATTATGTACCCCATACCAGATGGAATGGTGGAGTTTAATTACAGTATGATAGCTAATAATTCCAAACCAACGAATGTAACATGTATCCACTCGTTTGGTGATTCCAACAATATTGATGTTAGCGACACAGATGTAATGTATGGTACATCAACTTCAAAAATGCACACATACTTAAATCCGGGAATTTTCAGAGTTAATATAACATGTTATAACAAAGTCAGTATGGTCGAACTTATCACTGAGGTTGAAATGAAATCCGTAACAGGCAGTAGCTTTAGTCTAAGGTATCCTTTGGTTACTGGAATGAACATGACGTTTGTTCCACCAGTCGATGAATTTATTGATCCTTCATTTTTGTATGACCCACAGAACGTAACATTCATGGTAGAACTGTTTAGATGCGTGAGGTTCCCCACAGGGTTTGATATTAAGTTTGACTTTGGAGATGAGACGTCCAGAGACATACTACCTAATATAGCAATTAATGATAAAATTGAGCATACATATAAAAAAAGAGGGGTTTTCATGGTAACTATATATGTTACTCACCGTAATGTTACAACTGCCAGAACGTTTAACATAAAAATGAGCGCTACCGATATGGTTATTTCTCCATCCAGTGGAAAAATAGATACAACTGCGTTTACATTAAATATGTCTGGTGTAGGTAATGGCACAAAATACAAACTCACAATTGGACAAGGACGTACATACACTTTGAGTTCAGAACCTTCAAGCGTAGCTCAAATATATACAGAATTTACGAAATTTTATGTTGAAGTTATAGCATACAACGCTACATTTTATGCCACCTGGTAACCTGCTAATTAACATTTCTATCATTGATGATACCGTTCTATACCTTACGTAAACTGTACCTTTTTAAGTGGGGGTTTAATTGATAGACAACTTTATTACAAGGTACAAAATCTTACCGTTCTAACACCGATTACATTTCCGTACTCTTATCTTACAGTAGGTAATCATACTTCTGTGGTTAACTGTTCCAATACAATAAGCTACATTTCTAAAACTGTAACAGTAAACGTATGGAACGAATGCTACCAACCAACGGGGATGTTTGATCGAGATTATTCAAACAGAACCAATCCTTTGGTGTTGTATACCTCTCAAGACAATGACCTCGGCAGTAGAATGGCCGTGTATTGTACGACTCAACATGTTAATTATGAATGGATGTTTTGTACAGAGGATGAGATTGGAACATTTAGTGTTGAGTATCCTTATTATCCAGTTATACCCGCAAATGGTAGAATTCGATTTGCCAAAGAGACCATAGGAGCACACACATATAGGGTTACACTTAACGTTACTCTTGATAAAACTTGGGTATATGAACCTACGTTTGTCAAGTTTGTTAATGTTCCTCCGTTTGCAATAATCCAAGGCGGCGATTTTATATCGATCAAATTAAGTAAGATGAAGGCCACATTTGATGCTTTAACGGGATCATATGATGTTATGTATGGACTAGGCGCTAATCAAAATCTGACTTTTGAATGGAGCTGTAGACAGTAAATTTAAGTTAAATTGCTTACACATTCTTTTATACATTGGTAATGTAAATGCTCAAATTGTACACAAGCAGCAATGATGAGGCCTAAAGAAACTTGCTTCCCGTCAGATTTATTTTACTCGTTTCAGAGAACGTTTTCAAAACCTAAAACAATTTTCAAACACAAAACAAACATAATCTACGAATGAATATTTCTATACTCTGTGATCCCTTTTGGTAAAGTAAAGATTCTGAAGTTTGTTTTGTAAAATAGCTCAATATATGTACTTTTGTCTGTTTGATGAATTCTCATCAGTTAAAATACGCCCTTGTAACATTTTTTAAGGACGTTAGACGTTTATTAATTCTGTTAGATTTTTGTCATTTAAATATATTGCGTTATATATAGATTCAATACACAAAGCATAGATGTTTTGAAGCCAAACTATGATACGGCGTTTAAGAATGGTAGACTGGAACTCCAGCCAAATTGTATGCCCAAACTAGAGCCAGCATTAAATAACAGTAATGGAATTCTGACGCTTGATTTGGTGGATTACCCAACAGATGCAGGTTACGCAGTCACAGTTCAAGTAGCTTTGGGTGAATTAAATTCGACATATACTCAGCTTTTACAAGGCAGGACGAGTGAATCTCTCGATGTTGGTATAGAGTACGTTATAGACATTTGGACTGTTTTCGTATCTTTCGTTTCTCTAAATTATGCGAAATATTTGTAACGCAGGGTGCAATTGCTTTAGTTGATTTCCAGAGGAAGCAAATGTTGCAGCCGAGCACAACTTGGCACAGGCGATCTCAAATTCCGCGTTGCTTCGGATATTGTTTATATCGATCAATAAGATGAAGCAACTCTCCTGTTAAGAATAATGAGCAAACGTTTCAACACTTTAAACACACATGTTCATATTCCTGGTATTATTTCTGTAAATTGTGATTAAATGTTCTGTTTTGTATACTTTCTATTACTACTTCTAAAATTTGGATCCCACAAAAACATAAGTCGTACTTGAGCATATTTTTTTTTAATTTTTGAATTTTGAATAAATCAATGCTTGCTTGTCTGTTAATTTGTCTCAAACTATTAGCAGTGCAGGGCGAGATTTAAGATTGTAACCAGGTAAATACGTGCAGTTTAGAGTAATTGTTCCTTGAAGTTCGTCGTTTTCTATAACATGTTATAGGTCAATGTAAGTTTCATACACACCAATTTTAACCTTACAGTTCCTGCAAGATTTTACTTAATTTTTTTGCAGATGCATGCTCAATTGTGATCAGAAATACGCCATTAAGCTAAAGAGTATGTTTCAAGCTGTCTGTTTTGATTGTGAGCCGGAAGAAATTAGTTATGTCAACTTTGAATGGTCATTAAAGAAGAACTCTTTGTTAGTTAGCAGTGAAGTATTCACAGCAATGACACTAACAGGTAACTATTTAGTCAGCATGTGATTGATGTAATGTTTTTTCACACCTCATTTTTCCGCCAATGAAACAACCTATAATCTGTCGAATGTGCCTTTTATAATATATAATGTTATTTCTCTTTTCAAGGGATAACATCACGTACATTGTCACTGAGACCTGACGTTATAGAACCAAATAATCAATACGAACTTTGGGTAGCAGCCTGGGGCGGCTGGGGAAAGACTAATAACGTAACCAAGACCGGCAGAACAATAAGTCCAAACTTACCACCTTATGGTGGAACTTGTGCTGCTAATCCTATGAAAGGTGAGAGTTTGTTACTGAACAACTAACATCCAATTTGTAACAACCCCCATATACGCATAACATCACATTTCCTGTGATTCACGTAACAACAATGCGACTATACTAAATTACTAGCAAACACATTTTTAATGAAGATTCGGAACAAATACATAATACATCAGTATGTCTTAAACAAGAACGGAATAGTTTAATGATTGGGAAATGTTTAAATGAGAGTAATTTTAATTTCATATGAAAACGCAATTTTACAGTCGATTACCACAAATGTGTTTTATTGCTAATTGTTGCATGCGGCAATAAAGTTTCCTGACTGGAAAACTCTTATCGAAGCGTTTTTGTAAAGGGTACCTTTGCCGTGTATTTGGACATTAAAATATTCTACATACATGCAAAAAAAAAAAACAGCTGAAAAAACCTGCACCAAAAAGAATATGTTATGCTTTTCAAAACCATGTCAAACAAAATCAATACATTGACGAATATAAGTCATTTGAAATATAGAAATCTGACATATTTTGCACTAATGTTAATAAAATGTTTTATGTTTTGATACGTTTAAATTGATATGATTTGAAATTGAACTAAAACCATTCTTGGTATGAAAACATTTTATAAACGGTGTCTTAGTATATTAGAAATAAAATGTCATGTAAGATACCAAGGTTAACAGAATTTTTGAAGCCAGAGGCGCGTTTCGTCTAATCAATTCTCATAAGTAACTCTCAAATCCAAACAACATTTAAATCCAAATGATTAAGATATTGTAGGTTTTAATTACCAAATTTTTGTCATTGATATACTGGTCACATAATAGTTCTCGCCGGCAAGTAATTCTCGCCACCCGATCTTTTGACAGTTTATGTGAGAAATTAGCCTTTTAAAAGTGATAAACGTAGCTTGTTTGCGAAGAAAAATAGTGAAATCTATCAATTGAAGCCTTTGCTATAGATTTTAATGGAAAAATAACGACAGAATCACCAAAATGGCGAGAATTGCTTCTTTCATTTTAATGGCGAGAAATACATGTACTCTCTTACCAGTAGTCATCAATGAAAAAAGTCAATCAATTCTGTCAACTTGGCTAGTGATAATCTCGGAGAGTAACACTCTACCATTATAATTTACTACACCAGATGCGCGTTTAGTTTAATCAAGCTTAAACCCAAACATCAGTGTATTGTTTTATTTAGGAAATTCGACTACAACTCCTTTTGCCATATACTGCAGTGGATTCTTGGATGAGGGATTGAATCCTTCTCGTGATGTAGTTCGAGACAAGGCAGATAATAATCCTTTGAGGTATCAATACTTCGTCGTGGATAAATACATGAACGCCGACAAATCATACACTACAGTTCGAACCACCATCTTTTCTAGCGGTAAGCAGTGCAGTTATTCTCGAGTGTTTAACCCGGATATATTCCTATTTCTGAAATTGACTATAGCTTATCCCGATGCTTATATTTGAGTTAAGATTTTACTTTGCCTTTTACCGTCTTTAGATTGTTTTGCATAAATGCTAATTACCCATTTGATTGACATCATCAGCACATACATTATGTAAATGATATATCCCAGAAATGCCTCATTTTTGTCTTCAAAAGAACGGTGGTTTTCACTGCATAGTCCGATTTCTTACCTAATGAAAGCTGGACGCTATGATATAGCTGAAACAAAAATGCTAAAATTGGCGTGGTGTTAACCACTTTCAAACATACGAAACGTCATTTAAGCAATAGCAGTGTTTCAATAAAATGCGTGAAAGGGTAATCATTGCAATTCTAAGGAAAATCCCTTGGTTCTTTCTTTTGGAAAAAAGTTAAGCACCCCTTACTTTTTTCAAGTCATAAATATTCAAACACCATCGGACCTTTATTGGACTGACATTCGTTTTTTTTAATTTGTATAGCAAACAACAATATGCATTGTTGGACACGATAAAATATTTTTCAACAAAAAAATCACTATTTTATTTACATGTCATTTTATCAAAGAATGTCTTTGCTTATTCACGTAGTCTTTCAAACGTATTGTCACGGAAAGCTCCAATCTGTTAGTTAATTGTCCAATCACACTTGAAAACGTCAATCATAAACACCAAATTGATAATTAGCCGTCGAAGGGACAATATCGGTTATATCGACCGTTAGCATGAATGACTGCTGCAACCCTGCGTCCCATACTGCCAGTAAAGCGTCTAATTTGCTAAAGCGTTATTTGTCGACATTCCCTCCCGGTGTAATTGATCTGGTCGACCAGATCGGGAACGGTCTTGCGTGGCCGCCTATTTTCTGACCAAATGACTAATTACTGTATAATGATAGCCAAGCTGACATCCTATTTCCCTGAAAGACACACCAGTGGAATGCATGTCGATGATTTGCCATGTCTGTGCTTCTGATATCAGCCTCTCGACATGCTTATTTAAATGATTTGGCAATTAGAAATTCAGGATTTAAATATCGATATGATACACGAAAAAATAGTGCACTTTTGATGTGATGAAGGGAACTTCACGTAGATATAAAACGCTTTTGATTTAAACTTAAATCCTGAATGCTCACATCTTTTAATTATACATTAAATAATTAATACTGACCACAATCATCAAAAATTAAACTTTATTCACAATAAACGAAAAACAAAAATATATCGGGGTGCTTAACTTTTTCCAGTTGTATATGTTTTGGCTTTAATAATCCTTCAAGTATGATTGCCTCAGTTCCATATAACTAAAGTTAATTTTGTGTTCACACGTTATGATTTTTCCTTATTTACATATATAATTTTAAGACTCACAAAAATATTCGTTATTTTTATTCACTTTATATAACAATTTGACAATAAAAAACATGTTATCGTTTAGCTGAAATGTCTGCAACCGAGATTCCACTACCCTTGGGTAATCCAGAACTAGACTATAATGTTACTTTAGAAGTTGAAGTTTCAGATCGATTTGGAGATTACTGTGTGCATGAGACGAAAGTTAAGGTACATATATATATGTAGTACGATCTCAAATGATAATATATATAGAAAAGATCAGCTATATTGAGTATACAATTTATTGATTAATGTGTTATATTTGACATTATTAGTAAGTAGTGTCACATTACACAAGTCTCATCTATATTTCTCTATTTAACAAAAAAAAAATGTATTAAAGGAATATTGCACACCATGAGCGTCATTTTTTATTTAATTGGTGGATTGGTTGAATAATTGCCTTATCGTCCACCGAATACTATATAAGTTTCACAATAAATTTAATCTGAAATGAGATTTACTATTGGGGGAAAATATTTCTAGTTAATAAAAGAGTATGGAATACAGGGTAGGCACTAAACAAATAATTCTTTAAGGGGGTTTCTACTGATTTGTGAAAACTGCAATAGAGGTCGTTATCATGCAAAAAGTCTAACACTCTCTAAGCATATTGAAACAGGCTTTTCATATTATAATCTGACATCCCAAAAGGCCTTTCCTATCTTCTCGATCTGCTGACTCACTGAGCAACTCTGTCAAGCCGTTCCTAGTATTTAGCTGCATTTTTGAAAGATCATTTATTCAACAGTAGTTGTATTGATTGTGTATTGATGGCCGAACACATTTCAAACTGAAATCCTTTCACATATTTGTTGACGTAACTCTATAACATTTGTAAGGTGTCATCTAATCACGACCTGTCTTGCCTACCCAGTAATTTAACGTGGCGTTTTTATGTATTATTTCTAGTAGGTTGATAGCTAAAATTGTGTAAAAGGCGTAAAACTTTCGTCTGTATATTTAAGATTCGTATTTTCTACCATATATGGTAACTGCTCCCTCTTGTTTGATTTTTTGATCAAGCTTTTGTTGTCTCCCTACTATGTTTATTCAGGTTTCACCAGATACATCTTTACAGCCATCCAATGAGAGTGACGTGAATGCAATAGAAAAGCTCTTTTCCAACTTTAATGAATCGTACGCAATAACTAAACATGGTGGAAATGCTATAAGTGTTGTAAGACTGTGTATGGCAACCGCAAGCATGTATAGCCACGTCGATGTGGTAAGTATTATTTATATCGTAATTATTTGCCAGTTCATGACCAAAAACCAAACTCAATAAAGATGTCAAATTTGTATTGTATTACCTGTTACCCAAAATAACGTTGTTCTTTAAGGTGATTAAGAATAATCCACCCATTGAAAATGTTCTCTTCAACAAAATTATTTAAACTTTGCACATGGCGAGAGAACGTAAACGTGGGGTAAATCGTGTTCTCGTTCGTAGATTTTGTTTTGTATGTGGTACTATGACAACTCAAATTGTTTTAATTTTTATTCAAACAAAAGTGAAAAAAAAAGGATTGCATTTTATTTCTAAAAAAACATTTGATCCATACAATCTTAAAGTTTATTGTGTTGTTCTTTTCTGTACTTTTCTGAGAATATACCACTTTTGTTTAATGCTTTTCCGTTTACAGTATATATTATTCCTGATACTGATTTCTAATACAATAATGCAGAAAAAACATGTTCGTCTTTGAATAAAACTTTAACAAATTGCAAACCAATAACAATCCGATTATACAATCGTGCCTTTTGTACTTGTAATTACTGCTGCTGTATTTTATTAATAGAAAGAGAAACGTACCGATAATGTTGATACTGGTACAACGCCTGGTAACAAGACTGTAAGTTATAAATATAAATATTTAACACATTTTAGTAAAACAAAATTTTAATGCATATTGCATCGATTCAACTTTCTTTAGAGCCGGTTACAATCCTCCGCTTCATACCTTTTTGGTTGATGTTGAAGTCATTGGTGTTGCGGACTGGTACTACCGAGACATAATTGAAACTGTTGTACCAAGATATTCTATTATTCTGGTAATATCAGCAAGCAGAGAGTTTGTTGTATACAAATAAATCTAACAGCTCTTAGGAACATCTACCTACACTTTTAAGGGGTTTTAATTAGTTAAACATGTGCATTATATTGTTGTATCGCACACCAAAGCTGACATGATATGTAATAGCGACTATTTTTAAGTAGTTTGTTTACAGAATACCTGTACTTTTACAATTCTGAAGTTTGTGTAATATAATTTCAAAACATCAAATTATTTTGAAACTTTAGCACAGCGACAGTTTTCTTCATATTAAACATCAATCCATCAACGCAAATGGATATTAATAAAATTATTAGGATAAGTAAAACACATTCCTTGATTAAATTCATAATATAAAGAGTTTCACCTCATAAGGCGATGGTGAGTATGTGGGAGGGGGTTATAACATTAATGTGATACAGTACAACATTTTTGAACCAATATATATCTGGTGTGACCGGTGTAGAATACAAAATTTAAAATAAAGGTTAAAAAAATTAATTTATAGGCCTTTTTTGATCTTGGCATTATGTTTGTGCAATATCAATTAACATTATACAGCATTAAACATCTTGAGGTGTTCCAGTTGTATCTATCTTTGCTATGCATTGATAAGAAATATTTTGTTTTAGGTGGTAGCTAATCCTTTAGTGGATAATACACTTATTATGCGCGGGCAATCAGATGTACAAGAAAAAGTGAAAAAGGTAATTTTTCATTAAATTCTTTTGATGCAAGGCATGTCAGTAAAAAACTGACTCGATTATCTATATGTAAGCTATTATTTTCATCATATTTTACGTTACAAAGCGTTTGTTAGAAGCCCTATCGTGAATTCATCTTTAAATCATCAGCGGTAATAGCTTTTGTTTTACCGACAGTACATTTTGACGTCAAGACGTATAGATTGTTGAGTGGGAAGAAAAATTGTTCCTCGTGTTAGGGTTACAATGCACCTGCATTTTCTACATGTTACATTCCGTAGGACGAGTTTCTCCTCGTCTACGATACTTGCTTCATGCAACTCGTTACATAACATCATTTGATGTATACCATAAAACGCGTATAAATAAATCGAACCTACTAGCTTAAAGGAAAAATTAATCGTTATTATTTTAAAACTCGCAATAGGGAGAATCGCAGATGCGAGCTATACTTTACATGCGTGTGTGTAAAATAAGTCACGTGATTCATATGAACTAACGCATTTCAGGTGGTAGCTGAGCTATCCGAAGAAAATATTGTAGACAAGCACTAAATTTAATATAAAACTAGACATAAATAATATTGACATCGATAAAGTGTTTATTAAAAAAAAACCTACAAAATGTCGTACAATTTTTTTGCAATCTGAAATGCTGTATTTTAAATTGACATTTTTGTAAAATAACCAACCAATTATCGTCATGTTAACAATGGAATATAGAGGCACTGTTAGGGGCTGTGAAGTAACGTGATGAACAATATGTGTGCTGAGCGCATTTAGGCTGCGCCTATATTCATAATAAATCTTTTTTATTATGTTTTAAGAAGTATTGCTTCGCATCTCAAATATAACTGACACATTATATTTCTTCTTATTGGCTTGCTAGCTGACATAAAGCAACGAATATAACGTTGATACTCGCATAAAAATGACTAACATCATTTCTAATTGCAGGAAAATAAAAGACTTGTAAAGATCATAAATGATTCCGTTAGATCAAAAGACTCAAATTCTCGATTGTTGCCCGGTGATTGTAATTTAGCAGCTAGAAGTCTGCAGATAGCTCTGACAAACACAGATGTTGTAACGGATGAAATATCGGTTTGTGTTGCCTAAATTGTCACTAAGTTGTTAACCTTTGGCGTAACATATCTTTTTGATTAATATGAAGAATTTTAAATATATTTAGATTCTATTTGCACAAATGTGTTACTGTTGTAGAGCCACCAGTGGCGTTGTTTACGTACGACTAAATAGGTTGATACATACTGCTAGCAAAACAAACTATTCCTACCTTGTCAGACTCAACTTATTACACTTGGTAAATGAAGTGCGTGTGATGTGTTCTGGTTTGTTGTACCACAAGTTATTATAAAAGTTTGATAACAACTATACTAAAATTGCAAGCAATTGTTTATATGTGCATCAAGCTGCTAATTTTTTATGTTTAAAATGTAACCAAAAAATGAAAACAAATACAAAAAGAGGTACAACTAAAAAGAATGTTTGCCTGTTTGCAAGACAATATCATTTATCCTTTTATATAAATGCTTGTTTAAAATTGCAAAATAAGCGCAGTGATAAATATAAACATGTTTTAGTCTACCTGGATGCTTTACACACTTCTAGGTAACCGCCACCACAAGTTCAAATTTACTTTTAAAAAACATACAAGCTGCTGTGAACAAAAAGCCATTCCCAATCGATGAACTCGCAAGTATAAATTCTTCTACATCAGGTACGAAATTAGTTAAAAGTTCTATTTTACCATAAATGTGCATTATCATTTCAACACAAGGGACCACTTTAATACGTGTGTTATCTTCAAATTATCAATCAATAGAGCATTTACCTATAAGACAGGATCATACAACAAACAATGAATCAGTTAGTTAAATTTGTAACGAGCAGTGGACTTCTAGAAACAAGCAAACTAATGATATGTTTAGGAAATATTCTTCTTAACTCAGTCGTTAAAACAACAGACAAATATTAGCAAACTTCAGCACAAGATTTTACAAACACAGATGTTGAATTCCCGAAACGATGAATTTGGGTGTTAATAGCTATGTATTTGTACATTTATACCCCGCACAGCCGGTAGTATTGCAATGAATTATTTCACCAAAAAAAGAAATAATAAATATTGTCTTTATGACTTAAGGTTCACAAACTTTATATACACACATGTATCGATCTACTCTAACTGTGCATAGTGAAGAAACAAAATTCTTATTTTTAATATTTTCTTAGGCATAATGTCAGCTTTGGACGCAAATTTGAACTATATATTTGTTAATGATCGAATAGACCTTAGTATTCCTATTACGTTAGAATCTGTTAAGAAAGATATTCTGTCTTACTACGACTTTAACCCTGATAAGTATGTGACGGAGGTTGGATGCGATACACAACTGTCTGAATTGGTAAAGAAAGTATATCAGCAAAAGCTATACAAACGAGAACGTCAGATTGAAAGGGCAAATGCGGTAAATACAATATAAGCATAGGGTGCTTCCATGTAAAAATGTGAATCTAAATTGTAGAAACCATTGCTTAATTACAGTTATGGATTTATTTTGATGTAACTTAAAAAAGATTGAAGTATGACTTGAATGTTTTTTAAGTATAGATATTTCAAGAGGTATTAAACTTTCAATACTATTTAGTGGGTAATACTATGAATTTAGTGGTTAAGACATTCAATCAATGTTATAATCTCTTAAGAATTTACGAAGAACTGTATTGACTTTGAAATGTTAACCACGTCAATGGATGATTTTACAGTGGAAAAATGTACTTTTTATTTGTCATGCAAAATTGATGTTAGCATTTTTACAAATAAAAATTCAGTTAAATTCATTCTAATGGAAATACAGCAAACCAACAAATACAACATTTTTATTTAAGTTTTGGCTGTGGCAGCGCATAGATTTTTTAGACTTATATATTTTAGTATTACGTAATTAAAATTCACAAAACATAAATGTTTTATTACTTTTAGACAAGCAGGAGCACTGTGGACTTTTTTGACGCCATCAATACAGCGCTAGACATTACTGGCAATTTGGTTCAGTATGGCGAAAATGCAACAACAATAGAGAAAAGTAACATTTATTTAAGTGTAGAGAAACATTCTATTCAACATTTTATTGATCGTGGGAAAATTGAACGGGATGGAGCTTTTATTGTGGTCAGTAACATTACAGTTGAAAATAATACAAACCAAAACATGCAGCTTCAGGTAAGTAACACATTTATATAAATAATAACACATCTTTACACACGTTTTTCCTATCAGGTTACACAGTATTTATTTGCAGTGTTAACTGTTATAGGTAAAAATGTATAACATCCTTTTCAATGTAAGTCTTCGATATAAGTCAACAACGTTTGTTGGCAATGGTTCAATGAATTCAAAATAGAAATCATTTGGTATGAGAGACTTATTTAAAATAGCGATTTTATTTGTGATGTAAATTATTGTTATATTTCAAATTATTACAGTGGAAACAATTGTAGGTAGCTGTCTTCAAGATGTCTCCAGTGCCACATGCAAAAGGAGATGATAAAATAACAAGCAAAGTTCTGAGAATATCAACTAAAATGGCTAATAATGAGACAATTGACCTGAACATAGAGGTTACACTGACGAATGAAATTGTTGCCCATTTTGTTGAACATACAACAGTTATTAATCCCGATGACCCTGATAGGATGATATACTTTATTATTAAAATCCGCGACACAAACGATTCCGTAATTACATATATAAATTTAACAGGAGACTTTCCTACAGGCATGCCCGTAATTTATACGGCATATTTTAAGTCTTCTACTTACCCATCCAGCATAAGTTACGACTACAAACATGATGCATCTCCGGCCGATCTTGACAGTACAGGTCTTAAAATTTTTGTACCTGAAGGTATATGCAAACCAGCGAAATGTTACCTTGGATTACAGCCAAGATCTGTTGAAAAAAGTATATAAGTACCATTTCGTCGGAAAAAACGTGATGTTAACACACCAACCAATAGCACAGAGATAAATCCAGTGAATGCAAACTTTAGTATTGTAATTTCCACGACAGGCTGTAGGTCGTATAATGAGAGGTTGTCTACTTGGGAGGCAAATGGATGTACGGTAATTAAGTTGATAAAAGGTTTCATTTTTGATAATATTGTTGCAGTTCATCCAAATCCAGCCAAACATAAATAAGACATAATCGTATAGTCATTAGTTACAAGATGCTAACACATCAACGAATAACACAAAAGTCGTTTGTTTTTGTGCAACATACTAATTAAAATCATCCTTCCTAAAGGAACCTGTTACATTTGAAGCTTTATGATATCACATGTTTTATTGATACAATAAAATGCTTGCTGACATTAAGTGTATTATTGAAACTCATAAAACATAAGTCAAAATATCATACATCTGTTATTACCACCTGCACAATTTTGGACAACACATGTTTACAATGTTTTAATACCTAGTTTCTATGGAAACAAGAAGCAGCAAAAGCAGTACTTTGCAGAAAAAAGTTACGATATATAATTGTGGTGTTACGTTCCATCTAAAATAGTGTCATATTCACCCTTATCAACCAACCATACGTTAAAGTGTTCAGAGATAAAGGGTTAGAGGATCATGTGAATTATTCTAAGTACTTTGTGTCCGTTGTCAAATAAAATATATCAAAACACTTCTCAGGAACCGTCTCACACATTGCATACATATGACGCAAAACTGAAACCAGAAGTGTTTCTTTTAAATTCTGAGTTTTTTAATTTTGACTAATAATTAAACATGGTTGCCAGAGCTAAAAAGTAATGCAGGATTCCATTCACCGTTTGTTCTGAAAATCTTATAATATATATTACATCTATGGTTAAATTAATACTATATTCTTTCATTGTTTACTCTTAAATTCCATTTAATTTAAACGTATAACAGACCTTTAATATAAATTTGTTATTGGTTAAAAATTGTTGTAGATAAAACAAGTTTAGAATTGGGGCAGAATAAATTGCAAAAAACCAGATAATTTTGTCTCAATTTTTGTACTTTATATATGACTAATTTATTTTACAGCAGACAAAAGATAACTTAGAAACCCGTTTTTTCGTCTACCACTGAAATGTATACGAATTGCTTGAGTACATTTCATTGGACAGAATTTTGTAGATCAATTATTATAGCGCTTTTTTATACTCCTCGCTTCACAGCGTGTTAGAAACTTAGAAATTTAAAAAAAATAAGCTCTAAAACACTATTGCTGAATTGAATTATGATTACTTGCATTAAAAGCTAACGATAATAAATAAAGTTTAAAGAGAACTCATTAACACACATTTTTGGTGTATGTAACCTGCAGCCTGTTAATGCGTTAACTTGTTAACGTGGCTAAATTGTAAGAGATTGTCCGGCAAATTGCTTGACCTGAATTGTCCAAAATATTAGTTTCTCGTTGAAAATTCAAACTAGCTGCCGGGGCCGTTAGTGAATTTCTGATTGATTAAAATTTTATAAGAAATTTATCTTAGATATTTTTTATATTATAAGTGTCTTGTGCCGAACCCAAATCCAAGATGGCAACACTCATGGTTTATAGGTCTTCGAGTTTAAGTGTTTTAATTGCATCCTTGATTGTTTTTGTCAATACTCTCTGGATTGTTAATCATCTTTATCCATATATTAACGTTTCAAATGGATATAATGTTCTACGTCTTTCTGTAGGTATTGCCATTTTCTACACTGAATGAGACTGTATGTAGATGTCAATCTTCGACCAGAACGCTGGCAACGACATTCTTTGTAGCACCCAATACAATAGATTTTAATAATGTTTTCAATAAATTTGATGTTTCTAATGCAGCTGTATATGGCACTCTAATAGCTTTACTAGTATTGTTTATAATTTTTGGGATCTGGCTGCGTAAAAAGGACAAAAAAGATCAATTAAGGGTAAGTTGAACTAAAGCTTGCCTCACGTTTTACGCCACGTATTGAGCAAAATCCAAATTCCTATTTTTAAAAGGAAAACATGAACAATTTACAATGTAGGAACTAGCAACAGAAAGTAACTGACAGAAACAGCTGATGTTTAAAGAATTGGTTAACGAAATATATGTAAGGACAAACGCAAATCTCAATTCCTTATCCAATATAGGATAATATTGTCTGTAAACCATTTGGCAATAGTAAACAAAATTTACTGATATAATTTTTGCTTCCTTGTGCTACGCCTTAAGCATACTTGGTAATTAATTATTGGAAATTTTACCCAAAATAAGCAAATACTCTAACCAAAGGGTATTAAAATATACATTAAGTAGCTTATATATTGTAGACACAACAGTTTACAAAATTTTAACTCCCCTAATAAAAACTGGACGCCATGATATAGCTGAAAAATTGCTGAAAGTGGCGTTAAACACCATCAAACAAACAAACAAACAAAATTGTAAACGAATGCTGTTGAACCATAAATTATACGACACGATAGACAACCACATTTAAATTTTATACCTCTGTGTAATAATAATCTTGCATCACCAGCTTATGAAATATATATAACACAGCCTATAAGATATAACTAGACCTAAAATTCCTATACTGTCCTTCAGAAAGAATTCCGGCGCACTGAATGGCTAATAAAGCAAAATTATCTGGATACATATTGTCGCCCTTACATTAGTTTATAGACGCTATCATAAATGGGGCTATTATTATGGTTGTATTGATCACAACGATGTTGACGTACTGGCCCTGCTGTTTACTGACCTCGCACCGATTTTGCAGCACGACAGCTGTCAAGCAAGTTGCGCTTCGCTTTCCGAAAGATCCATATATGTTCAGTGGGGTTCCTGTTGGTTTAATGTTTTATGGTATGATGATAGTGTTTGTTATTTGTTGTGTTTCCGAGTTCTTGCTCGGATGTTATTGTTTAGATTAAGCCTTGGAGTATTCTTGTTTACTCTTTAAGGGTATACATTGGTCTTAAAATTAATTTTCCTTATATATATCGTTGATGTTAACGTACAAAGGAAAAAAGGGTGTGAATATTTTGTCTGCCATTCTGACTTAATACCCTTAATTTTTTTCTGCCTTAAGTTAATAAAACCCTTATATTTTGTAGTGGGCCATAAGGTTTCTTTGTGATTGTGACAGCGAAGATCAGTACTTTTATATAATATCTATATATACTGGGTTGCGACCAGGAGCTGGTACAAATTCAAATGTAAACTTTGTTTTAGCCGGTGAGAAAGGAGATACTGGCGTTCGGCTCCTTAGTGATGGAATTGAACATGTAAGATACGTTGCAATGAAATTTGATTTGTAAGATAACATAAGCATCTAAGACTTGAACAATAAGATATCTAAATAACTACCTTGTGGTGGTAGTACGTTATCGTTTACAAATTGATTTAAAAAGAAATTGTTTTCACTGTTAGTCAAAAGTATCGATAAAAGAAAGAAGGAATGAACAGAAAAAATATTAGTCTACTAATACTTATACTTAATACACATGTTAAAATAGGTTAATTAGAAAAAAAACTATATTTTGTAACATTTTTGTTTTTGGTTATCAAGATATTTGAAACTTTTTTTATATGAATAAGTTGAGGTAAATAAAACTTCTTTTGTCGGTTTATATTGTAGGGATTTGAATGTGCTGGAGTTCGAAATTTTGTTTTGTCGACAAATGTTGTTCTTGGGGAATTAACGTATTTCCGGGTGTGGCATGACAATTCAGGTATCGGAAATCGAAACTCCTGGTTCCTTTTCAAAGTTATCGTTGATGATCCACAAACAAATCGAAGGTAAAATTTACAATTTTGATTTTTAAAAGTTTTTTTGTGTGTACAGGTCTTTGTCAGCGTAGTTTGGAATACATCTGTTTAACAATTTACACATTATTTATAACTCTACAAAATATACCCAACACTGTTAGAATTAGATTTCAAGACTGTCAAATTTTATGCTTACCCTCAACTGGATTCGAACTCAAACCGTTGTGACAATGTGGCTACCATTCGCTTGCATTATGTCCAGCCGTCTAGACCCCTCGGTAAAATCTGATATATAAACATATAGCTGCATTAACCAAGGTAAATCGTAAATATAGACCTAGTACATGTGTATTAGAGTGTGACGATGGAATTTTCGTAAACAATACGTATTAATCTGATAGTAATCTAATTCCTATATATGTTCATTTCTGGCAATCACAATATATATTTAGGTAAATATCATTAGTTTTTGAAAGGATACACTATATAGTTACATAAATGCTGTTTTGTTTTGCGATCTAGAAATATTTAAATCGCAATATAGTTAATTGATGCTCTCTTCTAATGTATTCCGTTTCAATAGTATATAAAACAAACAAGATCGTATTAAATAAAAACAAGTATATCTTGTTTAAAGAGTCAAAATAAGTACACGTTCACCAATATATGCCTATTATCGAATATCTTAACAAAAGAATAATAAAAACAAATATTAAATTAAAATTATATTATATTTTTTACAATCACCTACAATTACCCATAAAACTTTTTTTCTGTGAAATATGATTATTGTTTATTTGAACAAAATGATCAATATGACTCGTTTTTAGGTATGTATTCAACTGTGACCGATGGTTGTCAGTCGATTATGACGACGGCATGATCGAACGGATAATACCTGTAGCCAATCCAGATGAGCTTGAAATCAAATCATTGTTCTATCAACAAACGAAATTGAATATGACAGAAAATCATTAGTGGATGTCACTGTTTATTCGACCATCAAAGAGCGTCTTTACACGTGTTCAACGCCTAGGTTGTGGTGTAGCACTACTTTTATTGACTATGATATCAAACGCAATGTTTTTCCGTTCTGCTGATGAACAAACTGTATCTGCTAATACAGTTCAGTTAGGATTTTTAAAACTATCACTATCAAATCTATATATATCTATAATTGGTATAATGATAACAACACCACCGATAGCCTTTGCGTCCTTTGTTTTTAGAAATATTGCATCGAAAGGTAAACCATTACCATTTCAGCAAAATAAAACTAGAAATCATTGCTTGCCGTGTAGCAGATCAACTGACCTGTATTGTGCTGACGATGAAGATTTTATAATTCGTAAGAAACGCAAATTTCCATATTGGGTCGGCTTTGTTGCATGGTGTGTTTTGATTCTTAGTTCAGCGGTGTCTGCATTTTTCCTTCTGTTATATAGTATGGAATGGGGAAAAGACAAATCAGAGGACTGGCTATCAACGTTTATTTTATCATTCTTTGAATCTCTTGTTTTTGTTGATCCACTAAAGGTATGTTCATTTATCATTTTGCCCAAGATTTCATCTCTCTAATTAAAACAAAATTCATTATGGTACATGACAGCCCGGTTTTTTTAAATTGATTTCGAAATATTAACATCTATTCTAAAATATATCAGATTAAGTAAATACAATGATACAATGTATCAATGACTCAAATTTTAACGTGTTGACAGACTGATACCTACTGACGTTTTAAATTATGTAATGGAGTTATGTCGCTTTGTTAAAAAACAATAAAACAAGCATAAATATTAAAAGTACCTTATTTATTGTGAATTTAAAATGTGTTGACTTATCTTATCAAAATTTGAATATACTTTGATGAGAGATTTGTATCAAAGATCAACTGCTAATACATTTCTTTTTAAGCGTCGATTGATTGATGATCCACTTTCTTGTTTAATAACATAAGGTGTTAAATTAATCTAATGTAGAAAGCTTACATTACATATCAAAGGTGGTCATCAGTTATATTTACATCTTCAGTACAAATTACGTTTTCTACTTTTTAATTTCTTTTTTGCTATGCAAACCAGTATGCATTTAAACGTGATATTGTATCAAAGCGGTCATTAAAAACATCGAGATAGTGTCTTTTTCCTTTTTGCTTCCTATTTTAGGTTATTATAATGGCCTTTCTCATAGCAATTCTAGTACGAAAGCATGTAGACGACGAAACGACACTAGTGAAGATGACAAAATTGCGACTGGCTGCCAGTAAACATTCTTCAGGAAATGCTCGTCTTTTCTGGGGTAGGTAAAATCATATATGAAATACCTAAACATTAATGCCCTTTTTAAAGTCCAGTGATAAATAAAGTATAAGTAAGTAATGGTACAGGTAAAATAGAAATAGTAGAAAGTGTGGCAAAGATTGACATTACATTGTTTAACTTACATTGGGTCTATGTTGACCACAGAACCTTAATTCATTTTTTAGAATATATATTTTTTGTAGCATTCAGACATGAAGTTTTATCAAAGGGTGAACCTCTACCTCAAGACGAACTAAAAAAAACAACGCAACCTTCGAAAGCAAGAGATGAAAGCAAAGCAAATATTTCATGAAGTTATCCTCCATATAATGTTTGTAATTATTGTATATTGTATTGGTTATGTGAACAGAGATAACAGAGCACACGCAATAATATCTAACTTGGACAACCTTTTAGTCACACCAAGTACAGATCAGATTGGATTTTCGCAGGTATTTAAATCAAGTTTTTGTTTTGGACGGTGTTGATATGAAAATAGTCACTAATTTTTCTTTATGTATGTTTAATTTAATATTTTAAAAATAGTTTCTGATTAATTAATTGATGTTTTGTTAACGTCAAGCTGTTGGAATAAGATTTTTGATACTGTAAAATTATTTTTATCTACCCCTTAGCAGGATTCGAACACAGCTCGGACACTGTGGCGCCCATTCGCCTGCATTATATATTGCACTCAAGACCACTCGGGCATATAAATATATATTTATACTTGTTGTAATTTTTCGTGTGAGTTTTTTTATTAATAAACTTACAGATTACAAGAATGGAGGATCTCGTGAACTGGATGAGTAACACGCTTGTTCCAGCCTTTTATCCTGTCCAGGAGTACAATGGTGCTAGTCTTAGTCTACAGGATAAGTTTTATATAGATGACCATACAAATATACGAATTGGGTTGGTTCGTCTACGGCAAGTTAGGATGCCGGAAGGTAATTAAGTTTACTGTGAAATACTAACGTAGAACCCAACCAAAAGTAATGATATATTCTTCTCATCATACTGCACGTAAATAACGTTACAATCATAACGTCATTCACATGTTACAAACCCGTTTTGTAAGTTTTTGAATCTCAGCTATATGATAAAGGTATTGAAAAATAATTCTGTATTGTTTAAATCACTCTTTTAACATGAAGTTTTAGAATTGTATCTTCGATTTTTAAGAAATTGCTGGAATCAATTATACAATTACATTTAATGTCAATAATAAAATAACATTTTCTGGTTTAATAATGGGATTACATTTATTAGAGGCTTAGCAATAATGCACAACTTTAATAATAGCTAAAATTGCATTGTACAAAAAATTGATTATTTATAATTCTCAAGGTTAAACTTCATCTAAACAGCTACTAAATCGTTTACATATTAAAACAATAATAACTCCTCCTATCCGTATTTCACCTACAAACAAATATATTTTATTTCTTCTAGAGGAATGTGATTACAATAAACTTACACCTAACATATTCTGCACAAGTGATTATCAATCAAGTAAGGAAGAAAATAGAGATTTTTGTGTATCGTGGAAGCCAAAGAATGAAAGTTGTTCTTTGTTGGAAAATTCATACTTCACTAAGGATTCATATTCTTACAAGACTTCATCAGAGTTGCATGGAATGCCATTTGCTGGGGAGTATGATGTTTATGGCACTGGTGGATATATACAGGACTTACCAACCAACAGAGACAGTGTCAGTGACATCATAAACGAAATAAACACGTATAAATGGCTTGACCGTAGAACAAGAGCGGTAATAATTGAATTTTCCGTATAAAATTCTAACATAAACCTAATAGCTTCTGCAACGTATCTTGTAGAATTTACTGTAACTGGATCGGTTCTTGCAAATGCATTTACACAAGTATTTCGTCCATCTTTATTGACTAACGCTACTGGTGGATTTTCAATTGTATGTTATGTAGCATACCTTATAGCACTTCTGATAACTTCAGTTAAGACTGTTCAAAAGTTGCGTGATAAACGCTGTGCATTTTTTAATGTAGCATGGAATTGTATTGATGTTCTTACATGTATTTTAAGCTACTCGGCCATTGGTGTCTGGGTTGTCAGGTATATTGAGAGAAGTAAAGCACTTGAAAGGTACTACAACGACAAAAGTGGATTTATAAATTTCAGTGAGATAGTAACATGGGACAGTGTTTTTAATAGTATCATTGGTATCGTAGTATTTACGGCACAACTACGTATTTTGAGTGCTCTGGGTTATAATAAAAAATGGCCGAAATCGTTCATGTCATTCGTCATGCTGCACGAGATTTGTTGAGCTTTTCTGTGATATATGGGATTGCATTCTTTGGTTTTGTTATTCTTGGCTTTCTTTTGTTCGGGTCATCTATATCGGATTATCGTGATCTTTTGCAAGCATCTGGAAGTATGGTGAATACTCTAATAGGTAGGAATAGTCTGGATCAAATGGTTGTGGCAGGTCCATATTTTGCCCAGTTTTATTTCTTTTGCTACGTTTTGTTCGTTGTGTTTATCCTTTTGACTATGTTTGCTGCAATCTTGAATCAAAGTATAACCGCTGTCAGGCAGGATACCGGAAATGAAGCAATGACGATTGGACTACTGGATCTGATACAAGGAACTCTTAATGATCTATTAGGTACTGTTGGCATTCATATAAGACGGAACAATAGAAGATCAAAACATGTTTCAAAAAGTAAGTATAGAGGTCTTCAAGATAAAAAATGAATCTTTTTTACTCAATAACTAAAATTTTTGGTAATACTTTCAGTTGGGAGTTGCAATTAATGAGTTTAGTTACAGTAATACTTTAAAATCCAGAATCTATTTCGTATCCATGTATACAGTTTTTCTCAACTGAACAACATTAAAGCTGAAAACCGTAGGCGAACAATTCAAAGTCATTAAAGAATTTTTTTTTTGACTTTAATAACTTTATCAAATATACAAACACAGTGGAGGAGTGTATGTATATGGAGTCTTCTCATTGCCTACTACGATATTACTTAAACTATTAACTGTTGTTTAAAGTGAACAATGCAATACATATGTACATATCATCTACAATGATCGTAGTTAGAAAGTACCGTGTAAGGTACTTCCACGTGAACTACACATAATAGTTACAAGTTTTTGTTTAGAGTACCAGATGTCCGTTATCAAGAAAAATGCTCAGATATATGCACAAAATATCATACAGCTCGTCAGAGATACGTTTGGTAACTTTAATGAAAACAAACCGGTAAGTAAATATATGCTAGGTCCATTATCAATTTACAAAATAGTGTCAGTCGGAAGAAAGGGAATGTGATCCTGTAGACCATAGTGGTTAACGTCAATGGAGAGTACAATGCTCATGCATGTTTGGTATATTTCGAACAGGGAGTGCGAATTGCACCCGGTAAAAGGGAACATTTTACGTTTCTACGCAACTCTCTACAGTTATTATTCTGAGACCATTGGTGTATCCCATTTATCCTAATTATGTAATTTTGGTTAACCTGTTCTTGTACTTCATAACGGTAAAAACACTTTGTTCGTTAAGTAACATTTCAATCAATCCAACGGACACACATCAGAACCACGTGACAAAGCAGCATAACCGACACAAACAGTACGAATTTAAAACCAATAACAAAACACAACCGCTCGGACAATATAAACTCTCAAAAAAATCTACAGTAATATCATTTGCACAAAAAAGTGAGCTGCACTATGTACACGTATATGCCATCCAACATAAAGTCCTGCAAATTTTAAAGGCAGAAAATAATTCATACGACGTATAGGGTATGTCCACTTGTCAGGAAATTTTCAGGTTATAAAGAAAACTAGCCGCAACGATAGTTAGTGTCATGTTTTTGATGTACCACGGACTATGCTTGTTAAAAACCCCTTTTATAAAGATGTCTTAAAACAGGGCTTATTACAGGCACTAAATAAGGCACACTCCTCCATACCCAAATCGTCATACTTAAACACAAATTTCATTCCTTTTGAATAAAAAATTGGATTATGTATAATAACAAAAGAAGAAAAGAAAGTCACAGGAAAAAAAGTCACGGATAAAAAGTCACAGGAAAAAATATCATAAGAAAAAATTTAAAGGAAAAAAGTCACAATTAATAATTTGTATTGTTATGAATGTGTTTTTTAGGTTTTTTTGCAAGATTTATGTTCTTGTGTAAAAAAAGTAAATTGGATATTTAAAGACATATACAATTATAATATATTTTAAGTTAACAAAATTGTATCATATAAAAACAAAGGAATAAATAAGCAATTAGTAGTGCAGTAATTGGTCGAACATGTTCATTTTTCACTACACATTATTTATAAAATAAATCACTAAAATGTTCAAGCCATATTTTTTCCACGGATCAATGAATTAAAAAATATTTCTATAGTTGTTTATCCTATACTTTTCTTTGGTATACATATTTTTATCTGTTATAGCAGCACAAAAAGAGCTGTTAAAAATAATGTGTTTTTCATAAGATGTTTTCTAGATTTTGATGGAATTGATATACAATTTTTATTAATGGTATTAAATAACTAATAATTAATAAACAAGTTTTACGTAAAAATATGACTATAATTAGAATAAACATCAAAATATTTTCATATTATTACAACATATGTGACAAAAACAACTTATTAACTGTGATTTTTTTCCTGTGATTTTTTTTCTTGTGACTTTTTTTCCTGTGACTTTTTTCCTATCAAAACTGTGACTTTATTTCCTGTTACTTTCTTTCCGTTTATCTTAATAACACAGTTATGTCTTAATGGGTAACATGCCATAATTAATTAGATTTGTTCAACAGCAATCATCGATTATTTCAGGATATTGAGAACACACAAACTAAAACCCAGAAGTTCATAAATGACTTTGTGGTTACTAAAGAAAACGAAAAGTACCTGATAGACATTTCACCGGAAACAGAGCGGATATCTAGAGCATGTACACCACGGGATATAGATTTTGGATTTGCATATCCTATCCGTCAAAACAGTGAATCTTCTGTTTACAACAGTTTTTAGATTTTGTATGCACAACATTATTTTTGCATAAATAATTGGTCTTTATGTAATGTTGACCATTTCAATTATTATAGTTTAGTTTCGGTGATTGGTTTGTAAATAAACAGAAACTTTGTCATGGGTTTTAAGAACGCTTTTATAGAACAGAAAGTTTCTTCAACAATTGAGTTCGAAATTATTAAAACACTAACAAAAAATATTAAAAAATTATCACGTTTTTCCTGTCGTGCACAATCGTGTTAAAACATGGCATGAATGTTTTTATACATTTTATCGTTGTTTTAGTTTCAAAGAAACGAGATCGATGCATAAGGTTTTTTTGTTGAAAATTTAAAACGAATACAAGTTTACACATGACTATAAGCAGTGGTTCTTGTGATGTTTTACACAAGAATTTGTTATGCATTCTAATTTTGTTTTCAATCTCATCTTATGTATGGAAGATGTTTAAATAAAATACATGTACTATAATATTATTTCAAGTTATGTGTAAAGTAATGATATTGTATGAAAATTTGAAAAGAAACGCGATACGCAGTCAATAAATACAAATAGTTTTATTTGCGATCACTTTGGACCTGTCTGCAGTTGAAGTATTTGAGGTTCTAACGTGTGAAACAGCTTGATTGATTGTTATTCCACAATATTACTTATAAAGATCTGTTCTGATTAGAAATCTGAAAGTATAATAGGGTAATGAGTACAAAAGTTTACTGCAAGAGAATGTTAATCCCACAGAACATAAAAGGAAAATAAGCGCTGAAATTAAAGACGAAATGAAGACAGACAAAACCTTTTTAGAAAAAAACAAAACAAAACTGAATGTCATTGAGAAAGATGATAATTCACAAATACCAATAAACGTTTTCGGAATGAATATAATTTTATCGATTTTCTTGATATAGTTTGCTGTATTGCTGTCAGTGTTTGAATTTCCGAAACCAACGACTGGAAAAGTAACTGGTAGGATGGGTTTTTTGTTTCAATTTGAAGCATAAACGAATCCTCACTCCCCCTAAAAACAAACAAACACACAAAACAAAAAAGTTTTTGTTTCCGAGGACGTTACGGTGGTTATTCCTCTCATTCTTAAAGGTGGAAAAAGTAGTTTGAACAAAAGTTATCACTAACAAACTGTTTATTATTTATTTACTATGTAATGTGTGCATGCTGGAGACTTTGTAACCTTATTGTCTTTGTATGTTTAAAGCAGCTTAAATATTTTCTTGTGTAAAGTTTGCTAACCTTAAGCCTTAATTTATTTTATTTTCTTAAAGTATTTCAGTTGATACTCTTAAATAACATCCCTGGAACTTCCTGAACGTGTTTATGGATTCTATCTACACCCATACCCTGGTCCCCGAAAACATATTTGTTAATGAAGACGTGATGTTTTCTCTCGTTCCTAAGTTGGAAACAGTAGTACATTGTATTGACAAGAATATTGTTTGTATCATTTATAAACACGATACAGTGTTTTATATCTTAATCGCGATTTTCCATAATATGTACACTTTATCTTCACGATACTAACGAAGTTGAATGATAACATCGTTCATCAAATTAAAATATATTTTGCAACTATTGCAATTCCATACACAACAAATAGATAATCATTTCTATACTAGAAGTCAACTGTTTTTAAACTGGGTGCATGTACAAATGATATCTTTGAGCTCAAAAGTTCGTTTTTTATATTAGGGTCGGGCTTAATGAATTCGGGTGTTGGGGAAGGTGCATTTCAAATTATCATTAAAAAGACTATATCTTATCTCCTAAAAATAGAAAAGTTGCTGTCCTACATCGGATGTGTTATTAAAAAGTGAAAGGGGGTATGCTATCTAGTTAATAAGTATATGATTACAATTTAGTATTTATGTTTGTTAAACGACGTGTTCGCTTACAGTATGTTGGTTTTGAATTAATACGTCATAAAAATTTTTTTTTTCACTGTTGATATTTTTATGAAAAACACTTGTCCTATTGGTGTTGAAAATAACAGACCTTGGAGTCCCATGTATATGCAGACATAAAAAACCTCAACCTCCCAAAAAATATTGACCCTTTGAAAAAAACCATTTCCATCATGACTTCTTCTTGATTCTAATTGGCTACGTAAAGAAACTCTGTGTATCAGTGGAAAGTCATAATTAATACATAATAGATAATAACTTTTTTCGCACGTTGCCAGACAAATTGCGGACTAGTCAAGCGGTTATGACATCTTTATGTGACCAGAAAATACACAGTTTGAAGTTCTATATATTTGAAGCACAATATCAATATAATTCAACAAATGATAGAAAACGCTAATCTGTACAAAACCAAATGTTTCCAACGCAGTCGGTAGAAAGCTCATTAGGTAATATGTCGAAAACTGTACAAAGAGTTAAATAATACTAAGACATCAATTGCAGGTACAACACTGAAATATGAGCGCAATCTTTCTGTAAAGGTTTGATAAATCTAGTTTGGAAACTGTAGGTGGAGGTGATTATATAAAGTAGGTACCATGGGCCGTTACAATTTGTACAAAAACGATTGTTCAAAAATGCTCCAACAAATTCCACAATAGTAGTTGCATCACTTTAATACGTTTGCATTCTTTCGGTAAGGTTTCAGATATCTGGGTAGAAAAAATTGTTGGACGAGTTGACTACACAAAAAGGTATTGTCATTTGTAAAATTTGCTAATAAATTTTATACAAGTTCAGGTCTGGAAAACAGGAAAACATTATTCAAGCAATTCCATGAAAAATTGTTGCACAACTTCAATACAGTCCCCTTAAGTTAACAAAACCCAAGACGTATTTCCAAACAATTCCAATCGCCACAATGTCTTTTAACAGTTTAATGCGTTGTTAATACACTTTCAGCACTTTTCAGCAAGGGGGTGGGTCAAATTTTCAATGGAGAAGGAATTGTGAGAACCTGGTGCAAGCCCCCACTTTTCTGAAAGGAAAGAGGGATGAAGTCGAGCACACACTTTAGTTATTTAAGTTATTTGCACAGTATTTGAATATTTCTTCACAGCACTTTAAAAATACACGACCATAGATGAATTTTGTATTCCAAACATACGTTTTTAAAAATAAAATTCAATATAAAATAAATTTTAAAAATACGCAAGAGACGCGATAATCGTAATGCACTATAAAGTTAGTTGAAAATACGAAAACGTTTTTTTATTGTAATGATTGTTACTACATGTTGTATGTATAAAATTTGTCATTTACCCGGCGTGCAAAGGTGCACTAGTAAGAGCCGTTAATATGTGAATTGCAATCACCACAGGTAATAGAGGATAAAATGTCTCTTTGAGTGATTTTATTACAGTGTAGTTTTCATAACAACTTGATTATCTTTTGATAATTGCTCTTATTTCGAAGTAACTGTGTCATACGACCAGCATCATATTTAGTTGATAAAAAGGTGGAGATTTATTTTATTTAGATATATCGTAAACTATCTGTTAGTGAAGACAAAGAAAAACATCTTTATTATCAATATTTATATTTCATCGTTTTGATAAAATGTTATTAGACATCCGAGTAAAAATTGTGGTTAAATGAAATAATTTTAAATCAGTTTGGATTCAAGCGGTCATATTTAAAGTCCGAATAAATACATCAAGTTGTCGTTTAATTACAAACTAACATAGGTACTTAAGAGACAAAAAATCCTTATTTTTTAAGGAATATAATATACTACATATAGTCCCGCTTATTACATGCGTATGAAAAACCCGCGCTCCTACATATATGTACAAATACTCATCCATTATACAGCTCAAAATCAAATATTACATATAAAAAAGTAGGAGTGTCTAGTACATAGAATTACGCACCAAAGCAACGTTAATATAATGCCTTTGAACCTTGTTTTATCTCGGCGGAGTTACATTACTGTAGCTATTGTACACACGTGAAGCGGTTGTTGTATCTGTAGCATCTGCTATAAATATTTTATTCATAATTTATCAATGCATTTATTTAATTTTAAAAAAAACGTATCATATCTCCTGTTCAGTGTACTTGTTTATTACTTTTATCATTTAAATGCATATATAAACTACACATAAATGAACATGTTCCCTAGGACAATGTCGGTTAAACATCTCATGAGATAGCTGGTGTACTTTTCTTATAAACCATATCGACTTTAAATAAAACTTTTTCTTTTCCGATGTATTCGTATCGACTTAAAAGAGTATTTATTTATTTATTTATGTATTTATTTATTTATTTATTTATTTATTTTTGACGACTCAATCAATAACAGTTTATATTATGCAAAAAATATAAAAAATCAGATCCTGTTTAATGCAATATTGCATCAACGTATAGGATTTTTTTTATGTAAATGAATTATTCGGTTATTTAAAAACTATTAATGCACAGTTATTATCCTTAGAGAAGAAAGATGTTGTTTAATGTTGCAGCTTACTAAACGTAAATAACGATGTACATGTAAAATCAAATTGCCCAAGCACTATACGATGTACGCTAATACAACAGAAAAACAATACGGCGAACAATAACAAACGATAAACCATACGATGTTCGATAAACGCTAAAACGATCCACCTTTCAATGCACGCTGGAGAAAACGATGCACGATATATTATACGTTATACGGTACTATATACGAACGATAAACGCACGATGTACGAACGATAAAATCGTTAACTTCTACGTTAATGGGACTGTACATGTATGTCTTCAAACTTTGAGTTAAGTTTCAGAGATCTTGTTTAAAATATGTAGATTATTTAATTACATTAAACTAAAACCATGTTTTTCCTTCCCCCAACCAATCGACTTCACCATAATATAACCAGGATTTGCACGTAGTGCAACATAGCCACAAAACTGCCATTCTGTAAATGTGTATAAAGCTAGCAATCAATTATCAATTATCCATGATATGACATTTATTTACCAATTTACATTATTATAAAATGACAAAGATCTCAATCAGTACAATTACATACAATAAAAACCAGTTAAATTAAAACATTAAAGTTAATTTTAATAATTAACGTTTTTCCTATTTTGACCTGTTATCATTCAACAACATTTCGTACATGTGGGACTTACTTATATTGAACTAGAGCCACGATCATTTTATTCGGCTTTATCTGCTCGACCTCTGGTCAATTGTTTTTTGCATCGCAATAATAAAAATATAGTTGAAACAAAGTTATATTGCGCCTAATCTTTTTTACATTTGCGCAAGACGTATTTAGTATGGAAAACCACAGTGAACTCCCGGAGTTACTAATTAGAATTTGCAGTACAACAAAATATTTCCACATTGTACAAATTTAGCATGTACGAAGTGTTTCACTCTAAAACTTCACATATTGTTTACAACATCTAATCGTCAAAGGTTTAAAATACAGTCGTATTCATTTCACTAACCCGTTTTCAGCATGTGGATTTTTCGGCAACACCTGCTTTGATGACAAAAATAGAAGATTGATCCCCCAGCTTACCAACTTTATACATACATGTATACAGTGGAACAAAATTTTAGCAAAAACACATAAATTATGTGAATGATATTTTCTTATAAAATGCAATCTGATCACTCTGTTATTTCTGCCTTTGGTAAAGTTCCCCACCCGTGACGGGAATGGCCGAGAGATACTCCATTGTAATCAAATGGTGCATACATTACATTATTTTCTGGATAAAGCTTGTCAAGATATATGTCGGATTTACATTTAACCACAGAATATAGTAAAAACTTTGTCTTATGTTAAAACGTTGCTAAAGCAGATTTATTCAGACATGAATCTTCGATGAAACTGCTGAGGCCGCATATTATTTCCCCAAGTTTTTTAAATGCCCGAATACTTTTTTCCGCGACAAAACGGCATGATCTTTTCCGCGAATTCATTTCAATTATCTACCTTAATAAATATTTTTCCTTTACACAGCGATCCCCTTTTTAAGAATAGGTAGATAAATATATCTTCGGAAAAGTTAATATATTAAGAATGTAGTATGTGAACTACTGGAAAAAAAAACTGTCGAGAAAATGAAAAAACGAACATAATCATCATCAAATCCATTGGGCATTAATTTGCTGCTCGCACTGAATTTTAAATATTTTAAATGTTTTACATTGTGGTTCTGTTGCCTATGATTAGATTTAGATAGTTCTATTTTAACTGTAAGTAATACCATTCTACTTCACTGTGGTAAGCACAGGCATTAGGCTAGGTATATGACCTACGGAAGAGGTAACTGATAAAATTTTCGCAAAACTGATGTTTAATTTCTCGTGGAAAAGAGTAATCAATTCGTAAAACAGAAAATGCTGCATATTTATAAAATAGCAAAAGGTGGAAAGTTCAACAACATTAACATATAAAAAGAACCATCTCACATTAACATTAAAATTTGATATATAATAAAATAAACGCTAAAATTATCGTAGAAATAATCTCTACATTATAACATTAACATAATATTAAATTAGTCAAAATTAAACATAAAACCATTTCATATGTATTCTAAATTCGGATGGCTTGATAATAAAACTGCAATTAGAATAATTATACTTTATAGTAAGCAGTTTTCTTCAATTTTTGCATTTTTTTAAAAGTTAATTTCATGTAATTGATGAACAACGCACGTATATAATGATGACGATCTCGTGTACTTAGGAGACTTTCCCATGCAATGAACATATTTCTGAAAATATCATTTGCATGCAAATCCCTTAACAGGATACACGTATATTTTCATTTTCACACAGGCTAAAGATGAATGGTAAGTATTGACATATTGTTAAAGAATTAGTCATAATTAATAATAATAATAATAATAATAATAATAATAATAAATAAACAAACAAACAAACAAACAAACAAATAAATATATACCAATTGTAATCATTGTATTAATTGATATCTTTTTCTTTAAATATTTTTATCTTTATTGTCATTATTTCTCAGTCAGTCTGTGTAAATAAGCTTATTTATGTATCTTTCAATATTTTTAATTCTTCACTTAATACCGTCGTCAGAAGTCAGGGTTTCCGTGACGACACGTAACCGCGAAACCGAGTTTAATTAGGTAATTCCCGGGCTGCAAGCCACTCTGTAACTGCGGACAGCAAGCCACTCTGTTAACTGCGGACTGCAAGCCACTCTGTTAACTGCGGACTGCAAGCCACTCTGTTAACTGCGGACTGCAAGCCACTCTGTTAACTGCGGACTGCAAGCTACTCTGTTATTTGCGGACTGCAAGCCACTCTGTTTACTGCGGACTGCATACAACCTGCAAAAAGACAATTAAAAACTCGCTGTTTGACTCCAAAATGTCGAATGTATGCTACTGCAAACACTAGTTTCTTTCCAGTCATGTAATTGTTGGATATTTTTGGTTATAACGCTATTTGAAATCATTTGGACGGGGAAAATCTTGTATAAATTTGTCAGGTTTTCGGTTTACACAAAAACTTGGAGTTGTAAGGATGCTTAATACGGTTTTATTGACTGGTTGAAAAAAACAACATAATGGTGGTTTTCTAGCACAAATATTTTTCTAACTGTAATACATTTAAATAACTGTGACGTCAACCTCAGGTTTTACAATAACCAATATTCGTTTACCTACTGCGCATAAGACTATTTGAAACAGTTAAATTACCGACTGATGTCGTCCACTTGTCCAATAAAAAACGGTTAACTTCTAATTTATCTTAATGATACATTGTTGAAGTGTAGTTAATTCTTCATGGTCTTTACATGAGCTTATTTACAAAATGTATTTCATTAATTTCGTAGATATTATAACAATGAAGATAATTGCACCCTTTTTGATGACAACCATTGTAAGTACATATTATGCTCTAGCTACTAAGTATTTGCGAGCAATCAGTTCAAACGAGTATGTCCCTGCGATTCAAACCTTAGTGATGTAACTGGTTCAAACAAATATGTAATACATGTTAGTATGTCCTGGGATTCAAACCGTAGTGGTGTAACTTGTTAAAACAAATATGTAATACATGTAAGTATGTCCTGGGATTCAAACATTAATGACGTTTATTTTTGCACTTAATGGGATTAACGCCTCTTTGAGCAATTTTTCAGCTACATGTATATATCATGGCTTCCAGTTTATATTAGCAGAGGTTGCCGTAGTACCCAGTCAAAACCATATTTTCAGCAGAAAATTTGACCATTTATTGTTAATTGTAACGTTATGAATTCTAACTAAATGGTGATACATCTAAGTTTGTGCCAGGTATTTAAATTAGTTCTTAAAAATGTGTCACACATAATATAGTTTGGACTTTGGATGTTAACTAGTTCTAAGAATTTGGTAATATATCCGCCATTTTAATGTAACTAGTTATTAAAAAGTAGATAATGCGTTCAGTTGTTTGTCCTTAGCATTACTTAAACAACGTAATAAGTTTTATCAAACAAGAAATACAACGTGCAATCTTCACGTTACTCAAATGCTTCCCGAATTATAATGTACAAAGACAGACAACCAAATAAGGTGAGTAAAAAAATCTAAAGTGTCTAAAGAGTTTGTTTATATAATAGGAAAAGTTAAACGGGTCTTATAAGCAAAGGATAAGCAAAATTAATTCAAGCTTATTGCAGTTTTTTGTATTTAGGCGATTGCAAACTTCAGGAGGAACGGTTATTGTATTGCTCTCTCAAAGCCGTGAAAATTTGTGAAGACTTTATTTTTTTTATCAGCTGGACTTATAGAGTAATGTAATAAAATAATTTTTAAAAAGTTGCAGTCAATAATAAAAAATACTTCGAAATAGATTACATGTTAACACGAGGGCTTCTAAAATCTGACCAACACACCAAAAACAGTATTAGCAAACAACCTAAGACATGGATGTACCGTACCTCGTAATGTTTTGCTGCATGCGATTCTTAACATGTAAAGATATTGTCACTTAACAGTGGGCTGTAAATTTTATCGTTATGTCCTCGAACATGAAGTAAAACTGCAAAAGCTAGTTAGAAAAGCAAAACAGAATTTTTGGAGATTACGTTTTTGTATGACGGTACAAAGACGAGACATTGGTATTTACTGGCCATTTAATAACCTTTCTGTTATCGAGAAGAACAACAACATTAACTGCAAACACGGTAGACAGCTAGGGAAAGCCTATTGTTGAAGAATTGTGTTCAATCCTTGGTTAGATTATTCGATATAGACGAAGAGGTTTATGTACAGCGTTAACCGACCAAAAGTCGTCCATATGCTATAATGTAACCAACAATTGAAAACAATCTTTATTATTTAAATTAAATATTATCAGAAGCAATAAAAGAACCATATTTAACAAGTTAACAAATAGTGGAAGATGTATTTAGTCAACGTCATCAAGGTTACCAATGGTTGTTGGCGTGGCTAAAATACCAAGTTATATTATACGAAATGGACAACATTGCTCAGATATACAGTATTTCAAAGAAATTAAAATGTAAGTATATGTAAAATACAGATGTAGGTATAAGCAATAGTTGTTAATCAAGAAAACAAGATTGATGGCAATTTCTTAAATTATGAACTATTAATTAATTATTCTTGCGTTTTATAATATTCAGTTTTATAACTACTTCAATTCAGGTCTATCTGGCTACAATAAATGCAGTAATATCTTTCTCGTACCCACAATCAATATATGACTACAGCAACCATTTCCGTGTAGAGAAAGGCAAATCTCTTGGAATGAATGAACAATCCTCATATGCATGGGAGTTGTACGAGAAAGACTTGAACCGTAAGCACACCCGTCGTTTTAAAAGATCATTCATCCAAGGTAAGTTACCGTTGGTTTTTACTTATTATATATTTACGTAAGTAAAAGGACATCAGGTAGTCATGTTCTTTGACAGACTCGATCTATCGCCTTCCCTTGAATTCGAGCGATGTGTTACTATTTTTGTAAATTTGATAGGTGGACTTCAGCATGTATATTCTAAAGAATCGTAGACGTAAATGTAACCGTAACGTTTACGAAGGTTTTTATATTCACAAAGATTCGTAGTCTCAAGTTGTGTGAAATCGCTCTCAAATGTACGTCTGATCCTAAGAGCTCGTAAATCATAGCCGTCCTCCTATATTTGTTGCGTCCCGTCAATTAAAACGTTAAAAATCGGTCTGATACCCAGAAGATTTTTAAGTTGAGAAAAAGATATCCTCAAGTATGATTGCAACGGTACTCAAATCTTGATAAGAGCTGATTTAAAGTTGACTTAAAGCAGCATGTCAGTGTTACTTTCAATCAACTTATATTTACCTAATGAACTGCTGAAACAGTTGGGCTAAAGCGCCTTAATTATGCAAATTATGTGCATGTAGGATTAAGCGGATCATATTAGTGGATTTGAAGTGGAATATGCAAATTAGTTGTCAGCGGTAAAAAAGTGGATTATAATAATTGTACAAAAGAGGATTTTAGGTGGTTATACAAGAGTGTTGTAAGTGTATGATATCAATACGTTAAGTTGAAGATATCAGCGTGTTTTAAGTTTAAGATGTCGACGTTTTTTAAGTTGGAGAGGTCACCATGTTTTAGGCTGGAAAACGTATAGTTTAAGCAGCCTGATAAAAAATTAGAGGTCAGCATGTTTTAGGCTGGAAAAGTATAGTTTAAGCAGCCTGATAAAAAATTGCAATTTGGGTCTCTATATTTTTAAGGCTAAAACAGAATTACTGTGCTTCGTCAATTTGAAAACTATCTATTTACTACTTTCTTAACCTGATTATTTGTGTACAAGTTTTGTAGCTCATTTCCTTCTATTTTAAACGATGCAAAATGCAACATATAAACCTTAACAGCATATCAGGTAACTATTTACAGCATACATTAATCTTTAATTATCGTTCACTAGTGTAGTTTTCCCCATCTTTGAATCTCTCAAAGATGTTACAGAATTGTACATAGCATCTATAATTTTACCTTTTGATGATGCACTGTAAACTGCACAGACATCTGAAAAAGACAATGATTTTATTTAATGAAACTTATGTATCAAAATTTTCAGGAATTCAAAGAAAATTTTGAAAGAAAGCTACACAAAGATATTTCGGGGATCGACAGTAAACAATGTATAAATACAAAAAAACCCCTAAACAGTCGCGTCTTACTGTGTACTAGACTCCAATCTTGACCAGGAATGTCATTTTTCCTACAGCAGGTTGCGGTATTCTCCTGGTATTTCCATTACTAAATGTTCCTGCTAATCTTCTGAAAGTGAGACAAGATAATAAAAATATTTGTAAGTAGTATATATACTCATAAAATAAGAAATGAACTTGCCAAAATGTCTTAGAAAGGTTTAAATCTTTATGCAAAAGGTTAATTTTACTTCCGGTCATAAAAATGAGTTATTTGAGGAAAGAAAGTGGTCCCGAGTAAAGGACTTTTATACCCGTTGCTAGGTACAAAATGACATTTTCAATAAAGTACAGCAGTCTGAATCTAAAAATATCTGGTTAATGACTTTTTATAACAGTTAGCTTGTTGCTATGGTATGACCTTGACCTATGATCTTTCACCTTGGCTCAAATTGAAGGGCTTTTCCTACTGATCACTTTAAACCTTAATGTGTACCATATTATCTCTATCGCTAACCGTTTTCAAGTTATAATAAAACAAACGATTAACCAAAATGAGTCAAGGGCTTTAACTAAAATAAACGGTTCTTCGCAGTTTCGGACCAAATGTACCAAATGAAGGTCATCATAAGAGGAGTGTCCGTCCCATTTAATATCTGTTTTTATCGTATATGGGTTTGAGATATAGTGATTACAAGACCAATTGTCACCTTTGACCTTGACTTTTGACCTTTGACATTGAGATTTTTAAATTTAATATATGTCATTTAGGATCAATGGTGGTAGTCCCATGTCTCTAGGACTTGTGGTTTTTAAGAAAAAAAATTTACGAGTTGCGACACTTTTCCGGTCTTAAACGCGTAAACACGAAGTTGAATGAAAAAAGTTAAATCATTGCCATAGGTCAGACTACATTTTGTACACTTCCGATTTTGAAAATCTGTTACGGTTTCTGTGTTTTTTTTGCTAAATAGGGTTTTCATGTTCGGGCAGATAACTCTGTTTCTAAAAATAGATCGGTCTTAAAGCATCTCCGGATATGATCGATTAATGGTACCAAGTATTGAAATGATATGTCCAGACACTGTTTGGCAAACCTTCGCGGAAAAAGAAAAAGAAATCATAAGAAATACAAGATGACAATAAAATATTCTAACAGGAGAGAGCCTAAATCATCTACTGTTGATCAGTGGCGTAGCTACCATTGACGCAACGACGCACATGCGTGCATAAACTAAACGACAATTTTTTTTATATTATTAGAAAGGACAAGGGAAGAGGAAGAGGTATACTCATTCTATATGTTCTGGGTAGTTTTCAGCCCAAAAATTATTCAACCATACTCATTTGCTATTTGTTTGGGTAGTATTCAGTCCGGAAATTCTCCTACTTTTGGTCCGATGTTACTACATGACGTAATTCCGCATCACACAAAATAAAGAAGGCAGATGAATCGTGTCGGAAAATAGTCTGATCGTCCGTTCACTCAGATCATTTTCTTTTTCATTTATGATTACTCAAAAACTCGCGCGATTCATATAATTTTGTCTTTATTCAATCATTCATTAATCAATCATTGGAACATCCCTGGCAGGAAGATTGCAAATTCTTACAAAAAGGTATTATAAAAGTGCATTGAAATAAAAGTCCCCACTGGACCCCCTACCAGCGCCCTGCCGAAAGTTATGCGTGCAGTGCAATCATAACCTAGCTACGCCACTGTTAATCACCCAAATGTCAACACTGTAGTTGAATGACTTTGTGTAACCTGCCAATAGACTGAGATTTTTGTACCTGGTGGTTTCCACCTCATTTAAAAATAAGCTGTCATGACGAAATTGCTAAAAATGACATAAAACTGCAATTTAAAGGTAGCGAATTTGGTAATTTTTTTCAATAAACTTGTAATCACCTTACTTTTTACAGCTTCTGAATGAGACAGAAACCTTGGCTTAGGCAAAACACATGATTCTGTTATTTGTACGAAAAATAAAACGTTGTGTTTTAAATAATCAATTTAAAAAGATATAAATAACAAGAAAATAAAGACAAAAATGCACACAAATCTGTAAAACAAAAAGTATAAACATGTAAATTTTATAAAGTCAAAATAACTTGAGTTATCTTCTCTTTAATATGAGTTGTTTCCAGTACTTACAGACATTACAGGTTAAACTTGTTTTAGGAATAAACAAAGCAAAATAAAATAAAACACGATGATCTAACCCCGCCCCCCCCCCCAAAAAAAAGAAAAAGCATTTCAATACGTCTGCTTGTGTTATGGACCACCTACTGCGCCTTTTTGTTTTAACGGTTTCAAAAATGACATGCAATATTATCTGCCGTCCGTTCGCGACCATCAGAGCTGTTTTTGCAGCTACCTTCCGTTATTCTGAACAAAACTCTTCAAATTGCCCAAACATCAACAGCAAGTGACAAATGCCGAATTCCTGTTCATTCACCAGAAGAACTTTGCCATGTTTTGGGTTAATCTGACAAATCACAAAACTAATAGGATTATTACGGCAGTACAATTCGGCCTACACAAGAACATACAATTCATCGCATATGCATTTTAATTACAATTGGAATTCTAAATAAATGATGGGTAAATCGTTTCTCATGATGACATTGTTGAAAGATATCAAGATTGATCATGGGGGATTATATATGCAACTTCTTTTTAGCATTATAGTGCCGGGAGTGATTCACTCCCGCTCTGCTACATTACGAGTAATGTGACTAAATTCACAAAAAAAACAAACAAAAAAACGCGAGGGTACAATTATTCGTTCTAATAAACAGACTAGAAAAAAAGATAACGAAAGGTAATGATATGACATTAACACAGTTATAAATCTTAAGATGTCACTAAAGATTATTTTGTTCAGTTAAAGATCTTTGAAAAATCTTTCATAAGAGAGGGAACTTACTAATTATAAGTGTTCTAATAGTTTTAGGTTATTTATAGATGAAAACAACAAAATTATTAAATTATTATAACATGAAACTGATTGTTTATTGTTACAGATTTAAGGAACGTTGCTGTCAATACGGTCTTGTTCCACTTTACAGCCAACATAGGGGAAAATTGACAAATTACTTTTTAAAACACATATTTGAAATAATCAACTCACAATTAATATGACTATTTGCATTAAATAAAAACTATTTATTATTGGTTTTTTTGGCAATCAGTATATAGTTCTCGTATTTCCACCAATCAGTTGCTTTGTGATGTTATGTTATTAAAAATTTTAGAATCTTTAATTAAATTCTAAAGTGCAAAAAGTAACTGAGCATGCGCGTCACGCTATGTGCAAACACGGCTATTTTACGTTTAAAACTTTGATTAAATTCGAGAGTACGGACGATTGCGTCATTCAATCAAAACGATTGAAACAAGAACGTTGTATTAATAACTTAACAACTGTCTTGTTTCGGGCGTTCTGATTGGAAGTCGGATGTTATACAAGTAATAGAATATCGCGACGTGAAAGTTGTTGCTTTACGGAAAAATAGGCGCTTTAATTATTCTGTGAAAGCCCGTGTTATTTGGCAAGTTGTCGTCTTTTTTTAGCGAAAAAACTTTAAATATCTATCACTTGTGGAAGATCACACGTCTTTTCCCCTAAAAACAATTGTGTAAGAACATAAAAATCTTACTGGTATTCTACTTTTGCATTTTTAAGTCGCCCAAAACGAAGTTTTGGCGACTTATTGTTTTTGCACCGTTTCTTCTACTTCTTCTAAGGTCAGTACATATCGATCTCCTCCAGCTGTCCAAAGGTTAAAATCGGACAGTTGTCCAGTTAAGAGATCGATTCAAGCAGATCCAACGCCACCTGGGATCAGCTGTCAAGAGAATCCAGTGCCAGCCAACCACACGTCATTCAGGGTTTGATTGATGATGGAGAACGGAACAATCGTGTAAGGAGAATGTACCAACACGCAACGGTGGACCAAGCGGAACATGACCCCAAAACGACTGTACCAATGGATTGCCACGCAGGCGAAGATGGCCATCCACGTCACCTTGCAGCACCTGAGGACCAGAGGAGGACAGACGGACCCACTCATTGAATTCAGGTCGCGCATCCGCGCCCGGTTGGCAATCGAATTTGCCTATTGCAAGTTTGTTAATAAAGTTGATTTCTTTTCAGTTTTTTGGTGTTTTGATAATGTATTGTGTTTCAATTCAAATGACAAGCTTTTAAGGTAAGTTGATTGTATATGTATTTATTTTTTTTCTTGCTTATATATATTGTAAACCGCAATGAGTTAAAGGTTAAAACATGGACTGGCGTGTACCAGTCCATGTTGACTTTGATCATTATGACAAAGTCTTTTGTAGAGTTCTTAATTTTAAACAGTAGGTAGGTTGTAAAGGTAAACGTTAAGGTTTAAACTGACTTGTATCCGTTTAAACCGACTTTTATCGTTAGGACAAAGTCTTTTATTATTTTTTGTCGTATTTGTATATACTTTTGGATTTAAAGGTAATATATTTATATGTATTTTCAAAATTGTTAAATAGCTTGTCATAATAATGTATTTGTTAGGATTATATTTTATGTAACTTGAATTTTTGATACCTTGTAAAACTGTGATATAATGTTTTAATTAATAAAGGGTTTTAAAAGTTCAAATTCTTCTTTTCTATTGATCTCTATTGAGCAATATGTTGTTGCTATTGCTACTGTTGTACAACCTGAAAATATAGGGGCTGCCTCTCGTATGAGGTCCTGGGTTGTAGTATTTCTATCCAACCTTGAAGATGTAGATATTTTGTGTTCTAATGGCCTTAGTATAGGTGATGAGTTTATTAATGTTCAACGTTTAGTTAAAATCCCCAAAAGTAACCGTGTCCAACTGCCCTCCTTTTATTCCGAATGATTTATTGGAGGATCAGTTATGGCAATGGCACTATGGCAATTCAAAGTAAACACAAGAAAGCTTACTGGTGTTTAAATACATCATTTTTAGATGATAAATCGTATATTGATATAATAATCACTTCTGGATTTCTTGGCGATTACAAAAAGAGCTCAAGTGTATTCAAGATTGGTGGGATCGGGGAAAATATAAAATAAAGGAACTTTCTTAAGAATTTTCTGTTAAAAAGAGTTATGATTTTAAACGTAAATTTGATAGTTTGCAGTGCGATATTCAATTATTAAAATCAAATATTTCCGCAAACCCTGATCTCAATACCATTTTAACTGAGAAGCAGCAACAGTTATCTGAACTTAAACGAATCCAGGTCCGTGGTGCTTGGGTTCGTTCAAGATTCAAATATGTTAATGATTCAGATAAACCTACAATATACTTTTTGACCTTGAATAGAAACGTGGTACTAAGAAACTATTATCCCATTTAACCTTGCCTGATGGCAGTATAACTGATTCAGATCAGGAAATAAAAACCCTTGCCTGAAATTTTAACACTGACTTGTATAGCCCTGATCCTGTAGATGAAGGTTGTCAAAATGAGATTTTGAAAGACCTTCCTACAATAAATGAAACCAAAAAACAAACATTAGATAATGTTATAAGTTATGATGAATTGTCCTCTGCCGTTTTAAAAATGAATAACAATAAGTCCCTGGTATTGATGGGCTGCCTAGTGAATGTTTCAAAACCTTTTGGAACATCGTTGGGAAAGATATGCACGAAGTTTTTGTTACTTCGATTGAAGAAAACAGACTTCCCCTTTCGTGAAGAAGAGCCGTTCTGACGATGATTCCGAAGAAAGGTGACAGTAGTTTGTTGAAAAACTGGAGACCAGTGTCTCTTCTCTGTTGTGATTATAAAATATTAACGAGAGCTTTCTCGCTAAGACTTCGTACGGTTCTACCCGATATATTATATATCGATCAAAGTTATTGTGTTTCCGGTTGTCATATCAGTTACAATATTCGTTTTATTTATGATGCAACGTGTTATGCTAATCAGGAAAATATCCCACTTGTTATTGTTTCCCTTGACCAAGAGAAAGCTTTTGATCGTGTTCATCATGGCTATTTGATGAAGACATTAGAAGCTTTCGGTTTTGGCGATTATTTCATATCCTGTATAATAACTTTTTATACAGATGTACATAGTTTACTGAAAATTAATAATTCGCTATCTTCCCCTTTTCATTTTAAACGAGGTATACGACAAGGATGTTCCTTGTCTGGTCAATTATATGCTATCTGTCTTGAACCTCTTTTGCATCAATTAAGGTAAAAAATGGTCTTTTATGCATCAAATTTCCATTATCTGATAGTAAGAAAAGTTGTTTATCTGCATATGAAGATGATTAGGATACTCTGTTAACGCAGATATATAGATAAATACCAGAAGGCTTCTAATTCAAAAATTAATTTACAAAAGTCAGAAGGTTCGTGGGTTGGATATTACTGTCAAACGTGACCGATGTAAGCCTTTTGCCCGCGGTTTGTCAATCAGAGGACGAACACTTGTTATTAATTAACTTTCTGCGGCATCGATTTAATTCTGGGCCGTGTCCGATCAAATTATAAGTGCCATTCAAAACAAATTTGTAGATTTTCTATGGCAAGGAAAACATTGGGTGTCCAAAGAAATGTTATATCTTCCTGTATGTACTGGAGGGCAGGGTTTGATTCATAATTTGTCTAGAATTCGTGATTTTCGAATTCAATTTATGTATAGATTTTTTACATTAATGAATAGTGAATATGTTCAACCTTGTTACTATTTTTGTAAATATATTTTGTCTACTCTTTCTAATTTGAATTATGGTGTTCAATTGTTATTACTTGATGGGGATTTTCAGTATAGTAACACCCCATGCTTTTATCAAGATTTAATAAAAGCCTGGAAATATTTTTTGAATCATCTAGAATAAAAATAGATGATACCTCAGTTGCAGACATTTTAGAAGAACCTTTGTTCTTTAACCCTTTATTACTCAACTCTAAAACCGATGAAAGATCTGTTTGATACTAGTTTGGAAAGAAAATTAACTGCAGCGGATCTTGTTGGCATAATTCGCATTCGTTCTGAACGCTGTATTCAACAACATCTGGATTTATTATGGTCGGGTTTTCCTCCGGAGTGGAGTGAATTGATAGATAGTTTTTTACATAATGATATTGAAATTGGTGTTGTTCACTAATATGTTTTTAAGTTAGATATGTTGTTAGATATGTTGTTCTTGATAAATGTCCCAAGAAAATCATTTATTTGTTCTCTGTTGTTCAGAATTTTAATTGTTCCCATACCAAAAAGTTACTGTCCCCCTGGAATATTTTAAAATCAAATGATCCCCTTAATATCATATATAGTCATATTTATGAATATCCTCATAACATGCATGAAGGTGACCTTAACTGGAGAATCCTTCATGATACAGCATTAACAAAAATTTTTGACAAGAAACACCGTCATTTATATCGTTGCATAATCTCATAGACTACTATATTATTAATTTTTGTTTATGCTGTATCGTCATGTTTGTCGATCCGATACTAAATAAGTGTACTGGTTTAGCAGCTTTCGTTTAGACTCTTTATATAATAATTTGAACTGCCTGTATTTACACGATCCCAGTGGACTTATATTATTCCATCTCCCAATAAAAAAAATAAAACGCCACTGATGAGTCTAAAGTGGACGAAACGCGCGTCTGGCGTAATGAATTTGTCACCTTGATAATTTTGATTACATCTTGTTAGAATATTTGAGCAAAGCCAAGTAACAGCACGGCACGTCCGCGGTTAGCAGACTGAGAAGCAACTATACAAAAGTTTTGGGTTCAGTTGAAATGAGAAAGTTTAAGATCAATATGTTATGATTGTTTACGTTATTTATTTATATTGACACTCAATGACTAAGGCCATTCGTTGGTCAGTCTGTGTCTAAATTTTTGACAAGAAACACCGTCATTTGTATCGTTGCATAATCTTCTAGACTACTATATAATGTGTTCATTTTGTGTTGGGCATCTCCAACACAGTCAGCACTAGTTATTTCCAGAACGAAAGTTCCTGAAACATATTGTTTTGGCTCCGTTTCCTATTATTATGTTCCTCAAGCAAAGTTTTGGGAGACATATTGTTTTGTCCGGTTTCTTATTATTATTTTTCTTCTTTCCGTTCAATCTAGTCCGCACATTTTCTCGGAGATGCAATGTCCAATCAAGATAAAAACGTTGGGAACATGTTAAGGGTGACCTGAAGTTTTGCAATCCACTTTTGGAATTTTCAAAATGGCCGCCGTTTTAAAAAATGGCGGCTGTTGTCAGATTTCAGTAATGGCCAGAGCAATTTCAATGAAAATTGGTATACTAGTAAGTAAGTAAGTAAATTTTATTTATAGTCGGTACATATATACAAAGACAACAAGACAAACAGGAGCTCTTACAACCGACTGAAACAGCTGATACAGCTAACTATCCTGAGGATTTTTGCCAAAACAAATTGGACGCGAACGACATTTCAAAATTGCCGCCATCCGAACACCACCCCCACTAAAAATGCAAAAATTTAAACATCATCCGATTTCGACGAAATTTAGTACACAGATAGATATGGTACCCTGAGTGTGCCACTGCTTTTAAAATTTTTGTCCAACTTCCGGTTTCAAAATGGCGGCCGTTTTAAAGTCTACAAAAAATGCGGCTGTTGTCAGATCTTAGTAATGGCCAGAGCAATTTCAACGAAAATTGGTATACTATTACAGCAAACTATCCTGCGCATTAAAAAAAAAAATGAAAGCGAACGACAGCATTTTGTGATGGCAGCTGTTTCAACATCCCCCCCCCCCCCGAAAAAAAACCAAAAAAAACCCCAAAAAACGTCAACTTAGTCCGATTGCAACAAAATTTGATATGTAGATAGATTTTAATGCACAAACTAAGAATATCATGTCTATTTGGGGGTTTTCAACATGCACAAGTATAGTGGCAATGGAGGTTCGTTTGGGAGACATTCTGCGTTTGCATCCCAACACAATTATATATATATATATTTTTTTTTTCTTCCGCTTTCCGCAAAAAATTTGTCCGACCATTTTCTCTGAGACCGTAACTTGGACCAATATGAAACACCATGTTACGCACATGTAGACTTTTTATGGTTGCCATTTTGAATTCAAAATGGCCACCAAAAATTCAAAATGCTCGGAATCGGACGAAACTTGGTTTTGAGGTAGATTACCATGTTGCGATCAAATGTATGTCATCAAAATTTGAATTTGATCATGGCGGCCATCTTAAACTGGCGGCCATTTTGAAAATAAAAAAAAGTCCTTGAAAAATCCAAAAGTTTACGGATTTTAACAAAAATTGGTATATTAGTAGAGTATGTTATACCGCACCATATGACGCACATGTCGACTTTCCATGGCAGCCATTTTGAATCCAAGATGGCCGACACAATACAAAATGCTCGGATTTGCACGAAACTTGGTTTCCTGGTAGATACAATTGCTGTAAATGGATGGCTGAACTCGAGGGTCCACAAGGGTCGTTTGGGAGCCAGTTATGACCAATAAGATCATAGTCATGTTTAATTATTATTATTATTTTTCTTCAGCTTTCCGCCAAAATTTTGTCCAACCGTTTTCTCGGAGAAGATTAATGGGATTCATATGAAACCTCACCTTTAAGTAGGTCATGACTTGAAATGGTGCACGCCTGTTTGAAATGTTGAAATTGGCGGCCCTCTTGAAATGGCGGCCATTTTGAAAATGAAAAAAATCCTTTAAAATCCAAAAGTTAAAGGATTTCGATGAAAGTGGGAATATAAGTAGGGTATGATATACCGCACCATTTGACGCACATGTTGACTTTCTATGGCAGACATTTTGAATTCAAGATGGCCGCCAAAAATTAAAAAGAGTCGGATTCGCACTAAACTTGGTTGTTAGGTGGATTACTATTTTGCAATCAGATGTTAGTTATCAAAATTTGCATTTGAACATTGCGGCCATCTCAATATGGCGGCCATTTTGAAAATGAGTTTAGATTACGGATTTTAAAGGAAATTAGTATATAAGTAGAGTATGTTATACCGCACTATATGACGCACATGTCAACTTTTTATGGTAGCCATTTTGAATCCAAGATGGCCGACAAATTTACAAGTGCTCCGATTTGCACGCAACTTGGTTTCCTGGTAGATAAAGTAGCTGTGAATGGATGGCTGAGCTTGAGGGTCCACGGGGGTTGTTTGGGAGCCAGTTATGATCCATAAGATCATCATCATGTTTAAATATTATTAAGTCGCCCAAAACGAAGTTTTGGCGACTTATTGTTTTTGCACAGTTTCTTCTTCTCATTATTATTAAGTCGCCCAAAACGAAGTTTTGGCGACTTATTGTTTTTGCACCGTTTCTTTTCTTATTATTAAGTCGCCGACCACGAAGTGTCGGGCGACTTATTGTTTTTACTCCGTTTCTTATTATTAAGTCGCCGACCACGAAGTGTCGGGCGACTTATTGTTTTTACTCCGTTTCTTATTATGTCTCCCAAACGAAGTTTTGGGAGACATATTGTTTTTGTCCGGTTTCTTATTATCATTCTTCTTCTTTCTTTTTTCTTTCCGTTCAATCTTGTCCGCACATTTTCTCAAAGACGCAATGTCCAATCAAGATGAAACTTTGGGAACATGCTTAGGGTGACCTGAAGTTGTGCAATCCACTTTTGAAATTTTCAAAATGGCCGCCATTTTCAAAATGGCCGCCGTTGAAAAAAAATGACGGCCGTTGTCAGATCTAAGTAATTGCCAAAGCAATTTCAATGAAAATTGGTATACTGATACAGCTAACTATCCTAAGCATTTTGGCAAAAAAAAATTTGACGCGACCGACATTTCAAAATGGCCGCCATCCGAACACCACCCCCCTAAAAATGCAAAAATTTAAACGTCATCCGATTTAGACGAAATTTGGTATACAGGTAGCTTATGATACCCTGAGTGTGCCACTATTTAAAAATTTTTTGTCCGACTTCCGGTTTCAAAATGGCGGCCATTTTACTGCAGGAAAAAGTCAACTTTGTCCGATTTCAACAAAATTTGATTTCTAGGTCCAATCAAGATGAAACTTTGGGAACATGTTAAGGGTGACCTGAAGTTGTGCAATCCACTTTTGAAATTTTCAAAATGGCCGCCATTTTCAAAATGGCCGCCGTTGAAAAAAAATGACGGCCGTTGTCAGATCTCAGTAATTGCCAAAGCAATTTCAATGAAAATTGGTATACTGATACAGCTCACTATCCCGAGCATTTTTGCAAAAAAAAATTTGACGCGGCCGACATTTCAAAATGGCCGCCATCCGAACACCACCCCCCTAAAAATGTAAAAATGTAAACGTCATCCGATTTAGACGAAATTTGGTATACAGGTAGCTTATGATACCCTGAGTGTGTCACTATTTAAAAAAATTTTGTCCGACTTCCGGTTTTAAAATGGCGGCCATTTTACTGCAGAAAAAAGTCAACTTTGTCCGATTTCAACAAAATTTGATTTCTAGGCATATTTTAATGTACTGATTTGAATGAAATACTATCCATGGGGATTATAGTGGCAATGGGGGTTCGTTTGGGAGACATTCTGTGTTGGCATCCCAACACAATCAGCACTAGTTATTATTATTTTCATATTTCTTATGTTTTCCCCTCGCAATGTTGTCCGCTCGTTTTCTCGCTCATCTTTTAACCGATCGAAATGAAACTTTGGGAACATGTTAAGGGTGACCTGAAGTTGTGCAATCCACTTTTGAAATTTTCAAAATGGCCGCCATTTTCAAAATGGCCGCCGTTGAAAAAAATGACGGCCGTTGTCAGATCTCAGTAATTGCCAAAGCAATTTCAATGAAAATTGGTATACTGGTACAGCTAACTATCCCGAGCATTTTTGCAAAAAAAAATTTGACGCGGCCGACATTTCAAAATGGCCGCCATCCGAACACCACCCCCCTAAAAATGTAAAAATTTAAACGTCATCCGATTTAGACGAAATTTGGTATACAGGTAGCTTATGATACCCTAAGTGTGCCACTATTTAAAAATGTTTTGTCCGACTTCCGGTTTCAAAATGGCGGCCGTTTTAAAGTTTTACAAAATGGCGGCCGTTGTCAGATCTCAGTTATGGCCACAGCAATTTCAATGAAAATTGGTATACTGATACAGCTAACTATCCTGAGCATTTTTGCAAAAAAAATTTTTTGTCCGACTTCCGGTTTCAAAATGGCGGCCGTTTTAAAGTTTGCTCGTTTTCTCGCTCATCTTTTAACCGATCGAAATGAAACTTGGCCAACTGAAAGCTCATGTTATGAAGTTGTGCTCTTGACTTTTAGTTCCCTCTACTCGGTCAAAAGTGCGGAACGGGAGGCGACTTCAACGTTTCGGGAAACGTAAATTTTAATTTTTACTCTGTTTCTTATTATTATTATTATTCTTCTTCTTCTGGTTTCCCCGTAGAGATTTCCGACACTTTTCTCAGAAACCGTAAATGGGATCAATTTGAAACTTGGTAGGATGTTAGACCCTATTGGCTAGATGTGCAATCATCTTTCGGAATTTCCAAGATGGCCGCCACTTTCAAAATGGCCGCCATTTAAGTTTTCCCGCCAAAATGCAGTTCCCGGAGAACCGCCAGATGGATTTCGATGAAACTTGGTATGTAGGTTCAGCATAGTGGTCTTGATTTATTTTTGGCAAAAAATCGCGCGCGAACCGGCCGCCATTTTCAAAATGGCCGCCGAATCGCCAAAAATTCAAGTTTGTCGGATTTCAACGAAAATGGGTTTTAACAGTAAATTTAGTATGCCGAGTCCAATGGTCAACTCAGAATTTTTATACGACGCGCCATTTTTTGTAAAATGGCCGCCAAAGTTGCCAAATGGGCAAAAATTCAACATTGTCATAATTCCACGAAAATAGGTTCTAAAAGTAAATTTGGTATGCCGAGTTCAACGGTACACTCAGATTTTTTATACGACCCGCCATTTTTTTAAAAATGGCCACCAAAGTCGCCAAATCGGCAAAAATTCAACATTGTCGGAACTCAATGAAAATTGGTTCCTAAAGTAAATTTAGTATGTCGAGTTCAATGGTCAACTCAGAATTTTTATATGACGCGCTATTTTTTGTAAAATGGCCGCCGAAGTTGCCAAATCGGCAAAAAATCAACAACGTTGGAATTCAATGAAATTGGGTTCTTATAGTAAATTTGGGGCCTCTTGTTTGCCTATAACTTGAGAACGATAGTAGATAGAGAAAAACTTTAAATTGCTAAAATGTTCAGATCATCAAGCTCCACAAAAGACTTTATGGTTCGAAGTTGTCATATGGCTCCTTGTAGGAGTTATCTCTCTTGAAATGTCAAAAAAAGCGATTTTTTGGGGTTTTTTGCCTTTAACTTGAGAACGATAGTAGATGAAGAAAAACTTTTACTTGCTGAAATGCTCAGCTCATCAAGCTCTACAAAAGTCTCCATTGGTTTGACTTTGTCAGACTGCTTCTTGTAATAGTTATCTCTCTTGAAAAGTCAAAAATAGCGATTTTGGGTGTTTTTTGCCTGTAACTTGAGAACGATAGTAGATAGAGAAAAACTTTCAATTGCTGAAATGTTCAGCTCATCAAGCACTACAAAAGTCTTCATTGGGCCGAAGTTGTCAAACAGCTCCTTGTTGTATAAGCTATTGCTCCTTGATAGCAAAAATTCCAGGTCAGCGATACAGGACCCTTAGGGCCTCTTGTTTCTTGTGTCTGTTTAATATGAAGCATTGATGGTAGACCATTGATATGTTGTCTGCAGTTACATATTAGCATTTGTCTACATCAATTGCAATAGCATTTCAATGTTCATATGTATGCCCCTGGCGTCACGCTCCACTTACTTTATTTTTGTTATTCTCTTTTAGGCAAACGTTCATGTGGGACAGGTGAAACATGTCTGTGTCAACAGAATACCAGTAAAATTTGAAAATTTACCATTTTTTTCAATTTTATTAGAATTTGAAATCTAGGTGAATAGCAACCTGTAAAGTCAAATATAAGGTGATTCACAGGCTTTACAGGACTATCAGTAACTTCGTTTGGGAGACTTCACGTTTCGCGAAACGTAAATTTTAATTATTATTATTTTCATATTTCTTATGTTTTCCTTTTTCCCCTCGCAATGTTGTCCGCTCGTTTTCTCGCTCATCTTTTAACCGATCGAAATGAAACTTTGGGAACATGTTAAGGGTGACCTGAAGTTGTGCAATCCACTTTTGAAATTTTCAAAATGGCCGCCATTTTCAAAATGGCTGCCGTTGAAAAAAAATGACGGCCGTTGTCAGATCTCAGTAATTGCCAAAGCAATTTCAATGAAAATTGGTATACTGATACAGCTCCCTATCCCGAGCATTTTTGCAAAAAAAAATTTGACGCGGCCGACATTTCAAAATGGCCGCCATCCGAACACCACCCCCCTAAAACTGTAAAAATTTAAACGTCATGCGATTTAAACGAAATTTGGTATACAGGTAGCTTATGATACCCTGAGTGTGCCACTATTTTCAAAATTTTTGTCCGACTTCCGGTTTCAAAATGGCGGCCGTTTTAAAGTTTTACAAAATGGCGGCCGTTGTCAGATCTCAGTTATGGCCAGAGCAATTTCAATGAAAATTGGTATACTGATACAGCTAACTATCCTGAGCATTTTTGCAAAAAAAATTTTTTGTCCGACTTCCGGTTTCAAAATGGCGGCCGTTTTAAAGTTTGCTCGTTTTCTCGCTCATCTTTTAACCGATCGAAATGAAACTTGGCCAACTGAAAGCTCATGTTATGAAGTTGTGCTCTTGACTTTTAGTTCCCTCTACTCGGTCAAAAGTGCGGAACGGGAGGCGACTTCAACGTTTCGGGAAACGTAAATTTTAATTATTATTATTATTTTCATATTTCTTATGTTTTCCCCTCGCAATGTTGTCCGCTCGTTTTCTCGCTCATCTTTTAACCGATCGAAATGAAACTTTGGGAACATGTTAAGGGTGACCTGAAGTTGTGCAATCCACTTTTGAAATTTTCAAAATGGCCGCCATTTTCAAAATGGCCGCCGTTGAAAAAAATGACGGCCGTTGTCAGATCTCAGTAATTGCCAAAGCAATTTCAATGAAAATTGGTATACTGGTACAGCTAACTATCGCGAGCATTTTTGCAAAAAAAAATTTGACGCGGCCGACATTTCAAAATGGCCGCCATCCGAACACCACCCCCCTAAAAATGTAAAAATTTAAACGTCATCCGATTTAGACGAAATTTGGTATACAGGTAGCTTATGATACCCTAAGTGTGCCACTATTAAAAATGTTTTGTCCGACTTCCGGTTTCAAAATGGCGGCCGTTTTAAAGTTTTACAAAATGGCGGCCGTTGTCAGATCTCAGTTATGGCCAGAGCAATTTCAATGAAAATTGGTATACTGATACAGCTAACTATCCTGAGCATTTTTGCAAAAAAAATTTTTTGTCCGACTTCCGGTTTCAAAATGGCGGCCGTTTTAAAGTTTGCTCGTTTTCTCGCTCATCTTTTAACCGATCGAAATGAAACTTGGCCAACTGAAAGCTCATGTTATGAAGTTGTGCTCTTGACTTTTAGTTCCCTCTACTCGGTCAAAAGTGCGGAACGGGAGGCGACTTCAACGTTTCGGGAAACGTAAATTTTAATTATTATTATTATTTCGGTTTCCACTTTTTCTAGATCGTGAACTTGTCCGACACATTTCTCAGAGACGCCTTAATAGAATCAAATAAAAATTTGACACAGTTGTAGATCGACATATGGAGGGGTGCAGTCAATAGTCAGAATTTTGATAATGGCCGCCACTTGACGACACCCACCCAAAAATAGCAAAAATTTTCCCGTGGTCAAATTTCAACGAAATTTGGTATGGAGGTAGATGTTAGTATTGCGATTGAAACGCTACCTTTTAATTTTTTCTCCGACGTCGGGTTTCAAAATGGCCGCTAAAAACGTGTATAATTTTCAACGTTATGCAATCTCAATGACATTTGACGTGCTCCGATTGCAACAAAATTTGGTGTGGAGGTAGATTTAAGTGTATCGAATGGAAATCTAAATTCAGAATTTTGACGACACCCACCCAAAAAATGGGAAAAATTTGCCCGTGGTCCGATTTCAACGAAATTTGGTATGGTGGTAGATTTTAGTATTTCGAGTGAAACGCTACCTTTCAAATTTTTTTCCGACGTTGCGTTTCAAAATGGCGGTGAAAAACGTGTAAAATTGTGAACGTTATCTGATCTCTATGAAATTTAACTTGCTCAGATTGCAAAACAATTTGGTGTGGGGGTAGATTTAAGTGTCCCGAGTAGAACTCTACATTCACAAAAAAAATTTTGACCGTGCGTTTCAAAATGGCTGCGAAGAACACGTCAAATTTTCAACGTCGTCCGATTGTAATGAAATTTGATGTGTAGGCACATATAAATGTACTGAGTAGAACGCAATACTAACCATGGGGATTTTGGGCGACTTCTGTATTGGCATCCCATTACATTATTTTAAATTATTAGCATGTACTGTTTTGGTTGAGTAGATAGTCAGACTTGTTTCATGTGGATTCAACAGAAAATGAATAGATTGATTAAGTGTGCATAGAAGGGTAGTAGAACGTACTGTATTTTGTTAGATTGTTTGCACTCTAGTTTATATATAAGTTTATTTCTTAGGAAGTTCTCGACTACCAATTAACTTTAAACCTACATTTTATGATTTGGAAATTCAACCGCACATCTACAGCGAAAATCCATTGGAGTTTTACTTCAACGGAACGGTACGAATAGAAATGGAGTGTCTTTCATCGACAAAAGAAATAGTTCTTCATGGAAAATATCTAAAGATCGAAGAAAATTCAGTTGCTATCGCAAAAGTTGGGTCAGGGAATGAAGTGCTATATCCAGTAGTTGAAATAGACAAGGAAAATGATTTTCTTATTTTAAAAGCGAATCGTGAGATGCTTTCGGGATCAAACTATTCCGTAATTATACATTACAACATGACTCTCGGATACGTCAGAAAAGGTTTATATGTAAACGAGTATAAAAGGCAGAACAAAACAATGTAAGTATAATACATTGCTGTGAATTATAAACGTCTTGTTTTTGCATAATTTGTGATATTGATAATATTTGTTTCATATGCATGAAATGTTGCATTATGTATGAAATTTTATTTGCACATTCATTTTTCGTGTGCATTTCTTGTTTGAGAAAGCGATTACTTACAGGGTTTTTGAAACTAGCATTTGAAACATATCTATACAAATATCTGTCTTGCTTCATTGCAAACCAGAAAATCTGGAAAATGCAAAGACACAAATTACCCATTGCTATTCTGGTTTCTGTCTTACTTTTAAAAGAAAAGCCAATTTGTTGATAGTTCAGCTAGTTTGTTTTACATTTTACAAACTTGTTTATTTAACAATAATCCAAACTTGTTAATCACTAAACCAAATGTGTATCATAAAGCCCATTAAATTTTATTTTACTTCAATGAGTAACAAAAACGTTCCTCTCGTAATCTAAATTATTATCAAATACTCATGTAAAAAATACCAGCGATATATATGCAGTCTTCAGAAACATGTCCGGTTCAACAACAATTCCGATTCTTCAGTCAAGACCAATTATACCGTCATAAACAACATTCACAAACGTAGTAGATATTTTCCCCCTTTAAACGTGTTCGATTGGCATCCGGTAATCTATACGTAATATCACGTCACAGTAGAAATATTTTGACGTCACAACTTTGAATTTGTAACTTCACCCTTTCAGTGCCCTTCTTTTTATCTGGTAAATACCATAGGAAGTTTTTTGGAATGTTGCAATAACGCCAGTCAAAGAAACGGTTTTCTGGCATAACAATAGACAAGGCAATTTGACGTGAGGCTGCTCAGAAATGTGTGACCGTCATTTTTGTATATATTATTAATGTCCTTTCAACACTCTAATTTAATTGATCGTTGCAGGAAATCTCTCAAATACAATCGAACATTTTCGCTGAGTCATGGGTAGTCTTTCCCATTCCTGGGTTTGACTTTTTCCTAAACATGTAAGTGAGTAACTAGGCGGGTGTTTAATTAGAGGCAGGCACTGCTTTCTCGTCCGGAGCAACTGAGTGCACCCATGGTTTTTATGTTCGAGTTACACACGTTCTGTTATGGTGTTTTTTGTTTTTCTTTGTATTTGATATGGTATCGCCTTACAATGTTCGATTTTTTACTCCTATGCTCCAAATTTTCAAAAAGATTTTGTATAATTTTGTTCATCTTTGAATTTTGTTGAACAAAATTCGTAATGCTACTTTCAAATTGATCATTTTCATTGTGTAGTTTGTTCATTTATAATTATTCTATTTCAACTCATACAGTACCATCTGCACCAGGTGTACAGCCTTCCATCAAACTCCTTTGCTTTTTCTGGCCACGGAATATTAAACAAGGAAGTAAAGCATTCCCGGAAGCACTAATAAAGTTACAGTCTCTTACCTCCCAGAAGTAACAGCTGGAGGATAAAATGTGGTACTTCCAACAACATTCGGAGGCTTATGATCAGGACTCACACCCTTTTCATCTACATTGTAGATTAAATTGGTTTATTCCGCATGTCATACTTGTTTATAATACAAGTCAGTTCATATAAGTATTTGTCAACACTTTTTGTGTTGCTATCTTTCATTAGTGCAAGTTCCAAAGCATGGGGTTCAAGGTCTACGAATTCGAACCATATTTTAAGAAACTTTTAAAACCACCGTAAACTGAACTGGTTGTCTAATCGCGTCCGTATAAGTAGCATAGTCACTGACCAAATCCACTACTTCTTGCCTTGTATATCCATAGTCGATCATAGCCATGTTCTCAAGCTAGGATACAAACCTCACTGCCCATGGTAATATATTGTGAATCTATTGCTCCTAAAAATGACATCTGAGTGTTATATATAAAACACCATAAAGCTGAGATATTTTTCGTTTTGACACATGTCTGTTTGTACCTGCAGTATAAGCTTTGATTAAATTAGAAGGGCTGTTTATCCTAAATTCTATTTGATGAAAGGTGTACTGGATTCATCTGCAAAGCAAAGCACACAAATTGAACGTTTTGTAAAAAAAATGTTACGAGTTGTTTTTTACGATCTTAAGTTTGTTAGGTGTTGTTGGACTGTGTATAAAAGGATGTAATATATAATTTTCATGCACTGATAGTTAAAATCGTTATAATAACCTCTTTAAATCTTTTTAATTTCTAAGTTGCAAAAATGTTCCTTAAGTAGTTACTTAACAAAATACGTTGCGAACGCCTTGTTTCTGTTAATAAATATATGGACGCTATTTTTCTTTTTTTTTTCTAATATTCAAGCTTGTTACTAAAAATAAACTGGTGTATTCTACTTTCCAAACCGATTTATCACATTACCACTATAAACATTATCGCGAGGGTTTGAAAAAGTTTTATACTTTGCCTAAAGAAGAGATATAAGCAAATAGAAAAAACTTGCGAGCAATGCAGATACGATCAAGATCAAACATCAAGGTAAACAAGCCGTAAAGGATCCATGATGAGGTACATTTCAGATGCAGCAAAATTATCAAGATTGTACACTAACCACTATCTAAGAGCAACTACTGGTGATGTCCTTGACGTTGCAAAGTGTTCTAGTAGATATACAGTAATATGTCAGTGAACGGTCATAAATTTGAAAACTCATTTAATAACCAACACTGAACAAACTAGTGAAGAAACAAAGAGGCTCATGTCAAATATTTTGAATAATAAGACTAATTCTGCAAAGTCTTCACTACGGCTACATAAACTGCAAGACCAGTCATTGATTTGAATGAAAATACTGATTAGTTACATAAACTAGTTCCCATGAACAGGGTTTTCTCATGATATGGGTACCTCAGCTGATATATCAAATCCACATGAAGGACTAGAGCATATCTGAAATGCATATGAAGTGATCCCTGCAAGACCCACTACAACTCAAATGGGATACTTGATGCCTGTTTCAACTCGAATAAGCAGCTCAAATATAAAATTAATATAAAAATTTTCACAGATTTTGCTAACACGAAAGAGTGCAGTACAAAATTCGTATATATATTGGAACTGATCGAGAAATTGAGAAATTGAAAAAGCCACAAAATCGCCCTTTGACAAAGTAAAGGCTAAAAACATAATATTATTTCATAAATATGATAGTTAAAAACATGTGCATATCCGTTCTTATATGTTTATGTATATGATATGATGAAAGGCATACAATAGTTATTACAGTTACGATTGGATGAAAGCAGAGACACATAAATGAGTTCTTAATTGTTTTTTGTACCCGTCATATTGTACCACCTCCTGCCTAGAATCGTTTTTTGTCAGACATGTAGTCTAACGGCAACCTAATGAGCATCAAAGGCTCTGTCAAAAATTCTATTCAGCATCTTGGGTTAAATTAAACTTTAACATAAAACTCGTACTTGTAGGTTATACAACACCTAATGCTTCCTATCTAGCGCCGGAGGTTGTGTTAAACATCGTGCATGCATCTAGCTCAGTTGGCTGTGTACACCTAGCCTCGGGCTATATTCAATCTGCCGCCCAGCGCACGCGTGCATGTCAAAAATCCAGTAAGGAATTGTAGGACGTAGGACTTGTAAACGTTGAAAATATCTTAATTTTGAATCGGACATTACTTAATTGACTTGTTAATAAAGAATGACCTGATTTTCCTTGACTGGTTTTCAAACTTGACGTCACTATCAAATTAGGAAATTGTGACTTCAGACACGTTTTTTGGAACCGGACACGTTTGTGAGTCTTGCATGCATTTTCAAGATGCTACAAATTCGATACAAGAAATTCTGTTGATTTTTTTTTGCCTTCAAAACGGTAATTTTATTTCATAGTGATATACAATTTGTTTGTCGACCAACATACTTTTTGTAAGATCGTTTTACAACAAAATGCAATTCACCAATAGTTGATGAGCATACTAATGAAGACTCATTCTAACGCCTAAAATATAGGTAACTATATGAACCAAAGTTAAGACATATTTTTAATCTGACGACACATTTTTCAATTGATATAAAAAAAATTGTCAGCAGAACAAAAGTAATCCTAAACTAGACTGCATGTATTACAATATTGTGAATCAATTCCTTGAAGATATTATGTCTCAACCCAAATGGAACCAACAGATGCACGGCGAGTTTTGCCCTGTTTTGATGAGCCAGCCATCAAAGCTTTATTCAGGGTTACAGTAGTTCGAAAAAAACACATGATATCATTGTCAAATGCGCAACTGGACATTCAAGAATATCGGTAAGATTTAGCCTAACATAATTTTTTTCCGTTTATTGAATTAAGTGTTCATTTCATTAATCCCTTACAGGCATCATCAAAGGGGACTAAAGGTTTGCACTCCGTCCGTCAGTCTGTCATACTATATTTTCCGGACTTTTTCTAAACCGTTTCACATTTAAATCTAATATTTTGTATAAGTGTCAACAATCATCAGTTACATGTTTAGTTCGAATTTCGTTCTGACCAAATGAATTTTTGACGCAGTTATGGATTATGGACTGAAAATGTCTTTAAAAATAACTGTTTTCCAGATCTTTTTAAAAAAAACGCTTGAAGGTATTGACATACATATATTTGGTATGAGTGCAAACCATCACTAGTTACGAGTTTCATGTTGAAATTATGTTCTAAATCCAATTATGTTTGACGAAATTATGGTGCTTAGAATTGTCGATAAGGGACTTAGTATTGCATACGCAATAATATCCACACTTGTTAATTTATTTTAAAAATCACGTAAATCTCGATGTAGCGTTTTACGGTTCTTTAAAGCTGTATTGACCATCGGATCAATACATACTAAATACCGATGTACTCGGACAGAGTACAGTAATAATATAAAAATAACCATTTGATAATGCAACACAGGTGATCGTTATATTGATTGACAGGGTGCTTCCGGTCCACTTAACACTTTTTAGCTAAATTCAGAAGCTAAACAAGTTTACAAACACTGATTGAAATGGTAAATGAACGGGGCGCTATGGTACAATGCAGACTTTCAGAATTATAACTTAAAAATCTCCATCCCGATTGAGCATGATGTATGGGACTCAGATGACGGCTGTGTGGAACAAACAGGGTGCAGGACAACTCGGTCCGTCTACTTTGATACAACTCGACCCGTCTATTGACAACTCGATCCGACTACCGAGACAACTGGGACCTTCTATTGCATAAATGTATGCAACATATTATAAAACAAAAAGAACGAAATATTTTTAACACAAATATTTTAAAGCTTCTGTACTGTAATCATCAGTATACAGTAAATACAAATATAATATAACATCAACAAAATTATTAATTTCAAAGTAAATTGCATTTTTTTTTTGATTGGCAAAACATAGCATATTGAAATGAGTGCATGATTTTACTGTTGTATTTAATAAGTCGTGTTAGGCAGAAAGAATAATTTACTGCTGTAAATGTAACATACCAAGGCTTTGCTTTGGATTGGATATCAAGTTGAATGTCGTGTCGGTAAATATTAGATGTCAATTGTTTTTGTAAATATTTTATTGAGAGTTGACAAGATGATAATAAAACCACAAACGAATTTCACTATATCTTCCTGTACGATCCGAGTTGTCTTCATCTTCGTGCCGAGTTGTCTTATATTCAACAATAACTAGGTAGTTGCAGTACTCTGCAAATGACTTGTATACATTCGGTAAAAAATGCAGAGAAATGTTGCATATGTTTCATGCAGATTTTGTGTAACAGAAAAGCTCTTTAATGTTATTTTCTTGAATCTTGAAGAGGAGATAACTGGATTGCTGATCGATACAAGATAACACCATTAATGTCGACTTACCTACTGGCGTTGGTTGTATGTGATTTTAAGTATACCACAATGGTGACAAAAAATAATGTTACGGTAAGTGGCCTCATTTATATAACTGTTTGAAGTCGATTTGTCGATTACATAAATAAAAATTATTCTTGAAATTGTCATTATCTGCATGTACTGCCCTGAAATTTCGAAAAAGATTTTAATATTAAGGTTTTTCAGTTCGATAGGAATATACAGCTTTTGATGTTATGTTTTAGAATTTTGATTATAAAAGCTCTACATCAATATCTGGATTTAGATATCTGTTTTGGGTGTTCAAGCGCCACTTGTGAGTCTAGATTTGACGAAACGTTCGTCTGGCTTAATAAATGGTAAAACCTTCATAGTTTTGATGACATGTTTTTTTTAACCACTAGGTCTATATCCCTGGTGGTGAGCTGTTAGTCCTCAAAGGCATTTTCAGCCCAGTATTCTCATTTAGGTCATTACTATTTTTGGCAGTGATATTGTCTGGGTCTATATTTACTGCCACAAAGTTTCGAAAATTATTAACGTTTTTAGGTTTTTCTATTTGCACGGTGTAGATGGTCTTATCAGAAGTCCTGTGAGTAAATGTTAAATCATTGTAGTGTTTAGTGACATGTTTTTGTTGTGAGGAATTGATAATTCAAAACGTTTAAACAGTAGTAATAAAATTACATGTATATGTAATTTTTTACGGCAAAAAGCATTAGACGAACAAAGCTCCAATATGCTGTTGCCAAGAAACAAGAAGACACCTCAGTGTAATGCAGTTTAAAGATAATTTACATTAAAGTTGCAAAAAAAGTAAATTATGACAATTAATGTAAATTAGGTAAAATAAATGGTGTTTAAATAAATAAATGTCTGTATAATGAAAATAAATGGTCACAATTTAAAAAGAACTATTTACTTGTTTGATGAGTCTTCTGTGTCTTATGCATAAAATTAACATTTGCAGGTTTCTTTTAATTTGATTTTTCGCTAAATAACTTGACTCTAACTTAGTTTTAAATTGATTTTGTTATAATTTTGTAGATTAGAGCATGGTCACGTCCAGATGTAGTGAACCAGACTGTTGTCGCATTACACACTGCTTCCAAAGTCTTAGAATACTTTGAAGAATATTTTGAAATTCCATTTCCTATTAACAAAATTGGTTTGTTCTTACATATATAAACAAATTAACGTAAATATTCTCAAAAAAAATTCAAAGCATTAAATGCCAAACCGATTATAGTACAGGAAATACAATGGCATGAAGATATCTAAGTGCAAACATCATTAAACATTAAGGAAATTCGACTTGAATAAAATATACAAAATTCGCAACATGCAAAAATTCCTTCTAGTGCAAAAGTCAAAAAATGCAGTCTTCACAACATATACTGTGATGTATGGCACGGTACTGGTTGCAAAAATTCAATAATTTTTATTTGAATTTTATTGGTGTAATTTGTCATCCATTTGGTATATGTTGCTATTTACAAAAATATTACATATGAATGCAAAATTACTTTAATTAAAAGTATGATATAGCCATAACATGTAAAATGTTACCAATGTAAATAAAAATTACTGTATTTAAACGCCAACATATACAAAATAAATGAATAATTAAAGCTCTTAACCATGAAATATTGAAAATAATTTTAAAATATTGAATTTTTTGCAAACATCATGCCTTTGTGATGACATTTTAAATAAATGCATAAGCTTCGAAAAGAGTTTGTCGGCTATTGCTGTTTGCAAGGGTAATTGCAACTAAAGTGGTTATTAGAAGGTCTTCATTCAAATTAAAGACGAGCAAAACATTACCGGAAGATAAGAGACAAAACTGAGTAGAACATACAACTGAATCATTCAAATGTTAATGACAAACTTTATATTATTTCTGACAAATATGTAATTTTATTTCCAGACATGGTTGCATCTCAAATGTACTTTGGCGCAATGGAGAACTGGGGATTAATTATATTTAAAGAAAAATACATGTTATATGATTCAAATGAACATCCACTTATGATTAAAGAAGAGGTTGAAACAACTGTTGCTCATGAAATTGCACATCAAGTATGTGTACTGTACTATTATATTCTCTTCATTTCGTTTTTATTGGGAGAAAGGACAGGGTTAAACGAATAGTACTAGAAAATGCGTCAGTAAACTGGCGATTTTTCTCAATCAAGATTACAGTAGAGCATACCTCGGATTCAGACGTCGAATGTTCCCATGCGTGTGCATACTGTAAAGTTTTAGAAGAGATCGGAGTTACCATTTATCCTGATTCCTGTATGTATTTGTTAACACTAATAACGGGACTAGGTTCGGTTTGGCTGGGTGCGCATGACTTTAAACTTCATTGATAAGGATCACCCTTTCTTCTGCTGAATTTAATTTTTTATGTGTACTCCGGCCTCCTCTCCCAAAACTGGAGACCGTGATATAGCTGTAAAATAATGAAAGTGGTGTTAAAATAAAAAAATATTGCTCAACTTATGCATTTGTCACTTTTGTGTTACTAATAATAACCTTTTTTTTACACATGAAACTTCGTACAATACACAGTGGATCGTAAAAAATATAAGGATTGATTATAAAATACGTTGATACATTTCCGCATCTTCCAAACAAATAGTCAAAATCGTTTGATGTATGTAATGGTAATAGCATACATTTGTCTGTTTTTAGCCAACTTAAATCAATAGAATTAAATTAATTGTAATACTTTATACATGTAGATTAAATGCATTTTCTTTGCTTTTTCAGTGGTTTGGTAATTTGGTTACCATGTCTTGGTGGGACGATTTATGGTTGAACGAAGGAGTAACAACCTTTGCAAGTTTTATGGGAATTTCTAATATACATCCTGAAGTGTCACTGGTAACAAAAGAAGCCACAATTCTTAAATTTTAAGTTGCAAGAGAAACAAAGCATTAAATATCTTGATAGCTGGTGTGTGTTGTTTAAAATATGTGTATTTAAAGTGAATTTGTACACATTTTACAAGGTATTTGATATGGAATTGTGGCATTTTATCTGGTTCCTTGATATTTACCAACATAAATTTGCATTATAATACATCGCAAGTCTCTGCCCACCAAAATTTGTTCGATGCTATTTATGTTTTCTTTCACGTCATTGGTTGAGGATCTCTTTCCAAGTTGTCATGGCAACACCACGGTTGACAAACATCAAATATTGTACTATATTTACACTACTATATGTGGGTGAGGCATTCTACAGAATTTAACAACAAACACAGTCTGTACATGAATAATCTGCTGAATCATTTTTCGCGTGAAGGGATCACATTTCAACTGAAACCATTTCAATCTGCGTTCATTTATTTAAGCATCTGACACAAGCTACTCACAAAATACCTTTGTATTGCATGTAAATTGGATTAAATTAAATGGTATGTTGCTGTTAGTTTCTGTATTCATACCTGTTATTATTGTTTTTATTATTCAACTGATTTCAGTAATGATCAGTTACATATTGGAAGCGGGAGGTTTGGCATGCCATAAAACCTGGTTTTACCCACCATTTCTTATTAATCCCTGTACCATGTAAGAACCATTGTTGGTTGTTGGTTCTAAAGTTTGCTGGTTTCAAGACTTTGATTTGCTTGACAGTTTCCTTGGTGTTCGGTATTTTATTATGACATTTCTTCATAACCATAAACATTGAATGAGACGGCAAATGGCATAGTTCAATTTGTGTACAAAATTAGACGCTACACAATTTTGGTAAATTTCCTACAATTATGTTATTTGTCAGGAGTTGCATAACACCACTCTCTTCATAAAGAGAATATCAGTTATCAGGAAGGAATGAAAACATGCAATTAGACTGTAATTAATCATTAGGATGGTATTTGAATTCATTGAAAAGTTTATGTACCTTATTAACTTTTGTTGTCACTTTATTTAAAAATAATATATGGGTAAAAATTTTATGTTTTAGATGGATAGATTTATTCAATATCAAGTTAATGTATTAGAAATCGATTCATTAACACAATCACATCCAGTCGTATTTCCCATGACAGAATTTGGTTCCAATATTATTTATTTCAAGGTATGTTCAAGTATAAGAAGGTATGTTTAGGTATGAGAACATAAAAAGGTGAGTTTCACATAACAAAGTTGTCGATCGTAAATTTAAAACTACATTACAGTTTAAAGCAAAAATTTAGAAATGTATCAGCATTAATCTAGTTTAGAAAATGACGACTAAATACTGATACATGTAAGTGATGCACACTCATTATGTCAGTTAAAGTCTCCTGCAAGACTTGAAGCTTCAAGGTAGTAGGTAGTTAAATTTGTACAAAGAAAGATGGTAATAATCATTCTGGAGTCGTTATAAACGAAATTCACCAAATGTTTACTTACGTATGTATTTTCCTACAATATATGACTTTATCCGCACAATAAAACTGTATAAGTCGATTTGACAATTGTTACTGTTGTTCCAGTAAGTTGATTGTTGAGCTTGTTAAATGCTGGTAATTGTATAATTGTATACATGCTAAAGTTTTAAAAGTGACAACTGACATGTACAAGCAGTATATTCGGTTGTTCAATGCTGTCACATATGTTGTTTTAAAGAGAACAAAATCAAATGCGTAATTAAAAATGCATGAGGAGCCCCGGAGGCAGAGTGGTAAAGGTAGTTCGTCTACTATTGTTCACGTGGTCTGTAACCACTGAGGTTGCTAGTTCGAGTATCACTGTGGGCACGGTGCGCTCGACTCTATTATAAATTTACAAGAATTGTTTTCCTATCGAAGTTCGGGGTTTTCTCCGGTTCCTTTCGCTTCCAACTAATAAAAACTGGACGCCACAATATAGCTGAAAAATTGCTGAAAGTGGCGTTAAACATAATTTGAACAAACGAAACAAACAAAAATGTATGAAAAAGATTTATACACAATATTAATTCTTTTAGGGTGCCAGTGTTACCAGCATGATTAAATTCTTTCTTGGAGACGAAACATTTCGCCGAGGATTACAGGTAATAAATTTACCCCAAAAATATAGCAAAATTTGTACATGTATCAGATGTTTAAATATTTTTTAAATGTAGACCATACCGATTTTAATATTTTTAAGACATTGCATAACTTTCTGTTTCATAAGGAAGTCCGTTGTTTCCGAGCCTTTAAATTCATTTTTTTCAGTATAACTACTCAGCCAGTTGAAACAAACCTTGGTCTAAAAGTTTATTTTGTTAATTTATCTTGGATATTTATACGGACGCCATGTTATTTCAGATTTCAGGACTTAACATGTACTTAACATGTAACAGCTATTTAAAACGGGTTAAATAGTTTTATTCGCGAAACTGGTGGTCCTTGTATCTTACTAGAAAATGTTCAAATGCATTCTTTGATGCATGGTAGTATATTAATCAGAGGAGTGATTCACACGGGTGAGAGTGTCGAGTTTAATTTTCTTTATTAAAGTATTTTAAACACAGATTGGTATCTTTTAATAGCGATTCTACGTATACACGTCTATCTTTTTTCCTAGTATGTAATTTATGAAAATGGCAAAACCGTAATAGCTGGTTGCATATTATATTTTCTTTAATAATTTTACGTTTACACCTATATACCTACATGTAGGTATTAAAATATATAGTTTACAAATATTTTTACTATTTAAAAAACAATAAATGCATCAGACACAAGTTTTGCTACTTAAAATGGCCTTTTTTAGAAGAACTGTCTTTACTTGGTTACAATAAGTGTTTGATAAGTTTAAGAACAGTATACAGATCAACATAAACTTGCAAGGAGCTTAACGTTTTACGATTTTTAAAAAGCTTAACATTTTATTTCAGACATATCTTAAAAAGTTTTCTTATACAACTGTGTCAACTGACGATCTATTCTACACTTTGGGTAATGTGAGTTATTCGCTTTATTTATTTAAATATTTTGTCTAATATACGGTTTAGGAAAAACGAGACCATACAAAAACACAGAATATTTGCCAAACAAATGTGAGCAAATGTGAAGGTCTTTCTCGTTATGGCTTGAAGTTATAAATATATTAATGTTATGCACTTTTGTTTGTTTCTAAGCACAAAATGTCACTTCCAGTCATGAGTCAGTTTTCCTATCGACAGCGGCTTCCTCCTCCAATAAAAAACTGGACGCCATGATATAGCTACTAAGTAAACATATGTATCATATTTCAAACTTAACAACTTGTTACAAATATTATGTATTATATGTATTATGTTGTATTATACATATGCATGCATATATATCATTGCTGGCGTATGTCACGTGGTGACGTTGTTTAATTCATACAAGCTTAACACGTATGCAATCACATCCCAAAATATTTTTTGGAAATGAACGGCAACTCAAAATCTGAAAATTACAAATATGTAACAAGTGAAGAGGAATGAAGAATGTTCATGTTGAATGTTATGTGTTATTTAATTGTTTATGTAATTAATTTGTATGTAACATAATACTGGATTTTTTCTTTTACCTTTTTTGGATTAATCGAAATTATTCTGTGTGTTGTGCAAAATCATTCATTAACATCAGATGTTTTGTTAAACCACGGTTTTGGGTCATCTGATAACGATTCTCATTCCGATTCAAAAAGTAGTGAAATATATAATACCTAATTTTAACAGCCCAAATTCTCAAAAATGCTTTTTATACACAAAGTAATACAAAACAGTGGAGTAAGTAAATGTAACTAATTAACAACAAAACAAAAGAAAAAATAACAACAAATATAGCGTAAATGATACGTGTGCATTGCATACATATAAAACTGATATGAAAATATGAAGATACGAACATAGTCGGTAGGATACCTTTTATTCGTTACTTGGTGTGTTAGTGACATAATACGGTATATACGGTGTCAGCAAATATCACATGGGACTCGAAATTCGTCCATATGAAATTTACTGACACTGTATATACCATATAATGTCACTAACACGCAATGTTAACTAACGAAGATAACATGTGTAAGCTGAAATAACTTATCAAATTCTTTTTTTTTTTGTAATAGGCAATAACATATGTTCAATCTAATCTAATATACATGTCCATGTTTGGGGAGACAATGCCATACAAAATTTCACAGTGTCACTACGTCGACTCCTTAGTGTTGGAAACGTGAACTAAACATCTGAATGATATGTAGATTTGAAAATTGGCGTAACTGAAAATTAATAATAATCCGATAAAAAATAATCAGATCTTCCTATTTGAATGGGGAAAGACCTTAATAATTGAATATTATGCATCCCAATGTTCAAAAATAAGATTGTTTTTGTGTTTTGTAATATTATGTAAAATAAATGTAATGAATGTTTTTTTACAGCAAAGTTTTATTGATGGGCATAAAGTGTATGATGTAAAAAAGATTTTTGATACATGGGTACGTCAAAAGAACTACCCCCTTGTTACTGTTACTAAACTAGGCAATTCTTTAACGTTAAGTCAATCAAGATACTTAGTGAATCCAGAGGGAGAAGATCTACTAGATGTTTCCTCACCTTTCGGGTAAGAATGTAATTTGATTCAATTAGCGAACTATTCACTGTCCATTCTAAGGTAATGTAAGAAAACATGTTTATATATAATAAATAATGTAATTGATTTCAGCCAACTCATCCATATTGTAGCGTATTCAGTATAAGCTAACAACGTATCAAATAAGAATTTGACATATTTAGCTTGTATTTAGCGAACCATTCTTCAAACATGTCAATTACCACTGATTTTCCATTTAATAACCTGAAAACTCTTAAATCCTCATCGAGAGGGCCTCCACTAACAAGGACACATTGGGTACCGCAGGGGGCAGGCTACCTGGAATTAGTTTTTTACCACAAATATTCGTTCATGTAACATCGCAGTGCAGGTTTGTAAACAAAAATACGTACTGGATAAACAAACTTAATCGGAAAGTTAAAGAAGGGGAAAAATAAGTGCACATATTTAATAACAATAAGTTCTCTATAGTTTATTTACCTTGGCTGAGACCATATTTGGGGGCTACGTAGTTCTCCATTCACAGAGCTTTCTAGTGAAGGATAGGGGTTGCCATCTGTAGGCGCATTGTAAATGTATAAAATGGTTATTTGCCGTCCCTACCAAACTGTGCATACTTCTCTGTTTTGTGTATGTCTGTGTTGTTGTTTTGCCCCTTGTTTTTCAAATCTCTTCGGTATCCTTGAATCTTCATTCTTTCTTAAGCGCTTAAGCAAGATATCACTCGTGATAGTTTCAAATTCAGTTTGTCTATTTATTTGAGGTAATATATTTAGATACAGGTGGGAGATACCATTTACATATACAACGAGTCTTCAACTAAACTTTAGACCTAAGGAAACCGATATTATTTGGATGGGGAAGAACGAAGAAGAAGGTATAGTGAACATAGTTAGAATTTTAGAAAAGTAAAATTAGGTTTTAAAAACTAATATTCCTTGATCCGAAATAAATCAAATCTGTATTGTTGCTTTTTCTGCAAACAAATAGTAACTGATAAGGAATAAAAACGTAGCTATAAAATATGAATGCTGCTTGAGGTATATAGAAAATGATATGGAGATTAGAAGTAGTGTTATCTCATTTCTAAACTACTTCTGCTGGATTAGCGATGTTTTTATAGGTCATAAAATAGTTTTACACGGTCAAATTTTACATGCAATTATTAAAATACAAGAGCAAACTGTATATTTGTTGAATGTTTATTCCCCAAACTGCCCCAAAGAGAAACTGGACATTTGTCAAAAGACCATTTATATCAACTTGATTCTTCCTTTCCTTTCTTTGTGCTGATTGTTATTGTTCTAACTAAACATTCCTTAGATCGGACCGGAGATAGTAAACCACATGATTATTCTTGAAATGAATTTAAAAATATTGTTGAACGTTTCTAATTTATTGCCTGTACCATACTGGGAGGGTTCCCAGTGCTCGATTCACAGAGCAGCACAGCACGTCAGGTGATTCTGCTGTATCCGGGTTGTCAGGTAAAAAAATCGAAAGCCGGCCGCGGACCGTAGAAAGTAACGTGTTTGGACAGTGCGACGCTCCTTGCACGATAAAGACCCTTGTAGATTTCGTAAACGAGTAGACTCGTTGTATTCGCTTCAATAGGCTAAGTTTTCCGTGCCTATCTAAAACTCCATACCATTCCAGTGGCAGCCTTAATTGTGTTCTCTAAATCCCGTCTCACATCTTTTTCCGTTGATTTATTGTTTCACTTTTTCCTCGTCCGGAATATATCTGAAATACTGCTCGCTTGAGGTAAAGCAAACATCCAATCAATCAATCAATCAGCTTTGTTGGTACGTTTTATAATATGCATCCGTACAATAAATATATTCTTGTCCGAGAAATAACGTGTGGCAGCAATACTTCGAATTTGTATCTCAAAACTTTATAGACAGTTTATCAGATCCTCAGAAATTACAGTGTACATATTCTGATCACGATTACAATTTAGTATTTACTTTAAAGAAATACAAGGTCTAGACAAAAGTTATAACATCTCGTTTAGGTGATATGATTGGTAACTGCTGGATTTTTTGTCGATCAAAAAAATCCTAGTTTTAATGTCTTCAAGAGAGGTGGGACTTTGGTAAATACAAATGATGGAAATTTTACAAGACTTGACTATTAAAATTATGATTTTAAACTAAAATTTGATCGTTTGCAATCCAATATTCAGTTATTAAAATCATATTGCAACAAACCTTGAACTAAATGCCATTTTAATTGAGAATCAAAATTAGTCGTCTGAACCCGTGCTTGGGTTCGTTCAAAATACACACATGATTCAGCTATGCCTAAAAACTGTTGTCAGAAATATTTACGCCGATTTGTATATCCCGGATGAAGGTCGACAAAATAAAATTTTGAAAGACCTTCCTACCTATAGTGAAACCCAAAAGCAAACAATAGATAATGTTTTTAGTTATGATGAGTTGTGCTCTGCAGTCTCAAACATGAATAATATACAAGTCCTCTGGTATTGGTGGGCTGCCTAATGAATATTTTAAAACCTTGAGGAACATCGTTTGGAAAGATAAGCACGAAGTATTTGTTACTTCTATTAAAGAAAACAAACTTCCACTTTCTTTCAGAAGATTCGTTCTGACGAAAATTCCGAAGAAAGGTGACCTAGTGTGTATAATAACAAGACCAGTGTCTTTCTGCTGCGACTATGAAGTATTTAGTGTCTTCTCGCTAAGACTCTGTACTGTTCTATCCGACATATAATATATCTATCAAAGTTATTGTATTCCCGATCGTCATATCAGTTACAATATTCGTTTTATTTCTGATGATACATGTCATGCTAATCAAGAAAATATTACTCTTGCTATTGTTTCCCTTGACCAAGAGAAATCCTTTGATCGTGTTCATCATGGATTTATGATCAAAATTTTAGAAAACTTCGGTTTTGTTGATAATTTTATATACTGTATAAAACTCTTTATACAGATGTACAAAGGTTACTTAAAACAAATAATTCGTGTTTGTCCCCTTTGCAATTTAAAAGAAGTATTAAAAGGCAATGACGTTCCGCATCTGGACAGCTAAATGCAATCTGCCTTGAACCTCTTTTACACAAAATAAGGTCAAAAGATGGGATATTAGGACTTGAACTTCCATTGTCTGATGGTAGAAAAGTTGTCTATCAGCTTATGCAGATTTCTTGGATACTCTTCAGAAATCTTCTACCTATAAAATTAATTTACAAAAGTCCGCTCCGTGGGTCAATGGAAAAAAGTAAAAACTATCCACTTGGTCTCAAATAGACAATACAGGTGCGACAGTTAGAGTTTATGTACTTTTGTTTGGAACGATCGGGAAACAAAACATGGATGGGATGGAGGAGATTACTGTGAAACTTGGCATGTTGAAATTCGCTGCCCGTCACCTAGACTGCAAACATGTGTCATTAAATTACTTTCATCAAAACTGTACAATCGATTAAATTCAGTGTCAGTGCCTGATGAAATTATTAGTGCGTTTCGAAACATTTGTAGAATATCTATGGCAAGGAAGACATTGGATTTCATGAGTGTACTGGAGGAGGCGTTAAATTCATATTTGTCTGGAATTCGTGATTTAGGAATAGATTTTTGACATTAATGAATGGTACCTTTGTAACTTTTTCAGATAAATAATTTTGTATACTATTTCAGATTTGAATAATGATGTTAAGTTGTTACTTCTTGATTAGACTTTTCAGTATTCCACTATTTCAAGCTTTAATCAAAATGTATTATGAGCCTGGAAATAGTATGAATCAACATGACTAAAATTAGAGAAAACAATGTGTTCCTGACATTATAAAAGACCTTTCGTTCTTTAATCCTTCTATAGTAAACCCTTAAACGGATTCATCTGTTTATTTCGATAATTTTGCAATTGCTGGTATGACGAAAGTTAAAGACCTTTCTGGACCTAGTTTGAAAAGAAAATGAACTGCAGCAAATATTGTTGGCATATTATGCATTCGTTCCGAACGCTGCATCTAACAAAATCTGGGTTTTCATAGAATGAATTGATATACGGTTTTCTACAAAATGAAATGAAATTAATACTGGTGTTGTTAACAAATATATTTTTAAATGATATTGATCATGCACCTGAATTTAAAAGACCAAGCTTGCACCAGTCCATGTTTTCATTGATCATTGTCCTTAATAGATTTTCCTAGCTTTATTGTTAGGTAGGTAGTAAATTAATTGCTTAAATCTAAAACTGGTGTGTATCCGTTTAAACCGATTTTAATCATTTGGACAAAGTCTTGTTATTCATTTTCTAAGTAGCTTGTTACAATAATGCATATTTGTAAGGGCACTGTTGAAAATGCAAAGTCTTCTTCTTCTTCTTCGAGATGCGATTTCCGATCAACAAGAAACTTTGTATGTTGGGGATCACCTGAAGTTGTGCAATCAACGTTTAAAATTTTCAAGATAAGCGCCGTTGAAAATAAAATGCATTATTCAGACCTATGTGATGGGAAGAGCTATTTTAATAGAAATTGGTACACTGGAACAGTTGACGTCGAATAATTTGACGCGAAAGCCGCCATTTTACAACACTTACTCAAATTTTACGTTTGTCCGTTTCAACGAAACTTTATTTCTAGGCATAGTTTAATATAAGGATTTCAATGAAACAATATATATGGGGATTTATGACGACTTTTTGTTAGCATCCCTCAGTATTGGTTTTATTGTTTGGGTTGATAAATGTGGCCGTTTATGTAATTGTAGTAGTATTCAATTAATGTCGTTCTTCTAATAGTGATTCATTTGAAGTGGTGTTAGACAGGGTAATATTTGTAAATAAGAAAAAACAAACAGTAATGGCAGATTTAACTACACGCCAATACAGACATATTATTCGGCAAACAAATTTAAAATCTGTGAAAATACCGGTTTTACCATGCTTTTAAATATATAAATACTATTAAAATCAGTTCTTGAGTTTTCTGTAGTACAATGAAATTCACATTCAAATACTTATATATATTAATATAAATATCGTTTTAGTAATTATTCCTGATGCCATGCATGGCGCATTTGAAGATGATTGGTACATTGGCAATGTAATGCACTATGGCCTTTACAGAGTAAACTATCCTGTAAAAAACTGGATTAACCTTATCAAGCAACTCAAAAGAAATCACGAGGTAAAACTGTTTATATTGTAGATTACATAAACTAATCTCGATAACTCCAATCTACTCAAAAAACTCACCTGCATAACACTCATACACTGATGTAACGTAATCGTGACACATTTGCAATAAGTTTTTAAATTTTCGAATAAAAAAGAACCGTTTATATTATAGGTAATAGACATTGTAAATAGGGTTCAAATTATGGATGACGCCTGGAATCTTGCAAAGTAAGTGCATCTTATTACGATTTAGTTAATTTTACTTCTCTTTGTTATACCTGCAGCTTCGTAATACATGTTTGTACATCGTTGTTTCTGTTGATATTTCTGGTAGGAAGCATCGAAATGGAAATAACTATACTGTATCGATTCATTTTGATTTATTGATTGCGAAACCTCTAAGCGATGTACTAGGGTGAGCACGGGTGAATAAAGAATAAAGCTATTGGGGAAAGAGGTGAAGCAATGGGCGAGAAGTTTATATTGCCACTGAAATAATATAAAATGGCAGCCGTGGAACTCTCAAAACACATTGGTCCACACTCAGATTTCCTTATTATAACTTGCAAATGAAAAAAACGTATTATACCTAATTTATTAAAAACGCTGTTTCAAAATTAAAAAAGGACGTTTTGTAAATTTCATTGAAATGTAAATTCAAATTGTTTAATGCAATTACCAAATCGTGTTGTGATTTTCAATGTATCAGTGTAATATGGTTTTTTATTAGCGTTTTTAAATAGTTAATGGAAACACATTATCTAACATTACCACACATTTGGTTGTCATTAAACATTATGTCGATAGTTAACTGTTCTTGTCAAATTTTAGATCTGGTCATATACCAATTGACATACCTTTTCGATGTCTTGAATATCTGACCAACGAGGAAAGCATTCTACCTTTTAATGTCTATCAGGATGAAATCATAGAGTATGTGGATCTTATGTTGCAAAACACTGACAAATACGACGATTATTTGGTAAGTACAACATTACAACAAAATATTGCAGATCAATGATTTAAAAAAATTGTATTTTTTAAAATTGTTCAATGTCGATAGTTATCTTTTATTTTCAGTAAACAAATTAATTGGTAGTGTTAAATGTAATCCTCGTATTCGGAAACATTTATTTCAAACTAACCAATAGTAATAATGTAGTTAAATAAACTACAGCCCACAACTTATTAATAAGTTCTATGGAATCATTTATATAACAAAATGTGAATTGAAAGACCGATGAATTGTTTTTATTCACTTTTGTAGTATTCAGCTATATTATATGAAAATTTCGAGACTATATTAGTGTAGAGATTTACCAAATATGCCCATTTGATACCAAAAACTAAATATTTATAGTCACTATCACTGGACTATCTAGAACGGAGATAAGAACTTTAAGTATCATTTAGTTTTAGGATGTCTGATAAATCAATTGCGGAATTGTGTTTATCACGTTTCTTTGTCATGTGTTCACACATTATACGTGTAATTTCTTTATTTGTTCAATACTTTTTAAAAACTAAAACGAATTCTATCACAAAGCAGACAGCAAATAAAGGCAAATATAATTAAACAGCCTTACGTTTTGTACCTTAACTTCCTCATAATCCTTAACATGCTGAAAAAAATTGTAAGAGATGTAATTTAAGGAAACCGTCTGTCAATTTGCCAGCTATATTATTGTGTCTACTTTATAAGGGGAGGACGCCGGATAATCGGTGGGAAATCCGGCCAGACATCAGGTCGAACTCTCAAAACCCAGTGTTGACAGGCTGCTGATCAATAGTTCTGTACTGTAGATGGCTAACTACCTAAACCACACGGCCACCGTATTGTTAATAACGAATTAGTATATTGTCAGCAACCTTATATAAATCACGTTGAGCAAATGGCCGTCATAAATTCCCACATATTACTTGTAATTATTACCATACATCTGCTACTTAAGGTGTTCATGAGGAGTACATTTACAACACCTTTTCATAAATTCGAAAAGAAGGTTACAGATGAAAGTTATTTTGAAATGTGAGTATATATCAAAATACTTTTTGAGTCATTTTAACGAATTTGTGTTTTTAAGTGCTATCTACACTGCCAAAAGATGCCTTCTGTAACCATGACACAAAATCATTAATGCAGGTTTGAAGGTCTTAGAGATTTTTTTGTGAATTTTCACATACATTGGAAGTGATGTAGTCATAACAAAGTATAAAAATAGTTTTTGAATATTGAGCGTCACACCCCTTTTTTAAATTTCAAGGCATAAACAAAATAAGTGGCGGACTAATTCATTGCTGGGAAACGTAAAATTAAGAACAAGATAAAACCTCCTTTAACTTTTATTGTGGTAGACTTATATAATATAGCATACGAATGTGCTTATGAGCAGGATTATCAATACAAGATGTTTAAAATGTCTTTACACCACAGAACCCGGATTGACACCCCGAATGAGCGAGTTCGTGATATAACTATAAACATTCTAATTTTGTTTTCTAAATTTATAATCTACATTTTTTTATAATCTGCAAGAAATTATTAGAGTAGTAATAAGCAGACATATGGCGGAAGACGTAACAGTATCTTTAATGAATTTTTTTTAACATTTTGCTGATTATTCATATACAGGAGTAAAAAATTACTTTATTTTTAAATGCAAATATGAGTATAGTTGTTTTCTGATCAATTAAATTTGCTTAAATTTATTCATCATATTTTTACAGGATTAGTGTGTTTCAAACGGCTTGCTTTTTTGACAGTGCTGAATGTGTTGAAAAGTCTCTAAGGCTATTTAGATCATTCATGGCTGAGAACATGGTGTAAGTTTTCGATTTCTTTAAGAGGGAATTTGCACGTTCTTACCACCAATGAATTGAATTACTTAGTGAAGCTATATACCTCGGATATACCTTTTTGTAATCAGTATTATACTCATTATTCGTGTATTGCCATGATGAAAGTCTTTTATTTGTATGCGATATACATTAAGTAAATGCTGCAGATATAATTATCAAAAGTTTAAGCCTCTAAAAACTTTATACCCTTTAACAACAATACGGCATTGTAGTCTCTGCTCTTTGCACTTTCCTGACGTTTTAGAACGAAATAATTATCAAACTTACATTATATTATGTAGTGTTAAAACAATTTTAAGGAATAGCAGATAAACAAATAACACCACTAAACAAACACATATGCTTACTATATAATTTAAGCTTATTTTACGATCTTGTAGTATTGATAGAGGTATACAACCTATAGTTTACTGTACAGCGGTACGGAATGGCGGCTTAGAAATTTGGCATTTTCTGTTTAATAAACTAGTTCAAGACGTCAAAACAACTGATATTATGTTATTAGCCTTAGCATGTTCTAGAAACGAGACGCTTCTTATCAGGTATGTAATAGACGTAAAACTATTACATAAGTAACAGAAAAACAACGAGAAAATGATTTAGTTTTACATTTTAAAATACATTTTAGCAACTTCTTAAATATATCCTAATTGGAGAAGGTTTGGCTCTTTTTTAAACAAACTTGATTGAAATTGGTACTCCTGTGATTTCATAGAAGATAGTGCAAATGTAAAAAGTGTACGACGACAGGCAATGGGCAAATTGGGAAAAGCTCACTTGAACCATTGGCTCGGTTATGACAAAAAAGATTTGTTTTTGTTTGTTTGAATGTTGTTTAACTCCACTTTTAGCAATTTTTCAGCTTTTTCATGGTGTCCAGTTTTAATCGGGGGACGAAGCCGGAATACCCGGAGAAAACCCGGATCTTCGGTAGAATAACTGGGCAGTTCAGATTGAAGTCGAGCGCACCTCCCTATAGTGTGACTCTAACCCGTAATCTCATTGTTGACAGACTTCGTGATCAGTAGATAGTAGACCACTATAACCACTCGGCCAACGAGGCCCCATGGTAAACATAGAAAGGAAACAACTGAATAAAAGAGTTAAAACTGAATTAACAATAACATACCCGGTTTCAGACAAGAATAAACAACACGAAAAAAAAAAACAACCACAAAAATAAAACTCAAGTAACCCGAACCCAATAAAACCATCGGTGTACTCAAGTGCTCTAGACTTTAGTCAAATGGAGGAACTACCTATGACTCAAGAGGCAATGTCTGATTTTATTTGAGAAAAAAGATTTTATATAACGATCAACATCAGTGACAGGCTAAAAAATCGAAAACTCGATCGCAAAATCTGGCATAACGTTTCAGGTGTGCAATGTAAACACCAAACTCAGGAATATTTCTGTCGATGAATCGGAAAGGTGAAGTTATCGCATATGTTGTAGAGTCTAGTTTGTAGTCGCCCCTCCCGGAGTCATTTATAAGAAAAGGGTCGAGTAGGGGTTTGACCTTAGTATATGAGTGGTGTTTTTAGTTTTAGCTCGCTAGGGTAGATTAAATGCACATTGACAAGACATCATCTATAAAGCGGATTTTGAAATTAGATGTACATGTGTATGGGCAAGTGTCCTTTTTTATTTTTGTTAAGTGGGCCTTCAATACACTCAGCCCTATACGTTAATTGTTAGAAAACCAAACGGCCAACAAGTATCAAAAACCGTACGATATGGACATACTACAAAAACAGGTCGGCGAGGGAAAGGAGCACAATTAGACCCATTGAGTGCCACTAGTCGGTTAAAAAACGCGTCCTCCAAACTATACAACTTATGCAAGAAAATCCTTTATATATGTTATATATGTTTTCAGCTGAAAAATTGATTTAAAAACCGAGTTTTACTAGTCGAATTGCGCGTGGACATGGATATTTTGCATAATTTTTCACGGCACTTAGATTTATATGGTAGAAAAGATGTTCACAAATTATCAGACAAAAAGTGACTGCGTGTTTTAAAGAATGGGGAGCTTTGAAGGGACAAATAAGTTAACCTTTTTGTAACGACTACTTTTATCGGCATCTAAGAAACAGTTTTCAACGTGCATGCATGGACATTCGACACATACACACATCTACTGTAATCTGTATTAAAACCTTACCAACCCCTCTATAATCCATCTGTGGAAGTAATTAGCAGTTCTCAGTAGAAGTCTATAAACACCCAAGTACCCAGCTATGGTTTCAATAACGAAACTAATAATATTGAAAATAAAAAAAAAACTGGCTTAATAATAACCTCTTGACTATTTTAGGTTGCTTGATTTTACAGTATTACCTGAAAATCCGAAGGACTTTGCAAAGAATGCCTTGGAATATATGTCTGTACATGTTGTTGGACGATCAGTCGCATGGAAATTTGTCAAAGACAACTGGGACATCATCAATGAGTACGTCCATTTTTTTCTTTGCTTATTTGTGAATATTGAGCATTACTGAATGGAATATGATAATCGTTTTTCATCACCATATTTTTTCTCCTTTTCCATTAAAGACCGCTTGTAAAAACAGTGTGTTAATAAGCGAGGTTTTTTGGAATTAAAAAGTATTGTTGTCTATTATCATTAAAAAATGCTTATGGTTTCTACAACATTATTAAAATGCCACAGATATTTTATTTTCATCCATAAATAGTGAAATTATTAAATACACATTCATAAAATTAAAAATGTGCTTAATTACATTTTAGCATGAATTACAACGAATTTATTTTGACTTACATAAAAGAGTTGTTTAGGTTTTAGTAAATACGAAATACTTTTATTGTTGGAAAAATCTATATCAAAAATTGATTTTACTACTAGTGTCCAGCAATGAAGGTTATTATGTTATTTAAAAATGGTATTTTCAAATTATTGTAATAATCAGCAAAGGTCGAGTTACCATAAAAATTTCAGGCAGAAACACAAACAGTTTTGTTTTTTATTTGACAAGGAATATCTTTGGGGTCATACTGTGAGGGTTCAACTTGATTTACCCTGTGCTTCCCTAAGTGGCGGATAAGGGATGTCCTCTTGTTGCGGAGGGGTGTGTGATGTCAGATGATCATAAATGAAAAGAAAGCTTGACCGCGGGTAACGTGTTTGGAGAGTGTCATGCTCTTTGCAAGATAAAGACATATTTTATAGATGTCTATAATAGTAGGCTCGTTGTAGCGCTTACAAGGCTGAATTTTCTGCCCGTACCCATAAACCATACCTTTCCAGTGCCATTCAAACTTTTGTGCCCTTTGGGGCATCTTGCTCGATTGGTTTTATTATTTGTTTACTTGTTTTCGACTTGAATATCGCGGAAATACTGCTCGCTGGACGTAAAGCAAACATCCAATCAATCAATTGACGTTCAGATATAGAATAGATATTTAAAAAAAACAAGAGATTGAAGTTTTTAAAGATTTTATACATTTTTTAACTGAAACCCATTGACGAATAATTTTGAGCAAAGAATACTATATAATTAATAAATAAATATTGATTGATTGGATGCTTTAGGTCCAGCGAGCAGTAATTCAGCTATATGAAGTTGAGAACAAGTAAACATACAATAAAATCAGAAACGGGGTGGACTAGGCAATACAATTTTGACTACCGCCGGTAAAGTATGAAGTATTATATAGGGAAGGTTAATTTAGCCTTTTGTAGCGGCTACACAACGAGCCTACTCTACAATTCGTCTTCAAAAGGGGTATTTATTGTGCAAGGAACGTGGCACTCTCCAAACACGTTATCTACCGTGGTCCGTGGATCGGCTTTCCGTATTATGACATAACAACTCCTGCCCCCTTTCGAAAAGGAAACCCATATCCCCGCCACCTGGGACGCGCTGGGCACCTAAATATGGGTTTAAATATAAATCTTATGGATGTATATCATCTTTAGAAACATTAATGTATAGAAAGAGAATGCGGTATATATGAGTGAACACTCCTGGATGTATGAACAAAATCCAAACGACTTGTTAGCTGACATTAAATATAACGTCCTGCTCATGAATAGCTTAATTCAGTCGCAGCAATTAAAAGATTGAACGTGAAAAGTGCCCAATGAGTCAGTTGCTTTTTTAAGCATAAATATAATTCAAATACGTTGCTTTCGAATACCGATCAGTTTTTAAAAACACGTAGATATACTTAGATCAATAAAGTTGGCACTTATATGCAGCCCGTCTACGTATAACTACATAATCATTGTCACCTTAAATAGTCATAATTATTTGCCAAAATTTTAAATCGTTTTACTAAAATAATATTTCAAATTTGTGTGAATCTGTTAGTAACATTTAAAAGGTTTAAAAAGACTTGTACTCAGTTTAAAAATATTTTATTCAAGAAAGTGAAATGGATTGGATAGCAGGCATATCCTATATATCCTCTTCATACAAGGCAACATACAGATGTTCAATATGTTTGATATAGAATACAAACATATACTGAGGACACATTCAAAGATGGATAATTCTATTATAAGGTTTCAAAAATCATTGCTACATCTATGTTAACATTAATAGATTTAATTTAATGTTAGTATGCATATAGTAAGGAAAAGAGAAAATATATATTTGAATTTTAAATTTGTAAACTGGTTTTTAGAAGGCAAAATATTGTCTTGGTATTAAATAGTATTCTCAATATAGCTCTTTTGGTAAAATAAAGATTAGTGCTATATGTCAGCCTTACTAGTATTTGTTCATATTGTCTACTTAGAAAAAGCAATAAATTTTACTTTCAGTACATATTCTGCCAAAAGTGTGTGATTCAGAAATTAATTTTTTTTAATTTAATGTAATACATTTTGTAATTAAATAATTAATATGTATATAGTATAAATGTCATTTTTATATATAAAACAAAACAACAGTCTGTCAACGATAACTAGTAGTCAGATCATTAGTGTATGAACATGCTCCTCTGTATTCTGCCATCTAATTAAAGGCCTTACTAGTATTTGTTCATATTGTCTACTTAGAAAAAGCAATACATTTTACTTCCAGTACATACTCTGCCAAAAGTGTGTGATTCAGAAATTATTTTTTTGTAATTTAATATAATAATTAAATAATTAATATGTATATAGTATAAATGTCATTTTTATATATAAAACAAAACAACAGTCTGTCAACGATAACTAGTAGTCAGATCATTAGTGTATGAACATGCTCTTCTGTATTCTGTCATTTAATTAAAGGCCTTACTAGTATTTGTTCATATTGTCGACTTAGAAAAAGCAATAAATTTTACTTCCAGTACATATTCTGCCAAAAGTGTGTGATTCAGAAATTATTATTTTTTATTTAATATAATAATTAAATAATTAATATGTATATAGTATAAATGTCATTTTTACATATATACAAAACAACAGTCTGTCAACGATAACTAGTAGTCAGATCATTAGTGTATGAACATGCTCTTCTGTATTCTGTCATTTAATTAAAGGCCTTACTAGTATTTGTTCATATTGTCGACTTAGAAAAAGCAATAAATTTTACTTCCAGTACATATTCTGCCAAAAGTGTGTGATTCAGAAATTATTTTTTTTTATTTAATATAATAATTAAATAATTAATATGTATATAGTATAAATGTCATTTTTATATATAAACAAAACAACAGTCTGTCAATGATAACTAGTAGTCAGATCATTAGTGTATGCACATGCTCTTCTGTATTCTGTCATCTTATTAAAGGCAAATTATCTTCCGCGGTAATTCCGCTTTTTCCATTCGAACAGCAAACAAACGTTAGAAACTGTGTTTGGTTAATTAATAAAATTGTGTCAAGTTTTAACTTTACTTAATCTTGTCACATGTTGAAATTTGACATTAGAAAGTTTTAAAAAAGTTGTTGCACCAAGCAAAAAATCACCACAAACCAGTTTTGAAAATATGTAAATGGTTCTTGCTTTTACAGTGAAACATTACCACTACAGACGAGAATACGCTTTCACTTGATGGTGACAACATTTAAGTCATTTTAATACAATAATTTTCGGTGCTCCTCGCGTTAATAAATAACAAATTTCTGCATGTTTTCGTTTTGCAATTACGTTTTCCTGTTTCATTTAATGTGTACCAAAATTACACATATATATATCACATATTCATTCGCACCTTTAGCAAAAATACGCCTATAGTTTTATGATGTTCTAATATGCATTGTAGTTCGGACTTAACTTGACTTTTACTAAAAGCGTTGATCCTAACATTTTATGCAAATTGCCATGCTTTAACTAAAGCTTTTCACGTTCTGCAGTGTGTTTGTATAAGTTAAATATTATTCAATGTCCCAACAAACCACTTCAACTCTCATTACGATAGTGATGTAAACTATTAAATTTTATTTTGTTTTAGTCGATATATACGTCAAGGAGATATAAACATGATCAATGTCCTTACGGGATTCAATACAGATGAAGAAAGAGAGTCGGTACGTAGATGTTTATAGACTTATAATTCGTTTATTAATTATATATGTTGACATATGTGGACACTGAAAAATGCCCCACTATGCATACCGGTTATAATACAATATAATGCATTTACCTATTCTCTAGACGTGGCAATATATTGTAAAATATCGATTTTTGCGATATCGTAATACGTTATGATTTACGCGTCTGGGGTAGTAAATTATATTAACCTTGATATCTTTGATGACCTTTTATATACACATATCGATATATTAGGTGTTGAATTCCCTTAAAAAATTTTAAGTGAATATTAAACAGAAACATAAACATTTTTTTCTCAGCACCACGTACAAATACTCAAATTTTTCCAATTTTTATGTACATCTATTTATCAGTTTTTTTCAGACTATTACTTTTCCGGGTAAAATAACCTCAGGGGTGTAAGGCAACACTTATTTATGCAGTTATGGCTTTTCTGCACTGCCCTCCTACTTATAACGACCTATCTAACGTGCAAATTTCAAGTCAATGTGTGAAACGGTTTCAATGATATGCTTCGAAAAGCTGACATAAGATTTTACTGCCAAGACAAATAAAGTAAAGGATATAACAAAGCGGCATTAACGCAGGTAATGGTTCTTGTGCGCTGCACTTCTACTCTTTGGATGTACCAGGTACATATACACTAAGTGTTGAGTAAACATTCAGTAGTTTTCACGTTATTTTCTGGAAAAGAAAAAGAAACAAAGGGAGATAACTCCTCATATTAACATAGGTAGACGTATGGATCGTATGCACTGCAATCCTATTCATCATAATCTATCCATGTTACCCATTTTAAGCCAATATGTCAAACGGTTTCTTATGAACAAAACTATGACCTATGAAAGAAAGCTAAGGAATTACGAACAGAAGAAAGAAGGAACGACGGACTGACGGCCAAACAAAGCGGCCACGATATGCACCATCTTCCTTAGGTAGTTAAATAAATAATAACTGAAAATGTGTATTTGGGACTTAAAAGTAGTAAGACAATACCGGATTCCATAAAAACCCAAGAAATTCTTTAATGTAAGGCTAAACATTTAACTTTACTTTAACGATGAGAATACAGTATTCTTATGACAATTTTACTAAAAGATACCATCATTGTATATTTTGCGTCTGAATGCAAATGAGGTTATTAAAACTGTAGAGATATATTTTATCAATTGAAATATTCCAATCTAAAGTCAGTGTGACTAACAGAGATGGCTATTGTCCCATTATACGTCATTGTGTTGTACCTAAAAGATGTGCGTATGTTTGATGAATATAGGATAAAAAGGTGGACGCAATTCATTTTTACTTGTATAATGCCATTTCGCTGGAGTGCTTTTCGACTTTGGCCTCGCAAGCAACTTGATAAACTTAACATGCCGAGACATAACCCTGAGTTTTTTATTCAAAGATTTCCCGCCGTGTCATCAGTATAAATTAACATGCTTAAGGCTTATATAAGCTTATATATACGGTTATCCGTATCAAGACTATAAGAGTTTGTTACGCCACGGGGACAATGCATTTTCTATCTGTCTTTTCCCCCGATATAATTCATTTATGAGTTGTGAAAGTTTAAGAAAAGGAAATGTCCTGTAAGAACACATTTATCACAAGGGAGCGTGACTAATACGACAATGACTTACATAATACGAAACTTGGTTTTTGGACATTTATTTCCCAGCATGACAAAGTGTTTTGAACTTGACTTATTTTTACATACCTTTAATGTAAATTGATTGATTGGATGTTTGCTTTACGTCCAGCTATATTCAGGACGAAAATAAGTTAACAAACAATTAATAAATTCGGGAAAAATGCAAACAAAGGGTAATTTTTTTAATGCCACTAAAAAGTATGGGTAATGGCGAAAAATTTAGCCTTTGTACGGCTACTACTAGCCTATACTCCTATCTACATCTAGAAAAGGGCTCTTTATCGCGCAAGGAGCGAGGCACTCTCTAAACACGTTACCCACTGTGGTCCGCGGTCAAGCTTTGTGTATTATTACCCGACAACCATCGAAACGACATTGCATCCCATATCCTCCACCCGGCAGCTATTCAGGTCGGGCAATGTGAACCCTAACAGTATGGTCCCAGTAATCGCGATGTAAGTCATTCACTGAAGAGATCTGTGCATAAAGAACGCATTGATAATAGATACGTCGACCCTATTTTCAAGTTTGGTACTAAAACGGGACATTGATTGCTTTTCATGTCAGTCTTGTTCGCAAATAAGTTTAGTTTAATATATAAATTAATATTTAATTATACAAATTAGTATTTAATACGCCTACATGTATTAAATGCAATTAACAATTAATAATTAAAACAATAATAATAAAAACTATGAAGCTATTTAGTTAACCTGAACCTTTTTTATTCACATCGATCACTTCAGTGCTTATTTTGTAAACGTATAAGCATAGTATATGTAGAGGGTACATATTACAATACCTGGCTTATCCACAGAAGAATTTTGTTCATATTACTTGCTTTACAAAATCACAATATATTTTTTAATTTTATATCTACAGGTGTATGATTTTATAAACAGCAATGGAATCAGTTATTACACATTCGCCGATGCATTGAATAAAATTAACAAGAATATTGAATGGATGAAGACAAACTATCCTCTTATTGAATCTTGGTTGATGCAAAGAAAGAAAGCAATGTTAAACAAAGCAGGGAAACACCACGATACAAACATTTTCATGAAGAATTAAATTCAATTTTTTCGCTAATTATTTTTACTCTATATATCTCATTTTCTGACAGTATTCACTACTGTTTGTAAGCTATCAAATATAATTAATAAAACTAAAATAATTGTAGTTGATTTGTAGATTTGTGTTGTTGGTTTTATTTCAATTATACAGTAGAAACTAATAATTATAAGTGTTGCAGAAGATATATATCTGCGAGTTTTTAGTTGCACTGAGATCAAACGATTTGTACTAGTGTTTTAGGCTACTTTCAACAATTTTCCAGCTATATAGTGGCGTCCAGTTTTATGAGGAGATAACCAGGATACCCGAAAAAAACCCCACTGATCTTGGTAGGAAAATGGCAATCCTTGTCAAGTAAGATTGAAGTTGAGCTCACCCTGTCCGCAGTGAGACTCGAATCCTTAATCTTAGTGTTGACAGCAAAATGATTAACCACTTGGCCATCGAAGCCCCGGACATCAAAAATAAAATAAAAATTTGTTTTAGTGAAAATTCCTAGTCTACGATTACACTTACGATTTTCCCACGTATACGACTGTTTCACCAAAGCAGTCGGAATCTTACGTCTTCAGTGTTAATAGCGACTTACGACTAAGAATGGACTTACCAACGTGGGAGATAAGTCGTCTGTAGCAACCCATTAAAATCGCACGACGACAAAATTGGTCTTCGGAAGAACTATAAATATATTGGTTTCACTGGTAACTGACTATTGGGAAATAATTAAAGAAAAGTTACCCCCCTATTTTTTTTTCACGCTAATGTTACAAGTAAAAAATAAATGCTGAAAGGAAATTATCGACAGGTTTGTAAGCAAAATTAAATATACAAATAAAATATTATTATTATATAGATAGAGATGAAAAATCAAATTTTCCGAGTGACAGAAATCACGGTAAATCTCATGTGAAAATTATCGTTTATTTTCACTCTCGGGTTTTTTTCCCGCCAAAATGTCACTACGGTTTTGTACTATACAGATATTCATCCTCCGTTCGTAAAATTTAGGATTAAGCATTAAAATTTTAAGAAAACAATTTTGATATATATAATAAATAGGATAATCAATTGGGCATCGGGAATATCCAAAATATGATCACTCGTGCCGCATAAAGCATTAGATTAAACTCGTGCGCGGAACAAGTTCCGCGCACGCGTTTAATTAGATGCGTTATGCGGCACTTGTGATCATATTTTGGATATTCACTCCGCCCAATTAATTATCCTATAATTATTACATAGTAGAAAAGGTTTCACTATGGAATCTGTACAATATTAGGAAGTCCATAAAATTCAATATTGACCGGCTAATCATGTGACGTCGCATTCCACGTCACGATGTAATAAAACAATTAATGTCTTTTCTATCGGTAAATATGAATATTTATTGACCTCTTGCAAAGACAATAATTGTATAAAAAAATATTCTCCTCTGAAACCGCTGAACGGATTTGCTTGAAACATTGTAGCATTGCTCCTTGGCATGTTCGCAACAAACGATCCTCATTCTATAGCGATCCGTTAAAAACATGATCGCGGTTACTAAAAGTAGAACATAGGGGTAAAATCGCATAAATTGGCTTATAACTCTAAAACTATAATATATAGATAAAATCTGAAGGTTCTTAGGCTCTGCAGAAATAAAAAGCTTTACAACAAAAGTATCTATTGGGTCAAAGTTGTCAGACGAAACCTTATAGTAGTTATTGACCTTTAAAGGTCAAAAATGACATTTTTTAATTCTGAAATTGTAACCGTTACAGATAGTCATTATAGAGAAAAACTTTTGCTTAATGAAATGTTCAGCTTATTGAGCTCTGTCCGCCTGCAAATTTTCGTTAAGATTTGACAACCGATGTAGGAGTTATTGCCCTTTAAATGATAAATTTGGCAATTTTTTTCTTTTTTTCGATATTGTTTTATTAAAAATAAGTTTAAAGTGTAAAAAAGACTAAATTTGATGCTTAGTCCACCATAGGCCACATGTGGCAAAAATATTAAGTGAGTCCATCATGGACTGATTGTGACAAACACAATTAAATATCAATATACTATCCACATCGATCCCCAACGTACATAGTTCAAACTTGCTGCGATCGCATATTCTTTAAACTTAAGCGACTGTTTTTATTTGCTTGCTCCTCTCTTTTATTTTCTCCTACCAAAATTTTGCCAAAAATGAATAGAAAAATAATAAAAACTGAAAAAATGTAGTATGATCATTTTCTGTCTTTTAAATAGACTATTTATTACAAATTATTACAATAACTATCAAAATGAATCCATTAAAATATATTAAACAAGATAATTCTGAAGCCTTTTGACTTAAAAAACAACAACAAACAATTAAAAACAAGGGCTTAGTGAGATTTGCGAGCAAGCCTCAACCCCCCCTCTCTCGTGGAATTTGTCATTTTTATTTCCTCCTACCAACAATTTTTCCAAAAATGAATAGAAAAATAATAAAAATTGAAAAAAAGTGAGATTTTCGAGCAAGTCTCAAACCCCCCCTCCCGTCTTCCCATAACTTTGGGGCTCAAACATTCCATATTTACTGCTCACTACCCATATCCAATATTAAAACCCATGTATTTATTCAAATATTTGAGATCTTAAAGCTCCCTTTCTTTTCACAATAATCAAGCCAACCAAGATTTTGTTTCATAAATTTGTTGCACCTATGACCATCTACAAACATAACAAGTTTCGAAAAAATCTGCTAATTAGTTTTTGAGAAATCATAGTTCAAAGCTTTAAGGGGGTACCCCTCTTTGAACGGAGGACATCTTGAAATGGCGGCCAGAAAATCTACAATTCTGGCCCAAATTTTGCATTAAAAATCACACAACGAAGCTTTGGTGAGAAGAGCTGAAACAGAAAGACTGCGATACAGCATTGACAAATATAATGACTTCAGGACTGGATCTATCTCAAGACTGAATTAGTTTTCGGAAATGCAATAAAAAAACTTTCGGAAATGATATACTAAAAGTTTCGGAAATGAAAAAAAAAATCTTCGGAAATGATATGCTAATTTTCGGAAATGCAAAACAGCGATTAGAACACCTATATATATACACGTCGATGAACAATACATGCACCTAAGGTATGAATAAATTAATTATGATTCACCTCGTGTATTTACTTTCATTCCATAAAACACTAAAAACATGCAAACTGCATGCTGGTCCCATTTTTATAAACACGTATAAATAAAAATAAAGAAACATAGAAGTCGTCCACAACAGTAAATCCCCAAGCCCATTATTATCCCTGAGCTCAACAGAGTTGGGAAAGGGGTATGGCGTTTTGTTCGTCCGTCAGTTAGTACCATTACGGTCAGGTTAAAGTTGGGGTAGAGTTTTGTATTTCGGGAACACCAAGTGGTAGAGGGATGATATTTGGTCAGTGAATACATCATGGGTAGTAACCATCTTCAGTAAAGGATCTCGGAGGAGTCGTTTATGAACCACTAACTTTTTTGACAGATAGACAGACGGAAACGACAAAAGCAATATGATATAAATATCTTTGTGTAAAATATTCAGTGCGGTATCGGTTACTTGATATCCGGTTGGCTTATGAGCCCTTTTTATTAATTTTATTGATATGATATATAAGGCCATTATTATTTTATTAAGTTGGCTTATGTATTTTGGCCGAGCCAGATTTGGTTAGGAGGAAAAAAACTAAAAATGTTTCTATATTTAAACCCCCTCCCATAGGGTTGTGGTTATTGTTTTTGCAAAGTATTTATCTTCTTCTTCCTACCATGAATTGTCCGCAGAACCACGGAAGAACGCTTTCATGGATTTTGATGAAACTTTGCAGGCTGTTAGATTGGGGTATAGAGACGGCACGACAACTTTTGGAATTTTCAAGTTGGCCGTCATTTCAATTTGGTCGCCGTTCAAAGATGGATACCTCCTTACAACTGTGCACTGCAATATCTCAAAAACTGTGTTGCAGATTTTTTTCGAATTTTTGTACGTTTGTAGAGCGTAATAGGTGCTACAAATTGATGAAAAAAAATCTTGATCGGTTATAGGCGTTTGGCGGACATGTTGAATTTTGTAAAAAAAGGGAGGATTTCTCAAATTCTTTTTTTTCATGAACTTGTCCACAGAGCAATGGGAAAATGCTTAAAGTTACTGATTTCGATTAAACTTTACAGGATGTTAGATTGGTATATAGAGGCGGCACATCTTTCGGAATTTTCAAAATGGCCGCCATTTCAAGACGGCCTCCTTTCAAAGAGGGGTACCCCTTTAAAGCTTTAAACTTGGATGTCTCAAAAGCTGATAACAGACTTGTTATGTTTGTAGATGGTCATAGGTGCAACAAATTAATGAAAACAAATCTTGGTCGGCTGGAGGCGTTTGGCGGCCATTTTGATTTTTGTGAAAAGAAAGTAGAGCTTTAAGATCTCAAATAATTGAATAAATACATGGGTTTTAATATTGGATATGGGTAGTGAGCAGTAATAATTTGTTATAAAAAGTCTATTTAGAAGAAAGAAGATAATCATACCACATTTTTTTCAGTTTTTATTATTTTTCTATTCATCTTTGGCAAAATTTTGGTAGAAGAAAATAAAAAAATGACAAATTCCATTTTTATTATTTTTATTTATTTTGGAGAAAATCGGAGAGGAGTATCCGTAAATCAGCAAATAAAAACAGTCGCTTAAGTTTAAAGAATATGCGTTCGCAGCAAGTTTGAACTATGTACGTTAGGGATCGATGTGGATAGTATATTGATTTAATTGAGTCCATGATGGACTCACTAAATGATTTTGTCACATGTGGCCTATGGTGGACTAAGCATTATGTATATGTTCAAATTCAGTCTTTTTTACACTTTAAACTTTTTTTAATATAACAGTCTAAAAAAAAGAAAAAAATTGCCAAATTTGACATTTAAAGGGCAATAACTCCTACATCGGTTGTCAAAATTTGCAGGCGGACAGAGCTCAATAAGCTGAACATTTCATTAGGCAAAAGTTTTTCTCTATGATGACTATCTTTAACGGTTATAATTTCAGAATTAAAAAATGCCATTTTTTTACCTTTAAAGGGCAATAACTCCTATAAGGGTTGGTCTGACAACTTTGACCCAATAGAGACTTTTGTTGTAGAGCTTTTATTTCTGCAGAGCCTAAGAACCTTCAGATTTTTTCTATCTATTATAGTTTTAGAGTTATAAGCCAATTTATGCGATTTTACCCGTATTTTCTACTTTTAGTAACGGCGATCGTGTTTTTAACGGATCGCTATAAAATGAGGATCGTTTGTCGCCAACATGCCAAGGAGCAATGCTACAAAGTTTCAAGCAAAACCGTTCAGCGGTTTCAGAGGAGAATATTTTTTATACAATTATTGTCTTTGCAAGAGGTCGATATGAATATTTCTTGACCTGAAAATTTGTATTGACCGAGATCGAAGTCGAGGTCAATATATTTGTTTCAGGTCACTGATTACGACGACGACGTACGAAAATTGATGGCATGAGTTCACCTTTGACCAAAGGCCAGGTGAGGTAATAATATAGTATCAAGATTTCTGCTTTAAAAATACATTGAAAGCAGCAAAAATGATCAAAAAAATTAACCGACAGATTTTCATGAAAACTTCCACGTAGATATATTTCAGTCTACAAAACAACTTTTTATTTCATACTTACTAATTATCTTCTTTCATTTTCCAGAATAAGACCATCAAAACAGAAAATTTGCAAAAAATCGAAAATAAAGGGCCATAACTCCCACATCGGTCTACGGATCTTCATGAAAATTTTCAGGCTGATATAGCGATGACTACGGTCGACGGACGAAAAATGATGGCATAATCTCACCTTTGGCCAAAGGCCAGGTGAGCTAATAACTTGGGTTTTGGACTATCTTTTCTGGACATGATCGGAATTCATATTTTTTATCTTGTAAGGAGCAGGTATGTTAATTCCCTAAATTGGCCCTATAACGTACCTACTCCTTTCAGAAAAATTGCAATTTTTCAGATTGAAAACTCTAAAGAATGACCTTAGACGAGGTGGTGAATAGTATTTTAATCTCCATTATCCAATTAGAAGATGCAATCGATGACGTTGAGACTAAGGATGGAGATGGTATTATTCCATAAAAACAGTCGCTTAAGTTTAAAGAATATGCGATCGCAGCAAGTTTGAACTATGTACGTTGGGAATCGATGTGGATAGTATATTGATATTTAATTGTGTTTGTCACAATCAGTCCATGATCATCCTCCCAAGTCAGGGGTTCTGAGTCCGCGTCACGTGGTCCGCGTTCGCTCCATCATCACCCCTGACAACATACATATATATTTTTCGGGTCTGAGTGTCGCCATCTGGCGGTGACCGGAGTTAACATCAGCCAATGAAATTTATCGTAACCTTCGCCTAATGTTTACATGTAAACAAAAAATGTCTGCGCCCTGTATCGTGGATTTTTTTTTAACGACATGTTTGACAGATTCCCTCCGGACCCCAAAAAGAAGCTGTATGAGCGATGACACTGGAGCCATTTGTTTTTCAAATGAAATGAGGACGACTGCAATGGCATATACAAATTTGCATACGAATACTTCCACGTGTTGAACGTGATATTGATAAAGTAGTGGACTATAGTATAGAATGAAATGGAGTTCTGTACGTGCAGTATGTGAAAGCAGTAGTAAATGATTGAATCATAATTACAAATTAATAGACAATTAAAATTTTCTGTAATCCGGACGTACTTCTTAGAACTGAAAAAGGACTGAGAAAGAGGTGGTAGAAGTAACCCAAAACGAGATTGTTTTAACACTGGACAGATCTGTCAGTGACAGAAGAATGTCAGTTTGTAAATATTCCAACCAAAATTTGTTCATTTAATTGGATTATATGTGATTTAAATTTTACAACATATTTATGTTGACATTTACATGTATTACACACCTGTATGTAATCTTCAACACATCATCACATTCAGACTTAAGTAAAATTTAGTGAACAGTTTTACATTTGGTTAATTATGCACCATGTTAAAACTGCTGATTATTGGAGGAAAACATTCAACTTCTAAATGGACATGGATAATGTTTTAATAATATATACTGTACATGTAAGAATGTGAGGGATATTAAAAATTGATCATGCAGCACACTAGTCAAACTTTAGCACATGAAAGCAAATTTCCTATTCTGAATGATTTTTTAAATTATGTGTACTGGAATAAAAGATAAAATGTATTCATGTTCATGCATGTGGATTATGTTCAGTTTCAAAACCTGTTGCAGATTATCACATTAATTTCCATTTCATTTTGTCATATTTTGATTTGTTTGTTGTGTTCATCCTACTTTCAGCTTTATAATGCCATGTAGTTTTTATTGGGGAGGAAGCCAGTTTACCAGGAGAAAACTCCTAACTTTCCACAAGGTCCAAATGGGTCAAGAAATCCTGGAAAAGTCATGGAATTTATCAGTATAAAAAAATTACAACAAAGTTCCAGGTGAAATGTTTCTACTGTGCCTTTATCTCATATTTTGTGTTAAATTGCAAGTGTCAATTACACTGTCATGCTAGAATCATTCATGGAAAATGGTCGCATACTAGTAGTTCTTGACAAGTCATAGAATTTTTACACAAAGAATTAGTATGACTATGTTTCGGTAGAAAAACTGGAAATCTTTGTCAGTCGACATAGGAGTCAAGTACACCATGCCAGCAGCTAAGCCCAACCTGCAAACTCGGTGTTGACAGTAGTGTGATCAATAGTAGATGACAAACTACCTCAAATACTCTACCACCAAGTCCCTGTCTTATAAATATTCAGTCTCAGAGTGATTTTAATGACCTGAGGTGAAATAATTTTTTATATACTAGTACATGTATTTCATCAAGAAAGTGTCAATGACACTGTCATGCTAGAAACATTCATGGGAAATGGTCACATAGTTCTTTACAAGTCATGGAATTTTTAGAGAAAGAAGGAGTATAGACCATGTTTCGGTATGAAAATTGGCAATCCTTGTCAGTTAAGATAGGAGTCAAGCACATCCTGCCAGCAGCCAAGTCAAACCTGCAACCCCTGTATTGACAGTGATAAAAATTAGATGACTTACTACCTCAACTACTCTGCCACGGAGTCCCTGTCTTATAATATTCAGTCTCTGAGTGATTTTAATTACCCCAAGTGAAATAATTTTTCATATACTAGTACATGTACATGTGTTTCATGGCAAGAATGAGACTTGTATGGTACTAGTTTACATATACTGTATGAACCTTATCTGCTTGACCAGTTAAAAGAATATAACCCATGTTTTATTAAGCAAAGGGCTGGATGGTTATGAATGAAGTGTTAAGTTAATTAACAAGGTGTTATAGAAGTATACAATAAGTGGCAGAAAAAAATAAAAAATATAAAACAGTGCAAACAGTTCAATAACAGATATTTGTAAACCCCTGGGTGTTGAATCACAACCAGCTGCTTCATTCAGGGTAATGGGACCTCTTAGCAGATCATAAATTGTCACATGAGCTACATAATTGTATCCAAGAATAATTTATAAGTACTGGTACATGTATGCTTATTACTAGACCACAATTAAAGGTTGATGATCTGCTTATTAAAGTTCTAGAGGACCCAATTAACAAAAGCGTGGACTTTAAAGTGTCCTATTTGGGGGAAGTGAAAGTTAAATATGATTGCAAGTCTAACTTAACTAAATTGAAAAATACATTTAGTTTTGGGCTCCAAATTGGGGTTTAAAAAATATATTGGTAATCTTGATTTTGCATATTGAATCCGTTGATACAAGATATATGTCCTATCAATATAGTGTAATTTTGTGAACATTTAATATATGGTCATGTCTTGGAATTGAACATGAACTAGTACACATAAATCTTATTACATTGTGTGTATTTACTTCAATACTGCTTACTTAAAAAGAATAAATGCAAAAGCTGCAAGTGCAATTTTTTGACTGTGACAATTGCACTTGTTTTTAATTATTCAAAAAATATGCAAGTCATAGAATTAAAACCAAGCTTAAAGCAAACTGTCCTATGCTGGGGCTTGTCATAATATATACTAGTTCTCCTTCAGGTTAAAATGAGCTGTGATTCTTGTATGTGTATACAGCTTAAAGTCAACATGACACGCAGCTTAGTTATGACATGGGATGTATTTTAGATTGTTTAACTTGTTATGGTACAGGCCCATAAGGTCTAAAATCAAACTAAATGTGCAATTGCAAAAATTGCAACTTGTTGAAGCTTGTCTATATATATATATATATATATATATATATATATATATAAGTGTCTAATGAATTAACCAAACAATGTCGTTGTAATTTTTGTTGTACATTGTGTATGTAAATGACATGTTCAACCAAAAGTAACACTAGGCCAGTGAAACTCCGTTTTTTAGCGGACGGATCTGGTCTAGAGGTTACACCTCTGTCTTTACATGCTAGGCGCAGTAGCCATAGATGTTATAAACTGACACGAGTTCGATTCCCGAGCTGGGACGGCTCAAAAATCAAATCTGTGTGTACAGATGATTTTCAGAGTGGAAATTACAACGACATTGTTTGGTTAATTCATTAGACACTTATAAATATCATTTATCTTAACTATGTATCTTTAGTGCATTTCTAAAGATCCAATGTTGAAATACAATCAGATGTTGGGCATATATAAATAGACAATTATTATATATATATCAAAGGAATATTCTTTTGGTGTAATGCAGGCAAATACAATATAGCATGTACACCACTATGTACATGTATGAAAAGATTATAAATGCTAATAACGGCTAAATTTTCTAGTGTCCCATTTCATTGATCCCTCAATTTATATTAGCAGACACTGAATTATACTTTTGCAAATAACAATTATCAATTAGTCACATACAATTGTTTAAATGGAACTCGATGTCACTTTCAGTAATTTTTTAGCTATATACTGATATCTAGTTTTTATTTGATGGAGCTAGGCAGAAGTACCCAGTAAGTGTATACACAAGTACTGCTTTGGTATAATAGTCAATATTTTGTTGAAATATTTCAAAGATAGATCATTAACATCTTTAATTTCTGGATTTTTTACATCTGTAAAAGGTACATGACAAATAACCAATCACATCCTTTATGCAGATTTGTTTTTTTTTTGGGGGGGGGGGGGGGGTTGGGTTAGGAAATAATGTGAGGTCTTAAATATAATACTGCTTAGAACACTTCTTTTCTCCCTATATGCTCTTTTTTGCTCAGTTTAGAATTACTGACTGTGTGGTTGTTCTGGACTAATTGTGTCCAAAAAAAAAATCCTACACCCCCCCACCCCTTTCTACAAAAAGTAGTAGGTCCCTACAGAGTCATATACTGACACTTGCTTACATAGCTAATGTCTTGTTACATATATTGATATAAGATTAATATTATTTACGATTTATAGTACATGCATACAAATATAAGCTTCGTCGTCGTGGAATTGACAAGGTCCAAAATATTCGAGAAGAAAATTAAAAAAAAAACGTATGATTAGCTGTCATACACCTTATTTTGTGTTGGCGCACGTTTAAATATAAGATACATGATATATTTTTATCAATTTCAAATCAAATTAGCGAAGTATTCGCATGTGCTTTAAACCTCGTGTGTTTGTTTACGTTCGACATGCAGATTTTGTAAAAACGATTTTGATTGGTACTTCTCAAGGTCAGAAGCAACTTCACTTCAGACCCGAAAAATATATATGTAAGATGTCAGGGGTGATGATGGAGCGAACGCGGACTCAGAACCCCTGACTTGGGAGGATGTCCATGATGGACTCACTAAATGATTTTGTCACATATGGCCTATGGTGGACTAAGCATTATGTATATGTTCAAATTCAGTCTTTTTACACTTTAAACTTTTTTTAATATAACAGTCTCAAAAAAAAAAAGAAAAAAATTGCCAAATTTGACATTTAAAGGGCAATAACTCCTACATCGGTTGTCAAAATTTGCATGCGGACAGAGCTCAATAAGCTGAACATTTCATTAAGCAAAAGTTTTTCTCTATGATGACTATCTGTAACGGTTATAATTTCAGAATTAAAAAATGCCATTTTTTTACCTTTAAAGGGCAATAACTCCTATAAGGGTTGGTCTGACAACTTTGACCCAATAGAGACTTTTGTTGTAGAGCTTTTATTTCTGCAGAGCCTAAGAACCTTCAGATTTTTTCTATCTATTATAGTTTTAGAGTTATAAGCCAATTTATGCGATTTTACCCCTATGTTCTACTTTTAGTAACGGCGATCATGTTTTTACCGGATCGCTATAAAATGAGGATCGTTTGTTGCCAACATGCCAAGGAGCAATGCTACAAAGTTTCAAGCAAATCCGTTCAGCGGTTTCAGAGGAGAATACTTTTTATACAATTATTGTCTTTGCAAGAGGTCGATATGAATATTTATTGACCTGAAAATTTGTATTGACCGAGATCGAAGTCGAGGTCAATATATTTGTTTCAGGTCACTGATTACGACGACGACGTACGAAAATTGATGGCATGAGTTCACCTTTGGCCAAAGGCCAGGTGAGGTAATAATATGGTATCAAGATTTCTGCTTTAAAAATACATTGAAAGCAGCAAAAATGATCAAAAAAATTAACCGACAGATTTTCATGAAAACTTCCACGTAGATATATTTCAGTCTACAAAACAACTTTTTATTTCGTACTTACTAATTATCTTCTTTCATTTTCCAGAATAAGACCATCAAAACAGAAAATTTGCAAAAAATCGAAAATAAAGGGCCATAACTCTCACATCGGTCTACGGATCTTCATGAAAATTTTCAGGCTGATATAGCGATGACTACGGTCGACGGACGAAAAATGATGGCATAAACTCACCTTTGGCCAAAGGCCAGGTGAGCTAATAACTTGGGTTTTGGACTATCTTTTCTGGACATGATCGGAATTCATATTTTTTATCTTGAAAGGTGCATGTATGTTAATTCCCTAAATTGGCCCTAAAACGTACCTACTCCTTTCAGAAAAATTGCAATTTTTCAGATTGAAAACTCTAAAGAATGACCTTAGACGAGGTGGTGAATAGTATTTTAATCTCCATTATCCAATTAGAAGATGCAATCGATGACGTTGAGACTAAGGATGGAGATAATATTATTCAATAAAAAATTTTTTTGTTTAGTGTTGATAATAATGCATTTTTTCATGTACAATAAAATAAACAACATGACATAATTATAAGCATCATGATTGAGTGTACATAACAAAGTTATAGCTACAATGCATATCATAAAGCGTTCTTAGCACTTGTGTTAGAATATAAATTTTAACATCATTTATCCTGCAATCGGCTATTTCATTGTACAATACAATTATACAGATATTGTATTGTTGTATCCGTGCATTAGCAGGATATCACTTCCACTGGTCCCACTCCCATTACATGTGTCATATTTCTAAAGCTCGCACAAATAAATGTTATATTTTCTGGCAATGTACATATACATGTATTGTATATATATTGTCGTGAAATGTGATTCAGAAATTGCCATTTCTAGTTAAGATTCCAGAGTCTTAGTTTTCTCTCCGAGTCGACTAAACATGTTCTGCTATTCATTCCAAAACTACAAAAAAAAACAATTGTAATTGATTTTATATCAAAATAATATATTCTTATTTCTGATTCTTATTTCAAAAATCTTCTCAGTACCAATGCATCTGAGAATAAAGATATACTATACATACAGTTCTGAACTAAACTTACAGAAAACTGGTATAATGTGTTATAATAGCATAGGTATTATGCTATTGAATAATAAAAACAATTTTATGCCACATATTGATAAATAAAGTCTACATAATCGTATATTTCAAACGTTTTTTTAGAAAATCGAAATCCGAAAATTTTCCGTTTTCCAAGATTTAAAACCAAAAATGGCTGTAGACAGCAGTTTTTGCTTTAAATTAATTACTAAATTAGTCGCAAGATATACAATAAAATGAAAAATGTTTCACATATTATAGTGTACTCTTTAGGGCAATTGACAATGTATTTTTGTCCATTCTGAGATAATTTTGTGGCAATAGTTGCACCTCAGGACAATAAACTTTTTCAGAATGAACCATATGACAAAAAACATTTTATATTTGTTCATCGGTTATTGCCTTATTTAGTTTTCCATTTTATTATTTCTAGAGGCATCTAACAAAGGTTACAGACCCCCAAAAGTTGTAGGCAGAAAGGGTGCACCAGCTTACCAAATAACTTCAGGCCAATTGCAATTCCTAACCAAGTTCGACATTACAGCAAACAAAATTGCTGACACTTTCCATGTGTCAGAATCAACGATTCGCCGACGGTTAAGGTTTGTATTTTTTAGCGGTGAAAAAGGAGGATTTTTGAGATCTCAAAAATTAATTGAATGAAGTTTGGAATATGTATTGAAATTAAACTTGGTAGGGTGTTTAACCATATTTCGAATATCGCCATTTCAAGATGGCTTTCGTTCAAAGAATGGCGATAAAACCATATTCGAGTAGATTGTTTAATATTGGAAATGTTTACAAAATATTCGTCATTCCAAGATGGCCGCCGGTATCCCTTTAGAACTTTGAATAACCAGGTCATCTGTAAAAGTTTATGAAACAACATCATCCGAAACCTGCCGACGGTTTCTGACGATGATGAAACAAGGGAATGTGTCCTGACTTTATGGAAAATGATACCCCACTGTCAGCTTTGAACCTGAAAGGTGTACCTTTCTCAGACAGACATATATTGAAAGGAGCTATTGAATATTATAATTATATATATTATCAAAAATGGGTACCGGATGAAACTTTCCATGTTTCGTATTATTTTTATCTTTTATCTATCTTCTGGATATGAACTTGTTTCCATTACCACGAGAAAAAGCTTGCATGGATTAAATTGAAACAAAACGTGATGTAGGATGCACTAAGTATCAGTTATACATTGTTTCTATTATTTTATTTTTTTTACCGAATTTGTTTCAGATCTTATATCTCCAATATCAAAGTTCGAGATGGAAAATACTCAAACATATCAGATGCTGATCTAAATTAAAAGGTGAAAAATATTATTGATACCAACAGAAATATTGGTACGTATGGCGAAATAAACTGTGACTTTAAAATACTGGTACTAAGGATTGTAAAAATGCTATCAAATTTGTTTAATTCAATAATGGTTTCGAATGTTTTGATTATTTAAACGAAAAACTAGTCGATCTTGTGATAAATCTGGATATATATTACTCAACAAAAGAAACGTCCACATACTTTAATTTTGAACAAGAAATTGCATGCGTTGTCATGATTAGTATACTCCCACTCGTTTCAACAATTTATTTGGCTCGGCAAATAGGAAGTAGATGTCCGATCAACCTGAAAAGCTTCCATTCATTTTCCATCATCATGTTTAAGATGTATACCAAATTTCAAATCAATCCCTTTATTAGAAGCTAAGATATATGTCCGGACGGACAGACGGAAGGACGGACGGACAAGGTGATTCCAACATAGCCCCCTCTTTATAGAGTGGGGGTATAATATGTTTCAAAGTATTGGTGGTGATAGAACTAAAATTCTTGTTATATAGTTCGGACAATGTCAATTTCTATCAGTGCATCCCATTTCTTTGACAAAAACGTTTAGCGACAATTATACCACAAACCACGCACAGCATATTATTTGGTCTGTTCGTTGGGGACCTATATACATACATATATATATTAACCTTTTCGTTTCATGGTGGACTTAAAATAACATCTTTGTCAAATACGGTCAATGGTGGCGTTCAATGCATTTCTTTATAAACGGATAATATATCAATCTGGCGAATAACAAGTGCAGGGCTTCATATCCGTTTTTATTGGTATCTGTTGAGTAACATTCTTTACGTACCCAATTAGGACCAAACAGTATCTTACAACGGCTTAAATTCCAACATGGCATAAAAGTACAGCGAAGAAGAGTTAGGGGTGCTTGTAATATTGTGGGTCCTTTTGGTTGTGCAATGAGGTTGTCGCGTGAGATCTGCAAGTCCCGTGAAAATTGCAAGTTCCGCTTCCGGTATCCGGTAAAACTTGTAACTCTCACGTTGGGCATCGTGAGAGTTACAAGGCTGTGAGAAACGCAAGTCTGCTATAAAAATGCAACTGTTCACATTTTAGTAAAAATAAAACAAGTCATTATTTCATTACATAAATAAAAGAACATTATATAAGAACGATAATGCCAGATCATCATGACAAAAGTCATGTCTTCTTCTTCTGCCATATATGGAGATTATTCCCATGGAACGTTAAACTCCAGCGTGAGCAATCAGGATAAAAACCCAAAGGGGCGATATTTACAGTTAAAAACAGGCTGGTATGGGATTACATGTTCAGGAGCTGGGCAGGTGGTACTTTGCCCATGAGCTCCCTGAACTCTTCGATGGAACCTGCTGATGTGGTTGAAGATGGCAGCTTATTCCATTCCCTGATAGTTCTGGGGAAGAAGGAGTGATGGTAGACCTCTTTCTTCGTAGTTGGTTGCCTGATGTTGTTCTGATGTTGCTTTCATCAGTTTGTCGTTTTCTTCGTAATGTATAAATATGACGACTGTAAACAACAATCCTACTTACTTAATTAACTGAACCAAAGCGTAAAACCTGTCCAGCAGTATGTGACCATGTTTTGAATAATTCAAATTATGCGCGGGCTTTGGAAAATCGACGTCACAAGTTTACACAGATTTGTAACCAGTTGAACTTCAGTACAATCCAAAGTGTAGTACCCGGAGTAAAACAAAAATGGCAAACGACGGTCTAAATATGTTCAAAAGTAAAGCAAGAAAAGGCCAGTACAATGATGGTTTCAATGTGTCTCGAAGACAAAGTAGTACAAAAGTCGAAAAGAAGTCCAGTCTGCGAAATTAGCACAAGTCCGCTGGCCCCTGGCCAGTAAAAATCCTTTCGGGCAAGTGAAATTTTGATAAAATTTATATTGAATATATAGGAGAAAATCCAAAAGTTCAGGATTCGGGCAAGCGAGTTGCAAATCCTAATTTCAAGCACTGGAAGTCCAGATAGTCACCACACGCCATTTGAAACACCACGACACGACGTTGCCGCCTGCAACTTGAGGTAAATATATTTTAAGTTTCAACATTTTCCTACGTATTTGTTCACAGTGTAAATATTTTTCATCTGGGATAAATATCAAATGTTAATCCAGTGCCTTTTTACACATGTTTACTAGTGACCTATAGTTCACATTGCGTAGACAATATTCGTAGAAGTACCGAAATATGTACATTCATATAAGTCGCCACAAGAATCATTTCGTGTAATTTGACATTTTTTCCAAATTTCTTTATAATTTTGTTTTCTCTGAAACAGTAAAATTGTTGGCATAATTTAGCAGAATACACTATCAATGTACAGAACAGTGTTGGTTTAATTATATGGTAACCGGACAACTCGGACCAAAACAGATTCGGACTATTACCTATTCGGACTATAACCAATTCGGACTATAACAAATTCGGCCTACTAATTATCCATAGCAATTTTAAGGTGGACAAATTCGGACTACAAAATAAAAATTTTAATTACAGTACTACAAAACAATGTTGACAGAAGCGAAAACAGAAATTTTAATTAATTATTAACTATGATTGTACATAATAAATAAATAAATAAAACATAAAAGAGATATCGATGTATAATCAACTTAATTAAGAGGTTTGTATACAGAAACAAGCTATGGCCTCCTGTATTCCTGCATTTAAAGTAGGCTTGGTTGGTACAGTATTTTCTCAATTCGAATGTTGAAACAACATAAAGCCGACTTTGAAGTGATGTTATATAAAACTATTTCGAATTTGTTGTTCATCATTTCAAAAATGGATGCATCGAACCGTTGTGTCGATTGTCATCGTAAAGTCTCTTCAAGACAACATGCATTACTGTGCGATAAGTGCGAAAGATGGCAACACAGAATTTGCAACACTGGTAAGTTTTATTTTCCATTATATAAAAAATATGTGATACAAAGCGGCCAGTAATATTGTATTTCAAGGCTAAGTCTTTGTTACTAATAAAATCCGTTATAAATGAATGAAGTGTATTCTCATAAACCACAATACATAGTTACAGAGAAGATAATAAACAAATAAATGATCAAAATTCACAAACAATTATTATATTCATCGCCTACGTAGAGAGAACCAGCGATAAATAAGATTAAAAATATAGATCTCTTGCAAAAATTCCATAATATAAACCTTTTGAGGAATCGTTGATAGTTGATTGTTGATTGTGTTTATCTATTATATTTGGGCACGTGCTGTAATAAATAAGCAATATATTAATTAGCTGTAATTAAATTACAGGTATTACACAGAATCAATATAGAGAAATGGTAAAGAGGGGATACACAGAATTTCTATGCATTATTTGCACGACAGACGTAGATAAGTAAGAACGTTTTCTTTCTTTCTTATAAATTTCTAAAAATCATTTTTATCACGATAATTAGTCTTTTACGTGTTGAATATTAAGTTGATTAGTAGACTAAATACGTGTCTGGCGTTGTAAATTCTATTACCCTTGGTATCTACATTTTATTGGTATCCAAAAGTATATTATAATTTATTCAATAAATCTAATTTTTTTAAAATCTTAATTCCAGTGGTCCAACAGAATCTACACAGATAACGGATAGCACTCCACAGATTGGAAACTTCTCGCTTTCTTTCATAAGTGCTGGAGCTAGCTGCCCAGTGTCTGCTCAGACAGGACCACTGACTACTCCAGCATCACCATCCCAACCTAGCTCGCCAGTGTCTGCTCACACAAGTCCACCGACTACTCCAGCATCACCATCCCCACCTACGCCACCACCTTCAGAAGAAGTCAATTTAACAGCATCATTTGATGTGCAAAGACAAGGCAACAGCCATGAGCCAGTGGTCCAAGAAACGTAAGTAATTTTTATTGTATTTTAAACTGCAATTTTGAAGCTATAATGTGCCCTTTACCAACGTGCGAAGACGTATATCTAAAGAATATAAAAAATTATATATTGGTACCAGCTCTTAAGAGAGAGTCAGACCTGGTTGATCTCACCATAAGACTAGTCTCCGAGCAGCAGATGTTACGGGATCAACGAAACAAGTATAAAGAGCTGCAAGGTCGTCTTCATCAAGTCTGGGACCAGTACGACGACGGTGAGATCACAGCCCTCTCAGCTACTTAAGCAATGTGGAGGTGTCTATGGTCCAGCTAGTGACTAGCTATATTATATTATGTTGTAAATATATTTTCTTACTGTCCTTGTGTATATATATGTACTTTTTGTGTGTATTGTTAAATAAGTTTTGTAACATGTGTTTGACTTAGAAATAAAAAAAATTCTGTTTTTCCTTTTATACAGACAGATTTTAACGAAAACTGTATATACATACAGTCTTGTGTATATATTTGTGCTTGTTTGTGTTGTGCGTAAATGTTTGATTAATATGCTTTGTTGTGCGTAAATGTTTGAATAATATGCTTTGTATGTCTTATCAATGCTATAGTTAAATAAACAACTTTCTTTGTTTTGTTACAACATTTGATTGTTATGACTATAAAGATATAAAATAAAAAATTAAATCTTATGTCTTTTATTACTGATATAGATTTTAAAGAAAACTGAGTATACATATATCTACATCTATTTCGGAAATAAGTACAATTTAACACACATGACCCCAATGCATCACATTATTGAGCAGAAACTAAAAATAAATACAAAATAAAGAAAAACTACAAACTACGATTTTTTTTAGGTAGTCCGAATTGGCAATGGTCCGAATATGTTATAGTCCGAATTTGTTATGGTCCGAGTATGCAATAGTCCGAATTTGTTTTGGTCCGAGATGTCATGGAATCAATTATATATGTTTGTATCCATTGTAGATTGTGCAACAAATATGGGAAGTGGTGTCAGTAATTTTGAAATGCAGTATGAAGACCAATAGTAATTAAAATAGTAAGGTAAATAGCAAATACTGGGCCTATTTCAATTTAATATGACACAAATTATTATTAGGTCAAGGGAATTCAGGCTACAATTGAATGGCCACACTTAATTAAAAAAAGAGGGGGAAACATGGGTGTAATTATAAAACCTGTTAACATATGAAAGGGGAGATAATTTTTAGGGTATTCTGTTTAGTGTACTAAATAAAAGTGTGTTCAACTTCTTCAAATGACATAATTCAAAGAAATTGTTAAAATATAATGTCCTAATAACACATACTCTGCAGTTAAGGTTGCGAATAATTCTAATGATTCTGGTCACCAGTGTGGCTTGAGTAAGCGAGTAAGCATTGTAGCTCATTGGAACAAGCATTTTGTAAACCAAATGAACTCTTGTCATGTAACAGACATTTCCCAATAACAAAATAAAAGGTTTTTGCTATGTCAACATTCTATTTTTGTGTGGAATTTGCAAACTTTATACTTTATATAATAGCTATGAATGTTCTTTCTTTGCAGTTTTTTCTGCAATATTATTTTTTGTGTTTTAACAGGAAAAAATGTACATCAAAGACGAGAAGGAATGAAAAATAACAATAATAGCATCAAGATGTTTTGACGGAAAAACTTTACAAAGAACATTTTGACAAGTCTGGAGTGATTTTAGTTTCTATGAAGATTTGAAGGGAACAAATAACATTCAGCACCATATTCTACTTGCTGTCAACATTAAGAAGCAAACAACAACAGGGTGCCCTGAAGAAATTTATGTACTGTAAATCAGAGGCAGATGCACTGTTTCTTCTTTCTGTGAAAAGCAGTTTGCCAAAAAATGGAAAAAGAATTGGACATTTAATATTTTTAGTAGTTGAAGCCAAACTGTCCACTGACAAATTAAATATTGTAGAGTAAAGTTATATCTTTTTACATATATTTTATAGTTCTTTCTTCATAATCATCATATTCATTGTGTTGATTATGCATTGGTTTATAAATGTTGCTTTTAAACAGTTGTAGAGGAAAATGGTAATATTAGCAGGGGTTGAAAATTCCTAAAGCCCGACGCCCGGGGCTTAAAAAACTGAAACATCGGGCTTGCCGATTTTCTATGAAAAAAGCCCGTCGGGCTCGATCATCAAAAATAAAATGTTGTTTTTATTTTCAATGTTTCTTAAAGTGGATACCGTCAAAATTGTCCTAATACTCATAAATCTATTTTAAAATCCTAAAATAAATCGATATTGATTTTCTATTTATGACAGATCTTAATCTTCTCGGCACTTTACTAGTAACGTTCATTAAAAAAAATAAATCTATTTTAAAATCCTAAAATAAATCGATATTGATTTTCTATTTATGACAGATCTTAATCTTCTCGGCACTTTACTAGTAACGTTCATTAAAAAAAATTCAAATTTGTTTCCTTTCCACCTTGTTCCCTGTACAAAATATCCCCCAATTAATTTTAGTTACAAATACGAGAAATGTCGTTGTCAAACTTTAACTTTCAGGGCTCAACACACTGGGCGAAGTGGGCGACTTTGTCGACCTACTGGGACCTGAAGTTGCCCTACGGCTACGGCGCCTCAAAAGCGAAGTCGACGTCGCCCGGTTATTTCCCTCAAGTTCACAGTTCTAAGATACTTATATATGATTTGGAAATAATTAATCCAGACTACCAAGTTAGAAGTAAATGTGTATATTCCAATAAAAACGGAAAACAATAGGATTTACGTCTTTCAACTGGATTACGCGCCATTTGTTTATTTACCGGATGTGAATAATTACCGGAAGTGAACAATGAAGAAAAGTAAAGTAAAACGGCCCATAGTGAAAAATCGTATTTTTTTCATAAACAAACACGTTCAATTGGTTTCAAACTCAGTTCTTTCAAAGTGTATTGTAAACAATTTTCTTTGATAAATATATGAGCTGCACTTGAAAGAATAAAGATCTATAGTAATTATTGACATCATGATAAGTTCTGTAGATGGGTGTCACATGAAGCAATTTTGATCAGAACAACTTTGCCCAAGTGGAAGTTTGCTGAACAGAAGAATTATTTCTGGGTTTAATGTTATGTTATTTTATCTATCTTCTTTGAAAATTTTGCTCAGATAAACATGGCATGTTCATAACAAACTGTTAGAAATATGTGTCGTATTATTCAATAATTTATTGACACGAGTATATGAATCAAATAAAGTAGTACAACATGTTTCGTTACATTTAAGTACAAATTTCTACTTTATGATGTATACAAGAACTTTATGAATGATGTTTATGTCTCAACCTTTACAAATATTTTTAGTTGATCTATTTATATTTGTGAATACCTTGTAAGGCTACAAGTACTGAAGTAGATAGAAAATTGGCGCTTTATCTATTGCTTTTTTTCATTGATTTTATCATGATAAAGGTTATGCGCTATTTGATATTAAGAAGAAAAAACTGAATCTAAGTGTGTTATAAACACAAGAGAAATAATCCTGGAAATCCACAATTATAGACAAACGAAAAAGAACATCACTCCGATTATTTTTAGGGCTTGGTTAATTAATGTTGGGGCTTAGGGTTTCAAAGTTAAAAAAGCCCAGGGCTTAGGCTTGCCCCAAAAATTTTTCAACCCCTGATTAGTTATATAGCACTTCTACATAAACTAAAACATGCTGTTGTAAAAAGTTCAATTATTCTATTGTTCATATGAAGATAGTTCTTAACTGTTTTTATCGGTCGTTCATAATTACAAAAATGGTTTTATTAAATTTATTAGAAAGTAAAGCTTCCATTGTGGTATTTTTGAATGTGGACAAAAGATTGTAGAGTTGGCTCCCCTTTAGAGTTATCTCCCCTATGATTATTACTTTTTCTTAGTAAACAGTTTTCTGTTTACTACATAAGTTTGTAGTACAATGTATCAAGCATTGTTTTATATTGTGAATGTTTTTTTATGATTTCTGGTTGATTTTTTTTTTTTATATTGCATGAAAATATTTGATATTTAAGCTATAATATTCATCAGCGCAATTGTAGCATAAATTGGCAGAACATACAGCATAGAAGAAAATTTTAATGTCTTTTTATTTATGTTTTGAGAATAATGGTGTTGGTCATGCTAAATTTTGTCATGTGTAATATCAGTGTCCTTGTCCTCTATTTGGATTAAAAATTTTAATCTTCATTTAAAGTAGTAATAAATAATTCCAAACATTTTCTATAGAAAATACTCAAACTGCATACTTAGACATTTGTGCATTATTTCTGCTCGTCAACAGTAAATTGTTCATATGTGAAGCTAAACAGCAGTTTGGTTGAAATAAAAAAAATATAACTAATTATAAAATCAGTATAGTTTAAGTTGGATAAAAGTGGAGTTAAAGCGTTGCTAATTATGTAGGTTAAAATTAAGCGGTAATTATGCATGTCGCTTAAATACTGCTTTTTACAACAGCGGATTCTATGCAGATAATAAGCGGCATTTAAGTTACGCTGTGATAAAAAAGCGACGCTTCAAAATTGTTCAAAATTAATTATGTACATGCCATTTGAACACACCATTAGAGTTTTTGGCAGTCAATCATGCAAACATATTAGTTTTATCTTTATTCTTGTTTTAAACTACAATTTGATAACATTTTTTCTGTAGTTTTTAATACATAATACATGTAACTCGTCAGTAACAAATATCAAGGAAACCGACCGAACAAGAACAGCCGAAAGTCAATGAACGATTACAAATCTGGATTGCGACAAGCATTTACCACACGAAACAAACAGAAAGTTAGTAACACTGACCCCCCCCCCCCCCCCTCCTCCAATAAAAACCATGGGTGAACTCAGGTGCTGCGGACGTGTAAGCCTCTAATAAGGCACAAGTCAAGTTATTAATTTTCATATTTTTCGAAATAGTCTAATCCAAAAATAAATAAGAAAGACTACGTATGGCAGCGAAATTGTCCGATTGTATTTGAGAGATAGATTTCCTGTAACGATCATTTAAGTCATGGTGTTGGTAAAAGATTTCTGAAATAACATCAACCTAAGTAAAAGAAACACTTACTGAGAATCGTAGTAGTCAACATCAGTGACCAGTCTAGCATATCGGATAACGATTAGAGCATTTCGTATAATTTACAAGTTGAGAAAGGTACACACCATACACCTAAGCTACAGTAATGTTTCTTTCGATAACAGCATGTTTACAAGCAGTTCTTATCTATTTTACTTTATTGTTCTCTAATATTTAATTAGCCATAATACATGTAAACATTAACCATTAATTCACGAGCTAAAGTTATGATGTAAATATTATTACTTAAAGTTTTTTTATTATACAGTTAAGACATATGTTATATATACAGATAAAATGTACGATTCATTTATCCTTTAAATACTCAATAGCTGAGCAACATTGTCAATTTCGTATAACGCTATTTCTACGGTAAAGCGCGCATTGTACAGTAAGAGAATGATGAAAAACAAAAATTTGAAAATTGAAATTCTTTCTTAATGCCGATAATGTTCAGATCTTATACAATTAAGATTAATAAAATTGGCATGTAATATTAAACATTTTTGGAAATAAATAGTATGAAAATATGCATATACCAACATAAAAAGCAACGTTTTAACTGACATTTTACAACGTAACAAAATTTAACGTATTAAATTTCATGGTTTAAAGTTTTTTTTTATTGCTGTACATCACAGAATAATTTATACTAGGATGGAAATGCAATTATTTTGAAGATTAAATTTCTATACATACCAAATAATCAACCGATCTTTCATTTAACAAAATATTTATATATTGTTCGTATTGGTAACATTCCAATGAGAACCAGCAATTTACAGAAAACACCAATTTCAGTAATAAAATAAATAATTTAGCGACCACATCAGGGGACGGACAGCCACTTGTCTTTATTATATTATAACTGAACGGTATTTTTTTTATGTATTTTGCGAAAATGCAGTTTGCGTCAAGGTTTTTGGGGGGCTTTTGTGGCCAAGTGGTTAAGGTAGTTCGTCTACTATTGATCACGTGGTCTGTCAACACTTAGATTGCGGGTTCGAATCTCACTGCGGGAAATGTGTAGTCGACTCAAATGTTAATTGACAAGGATTGCCAGGTTTCATACCGAAGGTCGGGGTTTTTCTCCGGGTACTCCGGCTCACTCCCCAATAAAAACTTGACGCCATGATATAGCTGAAAAATTGCTGAAAGTGGCGTTAAACACCATTCAAACTAAGCCAACCTTTAGGTTTTTGCAAAAAGGCGTACTGATTTCTTTACGCTATTGTTAGATTTAAAAAAAACTTGCCAGGCATCAATCAATAAGCGGATTTTCGTATGGGGTTTTTAACGGAAAATGCATTAAAAAATGTTTGAAAATCTGTAGAAAAATATATCCAGACATGTTTAAGTAATCTGTAAAGAGACCGCATACATGTATAGGTAGGAAATGTTAATGACTTGTATGGAACTGCTTATATTTAGGAGAATATGACGGGGTTAAATAAGTTTTTAAAGTTGAAATATTTTAAATACATATTACATGTCAATATGTGTATTTTGTTAGTTTTATCTAATAATTTTGAAAATGTATGGATATTTTTAATATCAAGTATTGCTTTGCGGGGAATGTGTCTCTTTTGTCATTCTTTTATGTTACTAAGTACTGTAAATGTAAAAAAATTTCGCAGGGTGATATGTTCGCGTATTAGTGTCAAACATTTCGTGTAGTGGTTATATTAAATGCTTTCTTTTATAAATAAATTATTCTTAAGAGGGATTTTTTTCGGATTTTTTTTAATAGCGAATGTATTAACAAATACCCACGCGCGAAAATTTCCTCGTATACATTATAAATCTTTTTTTATTAATTGCAGTGTAGTAAGTGAGTATAAAAGGCATACTCGAGTAGCTGCAAACCATATATTTAAGATACAAGTTTTTCAATTGCAATAACTCTTTAAACATCTTCGACTGTGAAACTGATTGATGTTTTGTGAGAAAAATTACGCATATTTCCTTTAAATGGCTTTAAGACAATTCACAGCAAAGTTTGGAAAAATTATTCCCGCATATTTAAAGAGTACTGAAGACCTTTAAAAAAATGACGACAAGAGATGATGACTTTGTAAAACAAATATATATTAGTGTTTGTTCCATTGTTTAAATTCTTCAAAACTAAGTAAATTGCCAATTAGGCCATTATGGTTTTTTATTGATAGTTTAACGATTCCTCATTCTCTTAATTCTGACTAATTGATAAAGAAGGAAAATATTATTTTAAATTGTTAAATTGATTAGGTTTAATTTATGCATGTTATGCGACGATCTCGTTGTTCAATATTGTTTTATTAATCAAAACAGGTTAAAGTCAACATATTCTTCTCAAATTTCGGAGTTGTTGGTGAATTTCATTTGTTTTGTTTTTTCCGTCCTCATACGAATGTCTTGAGTCAGAAAATTTCGTAGAACTAACAATAATAGCGAGCACAGCTCGCAGCCGGCAGCGAAGCTGCCCGCGAAGAGCGGTGAGCTCTACGGCAATTACGTGTCATGTGATCAAAATGAAATCACGTGATCAAAATCTGCTTAAGGAACAAAACCACAATTGTTGAAGACCTGGTTTTCCCTCTTTGTTTATATTAACATAAAGTCAATTAAAAAAAATTCCACCTTCGTTTCTGGAACGCCATTTGGGGGTCTGAAAGTTCCATACCTCTTCTAAACTATATCCAAAATTCAGAAAACTGTAATACCTCAAACTTAAAGCTCTGGAAGCATCCCTATCTTCATCGATGAAGTCCGAGAGACCCCGAAAACAGGAAATTGGCAATTATTCCACTAGACTAAATTACTCCTAATCCATTATATTTCATCAAATGTTTAATTTTAAAATTTTTTTCAAAGATCCTTCTGTCCAATAAGCCCCAAAAGTAGAACCAAAACAAGAAAAAAGCCAAAGAAAAAAAAATTACAAAGAAATACACTATTTTATGGGGAACTACATTCGTTAATTGTGTATTGTGTTGTTGTTCCTTAATGCTGATATTGATTTATTTTTGTCCGTCAAAAAACTGGAACAAAGTGAATGACGAAAATAACTAAAAATAATTTTAAGAAAGACTTGAATACAGATGACATCAATAAAAAATAAATGTTATATTTAAAATTAACAACAAACATTTCATACAATTTTTTTGCAATCTCTAAATCGATCTTTAAAAACTGACAATCAAATTACACTTCAAGTGACGTCACAGTTACAAAGAAAGACGTCACGTGACTACTGGAATTTAGAGGCACTTTTACGGTGATAGGAAATAACGTCAATTATGAAATTTGCATTATTGATTGATTGATTGATTGGTTGATTGATTGATTGATTGATTGATTGATTGTTGTTGTTTAACGTCCAGCAAGCAATATTTCAGCTATATTCAGGACGACATTATATATTGATAATAAAGGACTATATTGTCTATGCTCGCATTTTGGCAATGCCTACTCCATATTACAACTATGCCTTATTTCTAAAATACTGACGGGTTTATCAATCGCTTATCTCTCGCTGCATGTGTGCTGCCATTAATGAGTCACGTGGTGCGTCAGCTATAATGACGAAAAGTAGTGAGTTATCGCCCGTGTTCAGGTGGCGCCGTGGTAGCCGGTCCATGTTAATTTCCGGTTATAATGTAATATCAGCGTTTGTAAACTCACAAAGAAGAAAAAAAACAATATAAATTCTTCAAAACAAAACATTAAAGATCTTTCTCGCGGCCATAAAAAAGAAATACATTTATTATCGTTTTACAACAGATTTGACATACAGTTCGCGCAAACTGCCCCCCCCCCCCCCCTTTTCTTATCTGTACGAGAGCATACATGTTTATACTGTAGGAATTTAATTCTTTACCATTATTTCCGAGCAATTGATATTTCATCAGCACTGAAATACTTTTTGGTCTTTTTTTTCACGGCATAGAAATATTTTGCTTCAACCTTTCTAACATCGAAATGGACGACACATACAGCGGCAGTGGAGTAACATTGGCATTGTAACCAGATTTTAAAAAATGCTTTCTTATAAATATATTAATTGAAAGAGAAAATATTTTTTGTAAGAAAATATTGCTAGTTTATTATAAATAATCGTTTTTTGTTTTCTTAAGGAACATGATGAAACGGCGATGTGAAACGCAGAATGCATATTTTAGTAATATTACGAAAGAAGATTAATTAGATTACAAACTTTTCAATTAACTCATTTTTATTCCAGAAAGTTTTGCATTTCTATTTTTTAATTCTTGATCACCCTTCTTTCAAAGCAGAAATTGTTAAATTCGCGTATTTATCAGAGTAAGATTCAATTGTCAATAGCGTTACGCACATTCATCAGTTTGTAAACATAAAGACGCTGGACCGGGAACAGCGGTGCCATCTGGTAATTTTCAGGAAGAGATAATTCACTATTGTTTCCCATTGCTCGTGCTATATTGATTATCAATAACAAAAATACGTAAAAGTATATCATATATTTATATATTTAAGAAATAGATTATTGGGAGCGGGCTTTATGGGAATTAGAACATGGTCAGACCTTATATTTGTCAATATTTTATACCGAGCGATAGCGAGGTATAAAATGAAGACAAATATAAGGTCTGACCATGTTCTAATTCCCATAAAGCCCGCTCGCAATAATCTATTTCGATTCTAATATGTCTAACAAATGTTTTAAAAGTTCGAAGCGGTTCTAAGAGGACGCTTTCAGTGGTAATATTGTTGTTTTGAAACTAATACGATATATCCCAAAACAGTATGTTAAAGCAAATAAAATTGACATAAACATATATTCTCGTCATTTTATTGAATGTACGTACCTTTTAAACAAAAATATTGAGAAATCTTAACGAAATTGCATTGTTCCAGTTTGAAATTTTCAGTTCAGCGTAATATGACGTCGGAATTCTAATTGTGACGTCATTGTAATTCGAATGTAGAATTGTTAAAAAAAATAATATATCGGGAGTAGTTTAAATCATATAAATCTCAGAATTCAGACTAAAAATAACTAATTTATTAACAATAACGATAATTATGGATAACACGTAACAAACGGCATTTGTAAGTCAGTTTTTACATTTACACAAAACACGCAGTTTACGCATGTGCGAACTAAACTTATTGGAATTTTGACACGGCATTTGTTTTTAAAATGTCTAATTTAGGAAATAGTGATAGTGATGGTGATTCTTGTGCCGTTTAATAGTTGTACAAATAATCGCCGTAAATTAAACGCTTGGAAGCTATCGTTGTGCAATTTACATGGACAAAAAACATGTAGTCAGAGAATCCTCTGCCGTCCAACGCTTTTTAAGACGTTTTTGGTAGCGTGTGACCAGCAAAGTCTAAAAAGCGTTGGACTGCGGAGGATTCGCAGACTAAAAAACATGAAGACTGTGCTTGTTTGGTTCCATACAAATTGCATATCATGCCCTAAAACGATGAAAACAGGCTTTATAAAATATTGGACAAAGGCATTAAACAGAAAAAACACTTCCGTAAACAGTATTTGTGGGTTTCTTAGACGGCGCTCCCGACGCAAACTTCGGGAACATTGACTGCACTTGGCAGCATACAAACTGAGTCGCTCGTGTACACAGGGGGATTTGTTTTTCCCATTAACAGAGGCTATGACATTCGTTTCAGATGGATGTATAGCTGATTAAATATTTTTAGTTTTGATGCGACTAAGACTAAACTTGTTGTTTTAGCCCGTAGGTATGGTATTTAGCCAGTAAAATATTCAATTATTGGATACATCTGTACTTGCACAGAAATTGACGAACTTAGTTTCATGGTTACAGTTCGATTTTGTTGCCCTGAATCTTGTAGGGAGAATTATCCCAGTATTTTTGTTATCATAGATTGTGTTGAAACATTTATTCCAAGACCTTCCAAGAACTTGAAAACTAGAGGCGACACATTTAGCAACTACAAATCGCACATTACCGCACAAATATCTTGTAATAATAGTACCCATGGACAGATTTCCATATATTGCATTCAAGGGATGGGAAAGTGACAAATTTATTGTTGAAAAGAGTTAGTTTTAGATTACCTACTACCCGGCGACGAGGTCATGGCAGATAGGAGGTTTACAATTGACAATTTACTTTTCCCTCGCTAAGTTAAGCTAAATATTCTTTCATGAACTAAATGCAAACCACAACTTTGAATGAAGATGTCATCGAATCGCCCATTTTATGATACATGTAAAAAGAGCTATAAGAAGACCGAAAGTTTAAAAAATATTAAGTGTAACAGTGCCCAATTCTCCTTTAAAACATTTCGACGACATTTTAGTAATTTGTTTTTAATTAGTCAATTTACGTGCTGACGTGATAAGAGATGATGTTCCGGATGATTAAATATTGTTGAATGTCTAGGTTTTTTATTATTACTGTATTGAATCTTAAATATTTCAACATAGTTGGTTGAAAACAACAACAAAAATTGTAATATGGGTGTAACACAGTACTAGCATGACGGGAAATGTGGAATACAAGTTGAACTTGTACTACAAAAGAATAAGACAGAAGTTTAAAAATGGAGAAAAAAACATGAATAAATTATAATTATTATCCTTTTAATTAGTTTGCAAATGAAAGTCACATGCTGTGGAGACTTTATGGTAATTTAGTTAATATATACATTATTTGTAAACATGAATGTGATATGTCCCACTGTGAAATCATTAATGTAATGACGGCTGCGATAACGATGATCTTCAGCGACGGTAATCTTAACTAAGGGGGATAATTGAAAAAAACCTGTCTATAAAGGAGGTACGATATACATGATTAATAGAATGGCAAAATAAACATGCCGAAAAACCTCTTTAAAAATGCTGTTATGGCTCTCGATATATTTCATTTTTAAAGCGCGAAGCTGATAGAAACACACACTGGTAGACGCTGATGTAAACAAAAATAAATAATATTAACGAGATCGAACCATTTGAAAGAAATAAAAAAATTAGGCTATAACAGAACCGAAACCAATGGTAACCCGACGATTTTATTACGATCTTTGATCATTAACGATTTCATGCTTAAGGGTCATGGTGTGTCTTGGCGTTGTTCTTGCAGTAATCAATTTACAAGGATTTTTTTAACCGTGGATTAAATCATAATCATGATAAAAAAATGTATAGGGGCTAATGGCTTATACTGGACTCTCGAATCCGGCTGAACGATGGCATAAAAGAACTTTTAAAAAGTGAATGTTGTTGTTGTAAGCATGTGTGTGTGGGGGGTGTTCTTAAATGTTTCATTTAATTCAGTCCTCGAGAATGAAAGAGCGTAACGTTTTACATCCTCACAAGTCAGGGTTTATATGTCCACGTAACCCTGACAAATTTAGCTAGGAAATTCCCGGGCTATTAGTCACTATTTTGATTGGCTACATCATACCTGCACATAGCCAATCAAAAGCTCGCTTTCATTCGCGACTTGCATAAGGGATATCCCGATGTCGATTGTAAATAAACCAAACGGATGTGTTGCATAGACCATTTGAAAATTAGTGTATTTTCTACAGTAGTGTTAATAGTTTGTTATAACTGCGTTATTTATTAGTTGCGTTACTTTTTCTTCTCACTCGAGAATGAGTAAGAATGACTACTGTCAAACACTTGCTTCTTTCAATCAATTTCACTGGTTGATATTTTGAAGATTTGACGTCATATAAAAATCTTCTAGCTCGGGAAAATCCTAGCTAACTTAATTGTCAGGGTTTTGTTGACACATGTGGACACAGAAACCCTTACTTTTGCGGATGAACGTTTTAGTAATAACGACATTTCATAAGCTGAGGATGCTGATTGTGATATGAAATATCTTAATTTTTGCATATACACATGGCAGTCGTTGACATAGTTTGGAAGTGTAATTTTAGCAGCAATTTAGTACTGCAGTCGATGAGCAATCATTGACAATTACCGGGTTCTAATCGATGATCGGTTTCCCTTTTTTGGTACAATTCTGCTCATACATTAAAAATTTTTGTATTCTAGAATACGATATATTATTCAGATAAAAGTTGCTTTATGACAGAGGAATCTCGCCATCCATTATTTTAGGTGCTCATGATTGAGTTGTCTTTCATTTGTCTTTCATTTCACCTAACAATCACTCCCGGAAGCACAATATCACTATGGACGCGCGTGATTTTTCGCTGTCGTCTTTGTTGTTTTCACGGAAAACACGTTTAACGGAGATTACAATATACAATTTTATACATTGTTCTCTATTATCAAGAACGATTTCAAGGTTTCAGTTTCGTATATTACATGTAGTTTTGCATTTAATCTTGCGATTGGGCATTAAAATTCGTGCAAATTTTGTCTTGCATTATAGTTTTACTGGGGTTTAACGGAGATACAATGTAACACCTTTAAAAAATCGGAACACATTTGGGGTATTAAGAGCGGGTTTGCTTTTAGCCTACTGAACGGAACAACTGATTTAATGTATCGCCATTAAAAAGAAGAATAGAAAGATCGCAAAAATAAAAAACATAATTAAAAGCATTTCATTGTATTTTATAATTTTTGTTTTGTTAACGGATACAACAATCTGTTAAGGGGGCAGTTAACGGATACAACAATCGGTTAAGGGAACTTCTTCATAAGTTTAGAATATTGCCCGATCTTAAAAATATCAAAAAGCAAAATTATATGCATTAAATTGGTGAGTAATGTCACAAAACATTAATATAAAAATGACCGCTATCAGTATCAGAACCAGTAAACGCCAAAAATATTCCTCATTCACATTATGCACTTATACGAGAATGTCAATTAGATATTATATAGTGCGCATGCGCAAAACGCACGTGTTTGTCGATTAATTTGCTAGTTTTCAAAATTCTGTATAATGCTTTATTCACATGTATTGACTGCGATAAAAATATCTTATGAAAGAAATCTTGACATTGAGAAATGACAATTCTAATCATTTGCGCTTTACCGCTGGGGGAAAGCCACTGTTCGTAACTTAATTTACGAACGGCCCAACATGGCGGAAGGTGACAACGGTAAGATTTTGTTTTATCAGTTCTTATGCATTATATACGTTTTCTAAGTAGGATAAAATGACCAAGCTTTAGTATATTTTGTAAAGATACCATAACATTAAACATTTCATGGAATAAAACACCCCAAAATGGTTTAAAACGACTCTGAAAAAATCACGAAGGCGTTGTAAACTTTTATAAGAAAAAATTAAAAATGTTCGTAACTTATATGACAAATGTTAACTTTATTATCGTATAATTGATTGTGTATGCAAAAAGTGTATTTCTTGATCATTAAAAGAAAAAGTTTCAAATTAAAACTTTTTCTTGTGGGAAGTCACATGTTTATGTAACATTTAAGAGACTAATTTACGACGGCTGGGGTGAGTCGAAAATTTTATTACATGCAATCAAGCAAAAGTAATGAAAGTATGTAACATGTAAATCTGTACTGTACATATTTACATTACTTTAAGCCGGAAGAAAAGAGAAGATGCATGATAAATCTGTGCCGTAAATATTTTTAATTAATACTTTAAACCGGAAGAATACATAACAATTATGGTAAATCTCTACATGTACATCTGTACTTTCATTACCTTTGCACGATTCGATTTCGGCTCAACTCAGCCTTCTTACTTATTTGCGACCGAGACACTACATACCGATTTATTAACATTAATACATGTAACATGTGACATATAATTACCGCACATGCTATTTCCTCCAGATATGGAAGCCAACGATATTGACACACTTGTTGTGGTAAGTAAACACACTAGAAAATATTGAAATCAAAATAGGGGGAAGAGTGGGCTTAATATATTCGTTATTGTCGTTTTTATCTTAGTAATTCTATGTCCAGAAGAGTGGTTTTCTTTGACAATTTTAGGATTGAATTGGGACAATTGCAAATAGCGAGCAGCAAACATGGTCACATTGAAGTCTGTTTTATATTTTCCGTCTTATTATCAATATTTATAGATTATTACATGGCATTTTCCATATCGGCCCTGATATCAGCCCGAGACTCCCATATCAAGCCCGAGAGCTTGCTAAAGGGATGATATGGGTCGAGGGCTGATACCTTGGGTCGATATGGAAAATGACATTCCATAATCTGTTTATTACATATTTGATAACCACTATTCAACCTTTTATCCGAAAATAAAGCAGATGAAAACAGATTAACATTTAAATTATATGTAATAAAACACAAAAACATATACAAAACTTTAATTAGTTCAATATCATAGGTTTAGAAGAGAGCAAGTATTTATCATACATAAACTTGTCATCCGTCATTTTGTTAGTTAAAGTTCGTCTGCTTTGTTGACATATGAGTGGAAGTGCGAAATTAAAGCGAAAGCTAAAAACAGATACCAGCCACCGGGGCTAATATCGATATTAGACCCGAGGGCTGATATCGGTCCATCACTTCCGGTCATATCAAATATGTAAAAATGTTCATATTACTACCAAATATGTGATAATAATGTATCTTACATTTTCGTTTGATAAAATTTTTGAAATGCGAAAAAAATAGGTCCATTCTTGACTCAGTTTTAACGCATTAATATATAATTGATGTTTATTTAATGTTTGTTTGTTTGTTTGATGGTGTTTAACGCCACTTTCAGCAATTTTTCAGCTTTATCATGGCGTCCAGTTTTTATTGGGCCAGGAAGCCGGAGTACCTGGCAATCCTTGGCAATTAAGATTGGAGTCGAGTACATCCTGCCTACAGTGAGAATCGAACCCGCAATCTCAGTGTTGACAGACCACGTGATCAATAGCAGACAAACTACCTTGAACACTTTCAATCAAATTAACTTTAAATATTTGTACTTAAGTCGATGGAAACAAATAGCTTTGAATTTATACTGTAAAAATGAACGAAGTCTGTACATTAGAAAATTCGAAATTCCTCCTATTATTATGATAATAGTCTAATGATACACATGATGTTCAAGAGTAATATTTTGGATTGTTTTCTTTCAGTTTTTTGTTTGTTTGTAGATTTCTTCAAATTTAAATGTTCTTATATAGAATAACGAAAGTGTTTTCACATGTAAAGGATAATAGACTTTTCCCATGTCTGCATTTTGATTAAACTTAGAAAGCTAGTTTGCGGAATGGCTTACATTCAGATTTAAAAAAATTTATTAATTGTATTAATGACAACAGAAAGTGAGAAGCAAAAGGATATGGGACCATGTCATCAACGATGTCTTATAATAAGACGATGCAATCTCCTTACAATTTAAATAAACAAGGACATGTATTAGTCCTGATACATTCATTTCCAATGGTTTCCACTTTCGTTCTTAAAGGTTTTTCATTTAACATTTAACATTGTTGTTTTTGTTTTTGTTTTATTGACTTTCTATTTTGTTATTTACATTCTTTGATATTATAAGACTGTATCCAAGGCGCCGGCGTAATCGTTACTTTTAAATGTCAAATTCTTCAAACCTTCTGTCATACTGTAATGCGTTCATACATTTTTAAGTACCATGGCATCACAATTTTGCATTTCGTGAAATAAATTGTCTAAAATGTTAATATTAATGCTTCAATTTTAACTCTTTATTTGTATATTTTTAGTCGTTCATGGTGTAAGTTGACACCTGCTGGATAACTCTTCATTTTGGGTTTTAATATAATATGTAATAAACCTGTGTTTCGGGACAAGACATCCAAGGAATAGATGGATCGATCAACAAAGCACTCCAAAATGTGATTCTCAGACCAAAGGTAGACCACATACCAATTTTATGTCGATATTTGAAAATAAATATTTGTTTGATTAATCGTTAATTAATCGAGAAAAACACATGATGCAAGTGGTCAATAACTATCATTTTTATTCAGTTATGTGAAACAAATAATTTTACACAAGTTGTTGCAATGCTTAAAAAGGTTTTATATTACAACTTTGTTAACAACAATCTTTTGCAATTTACATTTATCTTTTTTGTAAAAGTATTTGTGTTTTCAGGAAGATATCTGAGTGATGAATGTGGTAAGCCATACAAGTCTAAGCCTGGATTAAATGACCATAAGAAGAGAGACCATCTCAAGTCACAGCGATACACATGTGGACAATGTGACCAGAGCTTCATGTCCAAGTCTCTGTTTAAGCCACATCTTCTTAACCATTGCCAAGTAAGTTTGCTTAAAATTAAAACAAGTGACCAAGACTAAGTGTTTTGTAATTAATGAGCTCTATTTGACCTTTTTATATTTCAAGGTCAACACTATAGCTATTTGACCACATATAAATCTCAGGACTATAACTATACATGTATTTTTATTTGAAGTATTTTAAATTATGCATCGTATATTTCTTAAATGTGTTGTTAGAAGATAAACCATATTAATATTGTTTTGAAATATTTTTATATTCTTTTTAGGAGAAGGAATACAAGTGCACAACAATCCTATGTCCACAAATAAGATCTAAAAATTCATTTCGCAGCAGTACATATAGACCAAAGTTGTAAATGTGAAAGATGTGAAAAAAGCTTTGCATACCATTACTGCCTCAGGAGACATATTAAAGTGGACCATGAGGGGAAAAGGTTATGTTGCAGATTATGCAACATAACATTTAAGTACAACACAGCCCTTAATCGCCATAACAAGAAGAAACATTCTTAAACCATGATCACTGAGATTATTAAAGAAAACAAAACTAGTACAATTTTGTTGCTTAATTTCATAAGTTTAATAGTTCATTATCCATGAGTCCAAAACGTCGATGCGGCAGTATCTTTTCCTCATTTGAGCGGTGATACGACCTGGCACCCTCAGCACCTCTTCCAGGGTTTCCAAATTCTGTAATTACTCCACATTTCCGCTTAGGTTTAATGTTTTTGCGCTCCTCGGCATCAAACAAGTGAGATCTAGAAAGTAAATGAATAGTATACGAAAAGCTGTTAAGAATGTACTGGCTTTGGTGGTTTTTGTTACGCTTTTTTAATCCAGTTGACATCAAATTGACACTAAATTAAAACAACTACTCTACACAATCATACAACAATAACATCTGACTGTTTAATTAAACACTTTATGATAAACAAATAGTCACATATGCATTCTCCAATAGAAAAAAAGTGCTTAGATTTAGTATCAGTCAACATTCACTGGTACAAACCACATAGTTTCTTAGGTTAAGGCTTTAACCAGATGATACATTTACATTGAACAACTTCATAAGTACAAGTGGTGTCTTATCGAAAACTCACTTTGCATAAATACATTTTGTTGTAAACATATCTACTATATCAGGGTTGGCATCTTTTTCATCGTTCTCAATGGTGATTGTAGATGTGAACTCATTCCTGGTTGAAGGCGTATGAACTGGATACATTCTCTTTCTCTTTGAGGTTCTCATTACAAATTTCCTGAATAATAACAACTAAAGTAGTCAACCTTTAAATAACAGCTATGTCTTATAGTAGTATATGTATTTATGATGAATAAAGGTAATAACAAAACTACCAAACTAGGATGACGAATCTCAAATGTCTCAAAAGACAAAAGCAAGGCAAAGACACACAAAAAATTGGAAGACCGTAATGGTCCTGACTTGGTAAAGGCATTTAAAAAGAAATTGCAAATTAAGTTAGGATATTTTAAGTGCGCTGTGAATACATGAATATTTAAACTTACGGACTGAAAAGTCAGTGAAATTTTTAAGGATAAATCCAGATTAGTACATGTGTTCGGTAAACGTCATAGCCATGGTCTACATATAACAAAACACACCTGTTAGCATCTAATCGTTGTTGGTACAGAAACTCAGCTGCGCCTAGAGCTACAGGTATATCATCAGGAAGAAGAACACCAGTTCCCTTTAGGTCGTAATCCTGAAAAGTGACATTTTGTAAGTAAGGGCATATATTTTGATCCAATTTAATGGTATTTTTACTGGCTAATGTTTGAGCGTCTCTGGTAAGTCACCAAACGCGTGTTAGCTGTAAAATTAATCGCCTGTTGTTTTAGTTTTGCTTTGAAACAGTAAAGACACTGTAATAGTGTCTTGTCACTGCTGAAAGGGATATTTCTATTATGGTATGGTATTAGAATTGTATTGAAGCCAAAAGATAATCCTTTGTAATGTAATGATTGAGAGAAAAAACTTTCTTTAAAGCTAAATAAGACCTCAACAGTTTATGCAAAATAATAGACAAATTCAAAGTAACTTATTTGATATAACTACCCCGATTGAGTTTTGCAAAGACCCTGAGATGCAATAGTGTCGAAAATGTCTAACACCATGACAGTGATCAATTAAAATTTCTTTAGTAAAAAAACCTCCCAGTTTATATAGGACGTACCTGAAAACCTGAGAAGAATGTCTCCGGGTCAAGACTCGTGATAGCCCTCTGGTTATAACGGTGATTTCTAACTAGTGCATACAACTGGACCCTTCTATCTACATTTGTGATGATTCCTTCAAATTGTGCCATCGGAAGGCCTGCTACATATGCTCCTGGTGGTGGGAAATGGCCAACTTTAAGATAAGGTAGCAGTTTCTCTCGCATTTGCAAAAGCCAATCAATTCTTTCATCCAATTCAATACCGGCATCATTAATTGCCTTGTACCAGTTCCTTAATAACCTGCACCACTCCGACTCTTTTACATCTCCATTCGATTCCATTACATTTTGGACAGCTTCGCTAAATGTAGTCTGTGCATTACTTTGCCGATCCCTGAGTTCTTTTGCTATCTCCCATGACAACCCAGTCTTGTTTTGTTTTGACGCTTTAGCAACGTTCCACCAAGCCTCAGGTGCAATACCCATTTCATTCATTCCTTTTGTGCAGCATCTTGATCGGTTGTTAACGTACAGGTGATGAGGATCAACAATTGGTTGGAACGTTTGACCTGCTATCCTGTCGGGCTGCGTATACCATTTGGGGATCTCAAAGGTTTTTCCAGACTCTGTAACTAATTTCTAAGAACCGTTTAAGATATTACAACTGTCCCATTCGTCTAATGCTTCTTTGAAATGAAGTTGTGCATATGCAATGTTAATCGCTTCAATGCTCCTTGACTTAATGTGTTTTTCAACTAAAACTTTCAGTTTCTTTGGGGTTTGTGTTGGTTTCATTATTGTTGATCCATCCCCGTATAGCTCAGATACCAAGTTGACAAACTGTGTTTTCAGATAGCCACTTTAACTTTTTTGGTCGTGTGTGAGACTTAATATCGTTTAAAGTTCGCTAACTTTGTAGGCTTTGGCAATTGTTTCTGCATTCTGAAAAGTTGATTTCAGTTCTTCTAAGGTGCATTCATTCCGTTTTGAATGTTGACCAACTGGTATAGCTGCAAATAATGCAATCAAGATGCTTTCATAATCTGCAGCAATATCTTCTTTATCTGTTTCACAAATTACTTCCTTATTCTTCGAGGAATCGGATCTAACACTAGCAGCTTTTCCAACCTGTCGGAGAATTTGAAGACTGTCTTCGTCAAGTTCATTGGTTATTTCAGCTGATAGATAACTAAGTATTTCTATATTTTGGTTTCCTTGATCGACGTTAGCTTCTTCTTTCTCGTGATTCGATTTAGCTTTCTTTTTTGTAACACTTGTAACACCTTCGCTACATTTTCAGGAGATTCTAATATCCTGATTTTTCCTCTCATTCCTATTTCTAAACAGGTTGCAGTGTGTTTAATAACAAAATAATATTTCAGGTCATTGTAGCTACAAATGTCTGGTATGTTTGGATTTAGACGAAGAAGACATGACAGTTTCGCACCCTTTTCAAGTTTCTGAACCTCTTCCCAATACCTTTCCATCCACCTACAAACTGTTAATGGCCTTCCAGATTCATTTGCAACGGCAAGCTCAAGAAAATGGCCATCAAAAGCAATTGCCTTCACAAAGATATTACGATAAAGACAAGCTGTCACAGCTTCTCTTAATATTTCCCTGACGGATGTCATATTCAAACTAAAGCCGCTTAAACCGTACTGTGTCGATACGAACCATTACTGTTTGCCATTCTATCTAGATCTGAAAGGACTGTCAATAGAACTTCTTTTGCTAGTTTCCGTAGAATGTTATACGCCTCTCGTAAGACGTTTATGGACGATTCAAGTGTTGTAGCAACATCAACTAATGGCATATGATCTTTTTGTTGAACCTTGGATGTAATGTGTAATGTAACTCCACATGAGCATGACAAGCTTCTTAGTGAAGGAATTCTTCTACGAATGTACAACTATTTGCACATGCATTCAGTTTTTCCAATAGCACCTCTGCATATGGGTTTTTCTTTTTAGGTCTCGATACATTTTCATTGCCATAACATTCCTTACTGTAATTCCAGATCGCTTGCCACAAATCTTCATCAAATTCTCCTTCAATGAATGATGTGCTGTCTGGGGTAAAGCAAACGTATGAAAACTTCTGACAATCCTTAACAGCCATCTGACTCAAAACTTGTGTGGTGTAGTAAATTGGGATTGAGTAGTGTAAATCTGTGATTCTTAGTTTTACGGGTTTGGGGCATTTAAATTCAAATGCGACTTCTGGTTCAGTATTTGAAGTAACTCCAGTACCATCACCACTAATTATTGCATATGAATGATCTCCAATTGGTATTTTTTTACAGCCATCTTCAACATACATACGATGTGGGTAGTAAACAGGAATGATTTTTCCATGTAAAGTTCCCAATGCGTGTATTTCTTGTTCAGTTCCATAGTCTAGTAAATTTTGAAGCTCTTTTGAAACTGCAATCTCTTTCCCTGCGTATACTTTGTCAAAATGTTCTTGTTGCCGTTTTAATGTCTGTAGACCTAATGCACGAAACAGTGATTCCTGTGATTCAAGTACCACTTATAAGACTGTGCCATCGTTTTGTTCTGTTTTGTGGTCTCTGTTTTGTCTTGTTTGCATCAATTTCTGTATCATTGATAGATTTATTAATAACCTCTCGCAGACAAACATAATTTGATTGATTATCTGATGACATGACTGATTTGCTGCCAATAACGTACTGGTTTTCAGTATTATTCAACATGCAACTGTGTACCCTATCTTGTCAATACAATCAAGTAATTCAGTTATTGTTGTTTGTGAATGTACAAGCTTGGTTTGCCAATAGCTGATAGCATTTGCCATTTTACTTTTTTGCCAGTCTCCTTCAACAAGTTTCATCGGGTTTTCTAAGTGTTATTTTCTTTTTACGACAAGTTCTCTTAATTCTTTTATTCTTCGACTCAAATTTGTAATGGTCAAGAATAATGCTGTCTTCATACTAGTCATCTCGTCAAAATTCAACTGGGAAATTGTATTCCGTCAACAAATTTTGTTTCTACAAAGGTTTGCACGATATTGATCTGTTTCATTTCTTCTGCAAGTCCTAATTTTCTTTCTAAGAGTGTTGGTGATGCTTCATGTCCAGATAAATCTTCGTCCCCCATTTCACCAAACCCTATGGTAAGTTTTTTGCCATCTATCGATAGTTCACCTCCTAATTTCTATTTTCATTGGCAAAAGCATTTAAAGCAACACTAAGTAGCCCTGGGCGACTTGCATCATTTGTATATTTGGACATCTCTTTTGAAAGAATAGGATTTGATGGAACAGCGAAATTTATTTTTCAATCAACAGGCTGAATTCTTCCATCCACTGACATCCCATTTCCCTCTCCTTTGTACCCTCTGAAAAAGTTTATTGCTATTCCTTTGAACAGTTTCTAAACCGTGGTCCAAAACGCTAGAGAATCGTCACTGTGTCTCATATTAGAGATTGCACTTTGTCCATAAAACTGGCCGATATCAAGAATTAGACACAAAACAATACTTTCTGTAATTTTGTTACTTTTTAGCAGAGATTCAAAATCTTCTAATCGACCCATTTCTTTCAAAGTGTCTATAACTATTAGCAAGATTTGGTATATGGCGCTATAACAAGTCTGTGTGCTTTTGTCATTTTTATGTAAAGTACTGGTTGATTCTGAAGACATTCTTTTAAAAGAAATCATTTTGGACTCCATATTTACATAGCATTTATATTCCTGTTTGCTTCGTTGTTTCAGTTCTTCAATATTAATGTCAAAATTACAAGCCTGGTATGCGTGTTGTCCGATTTCATCATCGAAAATTTTCTTTCTGATTTTCAACTTTTCTTTTCCATCATGGTGTTGTGTAGAGTGTTCTAGAACTTTTTGTGCCTCTCTTGGTGTGTAGCAACATACAGCGTGGTGACACATAAATTGGTCTGAAACAAAAAATAAAGACATGTTTTAAGACGTTGATAATATGTCCCTTGTCCACCACAATCAGAAAACTAAAATTTAAAATATAAGCCTGTTTTAGTCATCTGTTATCTCAAGTTTTTTTAATAAAAGTTATGAATATCATAGTAAAGTTACGAATATAATAGTAAAGTTACGAACAACACTCTACGAAGTTATGAACGCCTTCGGGATTTTTTCAGTCATTTTAAACCATTTTTGTGTGTTTTATTCTTTGAAATGTTTAATGTTATGGTATCGTTACAAAATATATTAAAGTTTGGCCATTTTATCCTACTTAGAAAACGTCTATAATGCATAAGAACTGATAAAACAAAAACTCACCGTTGTCACCTTCCGCCATGCTGGGCCGTTCGTAACTTAAATTACGAACAGTGGCTTTCCCCCAGTGAGAAATAGCGAAATCTACAAAAGTGACGTTTATCATGCAAGGAGCATGATACTCTCCAAACACGTTACCCACTACGGTCTGAAGCTTTCAGAATTATAACCTGACACTACCCAACGAGACTGTTTTCAATATCCGCCAACTGGGGACGAGCTGGGCTGCTCTGTGGCACGAGCGCTGTGAACCCTCAATGTATGGTCCCAGTAAACAATAGGTAAATGAGTGAAATGCATTCATTTCGGTAAAGTGTTATTGTGCTTATAAAGCGTGTGTTTGGACCTAACGCACAATATCTATCTATCTATATGGTACGAAACACTGTCTTGATAGACCATTATGTTTCGGAAATAGCTGGCGCTTCTTTCAATATGCCGTTTGTGCTGAAAAAACACATTCGAAATCCGAAAAAGGGAGTTTTTTTAAATCATACAAATGTTACAAAACATATATATAATAAACGAAAACCATTCTTGTTACATAAACTGTGATAGAGTCCTTATGACCAGGATCTATGTGTTAGTGTAGTTTCCACAATCTGCAAGTTAATGAGCCCATTTCAGTTGCAGTTTATATAATATTTGCACAACGGAACAACTGAATGCAAGCATTTAGCTTTAAGTTATCACTGCTTTTCATGTTTCGTTTATGTCAATGGTATAAGCTCCTGTGTACAAGAACAAGGGAATTCGGCAAGGAACAATAAAACTATTACCGTAATTTGGAATTGTCGTCAGACATGACGTTTAAAATTCAAAAACTTAACTAGTGTTGTCAGAACGAACCAGTGCCACCGTAAAAAGTATACCAATTTATGTATGCTCGAAAAATGTTTTATTTATACAAATTTAGCCATCCACACATTCCTGTATATCAAATAAAGATCGATTTGCTATTTTCTGTAAGTTCTATATTTTACTTGAAATATACTTTCGTTGAATAGTACTTCTGATATCCTGGCGACCGTTTCACTAAAGACGTAGACTAATAAGTTAATTTTGGCATTAAGCAAAAAAAAATGATTTATTCAAGCGTTATTCCAGCTTGTCGAACAAATGGGTACTGTTACAGATGTACAAAGTTTTTAACCCTTTTCAAGATCAAATTTGTGACGTCATTTATTACGCATATCCTTACGCAGTTTAGAAATCGATCAGTGAAGAAGTCTAAGTTTTTTCTCCCGTTATTTACAAACCATCCCACCCACAACCTTTTAATCGTGCTTTACACTATATATGTGTATTTATCAGGTGCTGCTGGGTTTTGTTTTTATTTTATCATTTCAGCTTCCGAACTCACAATCTCCTGACGTTTTTTGATATAAAAAAGGACTACATATTGCAAGAAGGAGAATTGAATATATTATCTTTAAAATGAATGTATTATCGTGGATAAATAGGAAGGGATATTGTGGATATACTTCACGCGTACAAATCTGATTTATTTCTTGATGATTATGATTACAGAATTCTACTTCGCGACGTGTGAATCACTGTATCCCATGATTCAAAACTTCATTCCATTGATAAATACTCAGTTGCTCTCAAATAAAGACACAAGTTCAGTTATGAGAATCCCATGGTTCTCTTGTTCAAATCACATCTTTCTATATATTGTATATTTTATATTTACAGCCTCGTGCCAAAAGTATTCGCGGACGTCAATCAAGAGTTATCGTTTGATAAATTATAAACTGGTCTTTCCCGGTAAATTAATAGAAGACAAATACCTCCAATACTTCTTGAGATGTCCCTTCGACCGAATACATGCTAGAATTCGCCTCGGCAAGAATTTGTACAAATTTTGGATGTAATCTACTGTGAAATTCTGCCATATGCTAAAATTCGCATCGAACAGCTAATTGGGGTTGAGATTTCCACAGCACTAATGAATTTGTAGTTCTCTTTATCCTAAGGCAACAATTTTCTTTAATGTTTATATCTGGTGATTGTGTCGGCCAAATCATTCCACGAATACTAATTTCATTCTTGAATCTGTTCCCAATGCGGGGTCGATGAACAGGAGAGTTGTCGTCCTGAAACACATACGAATTGCTAGGTAAATGACGGGCGATTACGGGCCACAGATGGTTATCTAATATAGAAAGGTATTTGTTAGCATTTATAGTACCGTCAACTTTGCAGAGAGAGCCAGAACCATACCAGGCAATATAACCCCATCTAATTACCGAAATTTTGGGCCTAATTCTGCATACATACACTCCGGTCGATACGCTTCGTGAGCATACATAAACTCTGTTATATTGCCCAATAACAACTTGTGACTCGTCACTGGAGATTAAATGTTTCCAATCATGATCTACAGTTAATCTCCTTTTTTGTAGGCACCACCTGAGACTTTTTTTCCCTGTTGACCGCCATCCGTTTCCTGACTATCATGCTTTAAATCTTGTTTTTATGCAAAATCCTTTACACAGTCCTACCACTTACTTGTTTTGTTTTTTTTTTGTTTTTTTTTTTTTTTTTTTGGTTTTTTTTTTGCCATTGCCAACATTAAAATCGGTTGTAATGTCTTTCAACGCTTTTCTTCTGTTCCGTTTCACCAACCAAACCAAACCAGTCTCTCCACGACGCGACATCTTTCTCGGACAACCGCTTCTTTTAGCCTTTTTCAATGTACCCCCTTTCTCAAAAGTCTTAATAACTGACCTGAATTTCATAAGGAAATAACTACGAAAAATTTTTTTTATGTCCAACGCGCGACAACTCTTATACTGTGACCGCCATTTTCCACGAATACTTTTGTCAACAGGCAGTTTCTATTTGCTTATGTGGTTTGTCAAATATATCTCCGTGACACAAAATTATAATGGTTATAATTGATAAACAGTTAAAAGCTTAACGAAATATTGTTTAATAAACTGTTAAACGTAGCTTTTTATAAACAGTTAAATATATTATTATTCATGAACAGTTAAATTGTCTGTATATGAATTGATTTTACCTTTTGTCATTGTATATATATTTATGCCATGGCCATTCCTGCCAAACGTTCTGTTTCATGTATTAATGCATCTTGAATAAGTAGTAGTTAGGAGTTAATATTTAAGTTTAAGGTAAAGTTACGAGTGGTTATAAGCACCCTTAACTAGTAAATTGTAAATCGTATACGAACGCACACTTAATACAAATGGCGGCGTTGATTGCTGCCCTCTTCAAGAAGAAACATGTATAATCTATGCGACATACTACGTGTGGACCCAATTCCACCTAAATTTACAGTAAATGTGTGTGTTTTTTTTCATTCTTTATACTTTCACTTTCTATAGCAAATAATACATGTATATTCTGATGAACGTCATCAAGGGCGCGCTTAATTTAGATACATCGGTGCACCGTAAATAAATGGACTTTGATATTATTAGAGTGTCCCAATTTTTCTGCTATATAATATCCATTTATAGCTATTAAGAAAAGGTTACAATAACAGTAAAATACGCCGTTTTCAAGATGAGTAATTACATGTATCCTATCAAGTGATTTTATTTGGGGCATTTCCTAGGGCTGGGATTTAAATGTCGTTTGAAAGCATTAACTCAACCCCCTTTCATAAATTTATGTTTAATGAGGGCCTTACTCAGGCAAAACAGACCACAGTGTTTTGCATCGTCTTTCTAAAACAGTCCTATTTCGTTTTAAATGACTACGCTTTCAAATTAAAGTGCCCTTAATTTTTATGAAATATTACAGTGACCTGATCCCTTAACGAGAGCGATTATATCTTGAAAACGACGTATCAAGTGGTAATGCATAGTAACACAAGTTGTTCATATGTTAATAATTTACAAAACACTTCTGACGCCTGACACGTGCATTGTTGTTCATTATAAACAGATTTTAACCTAATACATATATTTAATTTATATTCAATTTATTAATTGTGTGATTATGGTTCTGTTGATATTACATACCGTTCTATCCCTAACTGTGTCAGCATTTGTCCTGATTTTACTGTCACAGTGTTTGTAGATTATTTTAAGTTTTGTTCGACTGCTCGGCATATCATGCAAAGGTGAAACACTGTGTATGAAAGGCCGTTATGTCAAAAACGCTATAAACTATGAAAGGCTGTTCATGTCAAAAACGTTATAAACTAACGCGTTAACATTTAACGCGTTAAAAGTAATTGTAATATAACACTAAACAGAATCAAAGAAAATAATATAACATTCGACTTAAACGAAATTTAAGTCGTCGAATTTTACTCGTAAGTTGTAGATTAAGTTGGCCAGAAGTGTCATATATTTGAAATTTAACTCGATAAAAGAAGATTTAACGCGTTAAACATTATGTACTATTGATGGTCAGCAAACATTTTATCCATTAAAAGTAACTATTAACGCGTTAAAATAACTTTTAACGCGTAAAAATAACTTTTAACGCGTTAAAAGTTATTTTTACGCGTTAATTTTTTAAACACGCTTTTAACGCGTTAAAAACTTTAATTGTCTCTTACTTATCCAAAATGTTCATGTACAGAATGACACTTAATTCACCCTATGGGAATCTGTACATCGGGTTGGCGGGTTCCGAGCAACTGTACGGCGGCTAGAGAGCACAGGTAAAAATAAAACGTCATCATGATTTAGGAAAATGTGTACAAAACCTATTTAGTAATGTCGTATGCAACATTAAAATGAATTTACGATTAGGATAGTAATTAAAGATACCATGTTGCTTTTTTACGAAACAATTTTCAATATTGACTATATAAGGGACAAAAGTAATATTTGTACGCTAAAACGGCGGTTAGCGAGTCGAGTACAAAAAATTGCGAGCAATCGATACGTCGGGTAGTTTATTTTTAATGTACTGAATATGATGCATTCCTTCTATTATTTGATCTATTATTATGGTTTTTTTACGATTTATAATACACAATCATACGTTCAGCATCCATTTGGGATTTCGATGTCGTTTTTTTATTTATTAACTAAGATTATATAAGATTTATATTAGATTTAAGCTATAATATAGCCGTAAGCTCTAATAGGTCATATTAATCCAAAACAAATGTAGCTGGTTCTTCGGTAATTTTGAGATAATCTTTCATTTTCGTGTAATTTTTTCCAATCAGATTCAAAACGGTATTTTTAAAGAAAAAAACAAGCTCTCGCTTCAGGTTCATTGATCGGTCCTAAGCTTATCCGTATTAATAATATATCATTCTATCACTGGTAACAGATTTTTTTTTCAATAAATATGGCATGCATTTATTATGATCATACAAAGGCAAAATTAAGACATGTATCCAACGTACATCTGACGTATGTCAGCTATATGTTTTAGACATATATCTACTTTATTTTCCAGGTAGGGACCAAGGATTTTTTTAAAGGGGTCCATGGAGTAGGGGAGTTCAACGACTATCATTTGATGATTTTTGCCCAAATTCTGCATGAAAATCCGACCCGCTGGATCCACCACTGTGTTTCTAACCACGTACGTAAAAAAATCTTCAAAAAAGTTTTACCCGTAGAACACGGCTCGCTACCCGCTCAAAATGCGTACAAACAATTATTTCATTAAATAATAACCACATACTGATGTTTATTGCGAAAATAACATGCTAAGTGAATGGGTAGAACTTGACAGTGATTGTATATATCAACAATTTAAAGGAAAACGACATTACAAAATTATAACATACAAAATATTATAACCGAAAACACGTCACAGGTCTTACCTGTGGTCTCTAGTCTCCGTACAGTTGATCGCAACGCGCCAACCCCGATGTACAGATTCCATTAGGGTATTATTCATTCACTACACACTCTTCTTATGTAATATTGAAATATTAACCCATATACACGAACATGTGTTTTTTTAATTCAAACTTTCAGAAAGGGCGCAAAAACTACGTGTCTATACAATGTACCTGTATACCTGTAAAATGCAATAGACACGCGTCTTCTACACGTCCCATTTAACAAAATCAGACACCATGGACACAACTGGAGCAAAAGCGTATGTACATGTACATGTAGGTGGTCCTAAGATTGAACGAAGTCTGTCTGTCGTTAACATGTATGTCATTTGTCACGTTGTTTAAAATAATCTGAGATTAGCAGGTGACGAATCCGAAGAGACAAAACATTGCTTATGCCCCCTCATTTATGACTGATAAAAATATTTGATTTCATTAGAGAAATAGATTTTCCATCGATGTATGTTTCGTTTCACTGATACTGTATAACAACATGTGTCACTCTAAAAATAGCATGCTTTTTTAGGAGACAGACTATCTAATAATCTAGTTTTTAGGTATGACAACAAGACTTTACAACATTACAACTCAACAACTATACATGGTAGGGTAATCAAACATTGTATATGGATGCATTAGGGATGATAAGTCGGCATTCAGGTGGAATTAGGTCATTGTGACTCAGATTTTCCGCTTGATAGAAAATTGATTACCTAGTAGATTGAAAATCATCATTATAAGTAATCAATTCGATCAATTGCCAGTTGAAATGTTTTTGAGTTATTGCCCTTTTTTATGAATCCGGTTTTTCTCTGCTTTCGAATGTATATATAACTCTACCACATTTTGACGCGTTAAAAGTAGTTTTATCGCGTTATACATGTATATATACATATGAACATAAACTGATATCTCGTAATATCAAAGCCCTTGGCTACATCTATATTGTCCCTCACCATAGCAGGCTGACTCTCTCCTGCATATTATTGCTATATGTGTATCTGCTCTCTTTGGCTTTTTCCAATTATAATACAATTAATGTTGAATGATGCATGCATGTGTTATTTGTATGTAAGAAATTTGATTAAATGAATGATGTGATTTTACATGCCCGTCACTCGCGTCAGGGCCCTTTGATTGGGTTAATGAAATTCTTGATTCTTGATTCTATACATAATAGTTACCATGTAAGCACCGATGAATCTATTCTTCAAAATCTATGGGATCCGTACTAGTCCTCTACCATTATTCTGCACGGTAAGATATCATGGTCCCACTTTTGTTTTAATAATTCGCCAATAGTCAATGTAGTTAAATTTTGTATACATTTACACGGAACCAAATTGAAACATTGAATTCTTGTACGAGGTCTTCAGTTTCACACAAGATATGTCTGCAGTTTTATCAGAAAGAGGTCCAGATTTCTGATCAGTTTTTGCCACAATACAATCTTTAATCTAATCACCACTATCATGCAGAATTATTTTTCTACTGTGTTTAACAAATATATTTATAACATAAATGTCTGAGATTCTATAGATTTACAGGTCTATATTCCTTCAGTTTGATTTTCACAGTTTTAGAATAACACAAGTCTGAATTCCTACAGTTTTTTTGTGCAAACAGGATTGATTTTAAAATACTGTTTAACACTAGACAGGTCTGATTTCATGCATTTTTTTGTAGTTTCACACGGAACAGTTATTATTTTCTACACTTTTTAACAAACAGGTTGTATTTTAAACAATATTACGCGCAACCCGTCTGAATTCCTGTAGTATGGACTAGTATACCTTCTGAAGTTAACTCTATGTGACGGTTAATCCATCTGGGGGATTCCTGTCTTTATTGGGGTGAATTTTTAAGGTATATGATTGAGCCACGATGGAATTACTACGGTACATTAATCAGATATGGCGTGTTCTAATTTTCTCGGGATTCTTGGTTTAAATGTAACAAAGAATACCGAGGAAATTATGCCGCGCCATATGTATCGTAGTAATAGCTCCTTTCAAACTGACTTTGTCTTTGATTCTATTTTATTTAAGTCTATATGTTTCAAAGTTATAAATAATCTAAATTAGGTTGGTTCTATAGAAATCTGCATGTATTGATGTTTTCGTGTCTGAGAGTTCACGGAGTTATGAAATCTCACTCTATTTCACTGAACTTGTATACGAACTTTGGGTTTTGCTCTCCTCGTAAGGTTATATACAAGCTCAGTGATATAGACAATATTCTAGAACATCCTAGGCTCCTGTAGACATAAAGGAGAGACACTCAAAAGCTTAATAAATTTCCTGATTAAGGGTAGGCTCAAACATTCCGCATTTTTACCAAATGTTGTCATTCAAACTGAGAATATTGTCATTAAAAATTCCTTGTAAACCCTTATATTTTATATAAAAAATTATCTTAAGGAATCATTGACAGTATAATATTATGCACAATCGTTACCCAGCGTGGTTACGGGGTAATATGTGACCGATATCATATTTTACAAAAGTATATTAATACATGTATTTGATCATACATGTACTCCCATGCCCCAATTATCATGCCCGTTATGTCCATCATCTATGACAAAAGCATATCTCGTGAAATCCTATCCATCCCTTTTTTATTCTGGCATTGTGCTAGTACTGACATTTTTCTATCCGCCTGTCTGTTCATAATTTGCTTCGTTCGATACCTTTAGTTACGATAGTGTGAATATTATGAAATATTTAAAATAATTTCAAATATAAAAAGCCTCTTAGGTTATTTTAAATACGAACCAAAAAGGGATTTCTATGTAGTATGCATGTGCTATTTTTTGTTTGTTTCAGCAATTCTTCTAACCTACAGACCTTTAGACTACGGGAAGTACACCCAAGCTTGCTGAAAAGATTCACAGTTATAAAAACACACTTCCACCCAGTATATCTCAATACTCACATTGTGTGCACCTTTTCCCTTACTGAAAAGATTAACAGTAACAATAATGGTAAGCATTCAAAATTTTGACACCGCAGCACTAGATGCAACCTACTAATATTAAGTACATGTATACACGAATTTGTAATCTTTTATAAAAAGTTATTTTGCCAAAAAAACTATGTAAATTCATTCATTTATATAATTATATTAAAGATCGTAGTCGATCATTACCAATACATACGGTTAACCAAGAAAGTGGATAGTAGCAACGAATGCAACCTCGAAATAACAAGCTAAATTATAGGCTAAAACATACAGTTAGAGCCAAACACGATGCACGTTTATAGGGGGCGGTGAAGTATTTCTGTCGCAGAAGTAAATAACTCTGCACCGTATGCAACATTTGCAATATTCTCAGTAACGTAGATTTCACCAAGCAGGGCATTGGCCAGATCATCCACTGCATCTGGATTTTCAGCATTTTCAGTTTCAGGTTCATTTGCAGGTTCAGAGTTGGATGCTTGAATCAGATCGCGGATGACCGTGTAGTCGGTGTTGATGTTGTTCAGTATTCGTGTTACATACAATGCATTGGGACTTTGATGATGTTCTGTGGAGACTCCATGGTTGTTATTTTGGAACTGTACTTGTTCCAAACAGTGGTTAAGGCGAGGATGAAAGATATGGTGGAGCAGGCATACGTCATCCTCATCAGTAACATCGTGCACACCCCTGCTTTCCATGTAGGTAAATAGGTCGTAAAACTCGTTGCTGACCCCGCTCCACATCTCTACCCAGTATCTCTCAATCCTCACATTATGAGCACTTTTTCCCTTAATGACACTGCCTTTATTAGCCCCCTGTATTCCTCCATGAATTTGCAAACATCTTCAATTTCGACAACCCTATCTACCCGTATGCGGGACGGGAAGCCGTAATTTAAAACTGCATTTTGGAAGTTATTTAGGACAGTTGAAGATCAGTTGTTATTACTGGCAGTTAAAAAAGTAACTAACCGGCTAAATCCGTCAATGGCCCCATGAATATAAATACCCGATCTGAAAATGAAAGAAAATGTACCCTAACAAAATGTTAACAAGTTTTAAACGTTTTACAGTTTACGTTGAATGTTGAATTCATAATGGTCTAGTTATTTTATCGCAATTTAAATACGGTGTTGCAATACTTTCTTCCATGTATATTTACGTGGTGTTCTTGTTATAATCGTACGGTTCATGTGTGCCATGTCTTACAGAGACAAATGGTCTAATTATTCACTAATGCTATGTTTACACTGCCGATATCGGTACCTCGATTCAACCCGATCAAAGTCGATCAAACTCAATCATGCAGTCGAGAATTGGTCTAGGACAATTGACATGCGGTATGAAAAAGATCGTGATTGATCGAACATTGATATTGCAAGGTCTAAGGAAAGGTCTGCGCCGGTCTGATTAAATCGAGCTTTTTACTCGAGAAACTTTGAAATATCAACAATTTCCGTGTAGAGGTCGAGCAAATGGCTTGTCGGGTTGTCATCTGAAATTGGACAGGTATAGTGATCGAGTAGAGTTGTAAAAAGGTCTGGTGAAAATCTGACATCGGGTATCGATCGTGCTTGATCGGGACACCTTGGAACTCGAGTTTGATATACCTTGATCGGCTTCGATCGAGGTACTGAGATCGGCAGTGTAAATAGGGCATAATGCATGGGCTAAATGTATAATGGACTTAAATTAACGTATTGGTATCACCTGACTAATTTGTGGTTTCCGTCCAGATGCCACAAGGAATTTGGAGCGGCAACCTTGTATGTCCTTCTTTTGATGTTGTTACGACCGAGTGACCTCATTGCACAACCAAAAGGACCCACAATATTACAAGCATCCCTAACTCTTCTTCGCTGTACTTTTATGCCATGTTGGAATTTAAGCCGTTGTAAGATACTGTTTGGTCCTAATTGGGTACGTAAAGAATGTTACTCAACAGATACCAATAAAAAAGGATATGAAGCCCTGCACTTGTTATTCGCCAGATTGATATATTATCCGTTTATAAAGAAATGCATTGAACGCCACCATTGACCGTATTTGACAAAGATGTTATTTTAAGTCCACCATGAAACGAAAAGGTTAATATATATATATATATATATATATATATATAAGTGTCTAATGAATTAACCAAACAATGTCGTTGTAATTTCCACTCTGAAAATCATCTGTACACACAGATTTGATTTTTGAGCCGTCCCACCTCGGGAATCGAACTCGTGTCAGTTTATAACATCTATGGCTACTGCGCCTAGCATGTAAAGACAGAGGTGTAACCTCTAGACCAGATCCGTCCGCTATAAAACGGAGTTTCACTGGCCTAGTGTTACTTTTGGTTGAACATGTCATTTACATACACAATGTTTTTGTGCGACCTGAGCTTTAATTACAACGATTTTCATACAATCAGAATGGATCTGTAAGCAATTATACAGATGCGTGCATATAGTTGTTTTGAATTTCTATTTATAATTGTCTATTTATATATGCCCAACATCTGATTGTATTTCAACATTGGATCCAATGTTGAAATACAATCAGATGTTGGGCATATATAAATAGACAATTATATATATGTATGTATATAGGTCCCCAACGAACTGACCAAATAATATGCTGTGCGTGGTTTGTGGTATAATTGTCGCTAAACGTTTTTGTCAAAGAAATGGGATGCACTGATAGAAATTGACATTGTCCGAACTATATAACAAGAATTTTAGTTCTATCACCACCAATACTTTGAAACATATTATACCCCCACTCTATAGAGAGGGGGCTATGTTGGAATCACCTTGTCCGTCCGTCCTTCCGTCTGTCCGTCCGGACATATATCTTAGCTTCTAATAAAGGGATTGATTTGAAATTTGGTATACATCTTAAACATGATGATGGAAAATGAATGGAAGCTTTTCAGGTTGATCGGACATCTACTTCCTATTTGCCGAGCCAAATAAATTGTTGAAACGAGTGGGAGTATACTAATCATGACAACGCATGCAATTTCTTGTTCAAAATTAAAGTATGTGGACGTTTCTTTTGTTGAGTAGTATATATCCAGATTTATCACTAGATCGACTAGTTTTTCGTTTAAATAATCAAAACATTCGAAACCATTATTGAATTAAACAAATTTGATAGCATTTTTACAATCCTTAGTACCAGTATTTAAAAGTCACAATTTATTTCGCCATACGTACCAATATTTCTGTTGGTACCAATAATATTTTTCACCTTTTCATTTAGATCAGCATCTGATATGTTTGAGTATTTTCCATCTCGAACTTTGATATTGGAGATATAAGATCTGAAACAAATTCGGTAAAAAAAATAAAATAATAGAAACAATGTATAACTGATACTTAGTGCATCCTACATCACGTTTTGTTTCAATTTAATCCATGCAAGCTTTTTCTCGTGGTAATGGAAACAAGTTCATATCCAGAAGAAGACAAATAAAAGATAAAAATAATACGAAACATGGAAAGTTTCATCCGGTACCCATTTTTGATAATATATATAATTATAATATTCAATAGCTCCTTTCAATATATGTCTGTCTGAGAAAGGTACACCTTTCAGGTTCAAAGCTGACAGTGGGGTATCATTTTCCTTAAAGTCAGGACACATTCCCTTATTTCATCATCGTCAGAAACCGTCGACAGGTTTCGGATGATGTTGTTTCATAAACTTTTACAGATGACCTGGTTATTCAAAGTTCTAAAGGGATACCGGCGGCCATCTTGGAATGACGAATATTTTGTAAACATTTCCAATATTAAACAATCTACTCGAATATGGTTTTATCGCCATTCTTTGAACGACAGCCATCTTGAAATGGCGATATTCGAAATATGGTTAAACACCCTACCAAGTTTAATTTCAATACATATTCCAAACTTCATTCAATTAATTTTTGAGATCTCAAAAATCCTCCTTTTTCACCGCTAAAAAATACAAACCTTAACCGTCGGCGAATCGTTGATTCTGACACATGGAAAGTGTCAGCAATTTTGTTTGCTGTAATGTCGAACTTGGTTAGGAATTGCAATTGGCCTGAAGTTATTTGGTAAGCTGGTGCACCCTTTCTGCCTACAACTTTTGGGGGTCTGTAACCTTTGTTAGATGCCTCTAGAAATAATAAAATGGAAAACTAAATAAGGCAATAACCGATGAACAAATATAAAAATGTTTTTGTCACATTGTTACATTCATATGGTTCATTCTGAAAAAGTTTATTGTCCTGAGGTGCAACTATTGCCACAAAATTATCTCAGAATGGACAAAAATACATTGTCAATTGCCCTAAAGAGTACACTATAATATGTGAAACATTTTTCATTTTATTTTATATCTTGCGACTAATTTAGTAAATAATTTAAAGCAAAAACTGCTGTCTACAGCCATTTTTGGTTTTAAATCTTGGAAAACGGAAAATTTTCGGATTTCGATTTTCTAAAAAAACGTTTGAATTATACGATTATGTAGACTTTATGTATCAATATGTGGCATAAAATTGTTTTTATTATTCAATAGCATAATACCTATGCTATTATAACACATTATACCAGTTTTCTGTAAGTTTAGTTCAGAACTGTATGTATAGTATATCTTTATTCTCTAGATGCATTGGTACTGAGAAGATTTTTGAAATAAGAATCAGAAATAAGAATATATTATTTTGATATAAAATCAATTACAATTGTTTTTTTTTTGTAGTTTTGGAATGAATAGCAGAACATGTTTAGTCGACTCGGAGAGAAAACTAAGACTCTGGAATCTTAACTAGAAATGGCAATTTCTGAATCACATTTCACGACAATATATATACAATACATGTATATGTACATTGCCAGAAAATATAATTATTTGTGCGAGCTTTAGAAATATGACACATGTAATGGGAGTGGGACCAGTGGAAGTGATATCCTGCTAATGCACGGATACAACAATACAATATCTGTATGGTTGTATTGTACAATGAAATAGCCGATTGCAGGATAAATGATGTTAAAATTTATATTCTAACACAAGTGCTAAGAACGCTTTATGATATGCATTGTAGCTATAACTTTGTTATGTACACTCAATCATGATGCTTATAATTATGTCATGTTGTTTATTTTATTGTACATGAAAAAATGCATTATTATCAACACTAAACAAAAAAAAATTTTATTGAATAATACCATCTCCATCCTTAGTCTCAACGTCATCGATTGCATCTTCTAATTGGATAATGGAGATTAAAATACTATTCACCACCTCGTCTAAGGTCATTCTTTAGAGTTTTCAATCTGAAAAATTGCAATTTTTCTGAAAGGAGTAGGTACGTTATAGGGCCAATTTAGGGAATTAACATACCTGCTCCTTTCAAGATAAAAAATATGAATTCCGATCATGTCCAGAAAAGATAGTCCAAAACCCAAGTTATTAGCTCACCTGGCCTTTGGCCAAAGGTGAACTCATGCCATCAATTTTCGTACATCGTCGTCGTAATCAGTGACCTGAAACAAATATATTGACCTCGACTTCGATCTCGGTCAATACAAATTTTCAGGTCAATAAATATTCATATCGACCTCTTGCAAAGACAATAATTGTATAAAAAATATTCTCCTCTGAAACCGCTGAACGGATTTGCTTGAAACTTTGTAGCATTGCTCCTTGGCATGTTGGCAACAAACGATCCTCATTTTATAGCGATCCGTTAAAAACATGATCGCCGTTACTAAAAGTAGAACATAAGGGTAAAATCGCATAAATTGGCTTATAACTCTAAAACTATAATAGATAGAAAAAATCTGAAGGTTCTTAGGCTCTGCAGAAATAAAAGCTCTACAACAAAAGTCTCTATTGGGTCAAAGTTGTCAGACCAACCCTTATAGGAGTTATTGCCCTTTAAAGGTAAAAAAATGGCATTTTTTAATTCTGAAATTATAACCGTTACAGATAGTCATCATAGAGAAAAACTTTTGCTTAATGAAATGTTCAGCTTATTGAGCTCTGTCCGCATGCAAATTTTGACAACCGATGTAGGAGTTATTGCCCTTTAAATGTCAAATTTGGCAATTTTTTTTTTGAGACTGTTATATTAAAAAAAGTTTAAAGTGTAAAAAAGACTGAATTTGAATATATACATAATGCTTAGTCCACCATAGGCCACATGTGACAAAATCATTTAGTGAGTCCATCATGGACTGATTGTGACAAACACAATTAAATATCAATATACTATCCACATCGATCCCCAACGTACATAGTTCAAACTTGCTGCGATCGCATATTCTTTAAACTTAAGCGACTGTTTTTATTGAATAATACCATCTCCATCCTTAGTCTCAACGTCATCGATTGCATCTTCTAATTGGATAATGGAGATTAAAATACTATTCACCACCTCGTCTAAGGTCATTCTTTAGAGTTTTCAATCTGAAAAATTGCAATTTTTCTGAAAGGAGTAGGTACGTTATAGGGCCAATTTAGGGAATTAACATACCTGCGCCTTTCAAGATAAAAAATATGAATTCCGATCATGTCCAGAAAAGATAGTCCAAAACCCAAGTTATTAGCTCACCTGGCCTTTGGCCAAAGGTGAGTTTATGCCATCATTTTTCGTCCGTCGACCGTAGTCGTCGCTATATCAGCCTGAAAATTTTCATGAAGATCCGTAGACCGATGTGGGAGTTATGGCCCTTTATTTTCGATTTTTTGCAAATTTTCTGTTTTGATGGTCTTATTCTGGAAAATGAAAGAAGATAATTAGTAAGTATGAAATAAAAAGTTGTTTTGTAGACTGAAATATATCTACGTGGAAGTTTTCATGAAAATCTGTCGGTTAATTTTTTTGATCATTTTTGCTGCTTTCAATGTATTTTTAAAGCAGAAATCTTGATACTATATTATTACCTCACCTGGCCTTTGGCCAAAGGTGAACTCATGCCATCAATTTTCGTACATCGTCGTCGTAATCAGTGACCTGAAACAAATATATTGACCTCGACTTCGATCTCGGTCAATACAAATTTTCAGGTCAATAAATATTCATATCGACCTCTTGCAAAGACAATAATTGTATAAAAAATATTCTCCTCTGAAACCGCTGAACGGATTTGCTTGAAACTTTGTAGCATTGCTCCTTGGCATGTTGGCAACAAACGATCCTCATTTTATAGCGATCCGTTAAAAACATGATCGCCGTTACTAAAAGTAGAACATAAGGGTAAAATCGCATAAATTGGCTTATAACTCTAAAACTATAATAGATAGAAAAAATCTGAAGGTTCTTAGGCTCTGCAGAAATAAAAGCTCTACAACAAAAGTCTCTATTGGGTCAAAGTTGTCAGACCAACCCTTATAGGAGTTATTGCCCTTTAAAGGTAAAAAAATGGCATTTTTTAATTCTGAAATTATAACCGTTACAGATAGTCATCATAGAGAAAAACTTTTGCTTAATGAAATGTTCAGCTTATTGAGCTCTGTCCGCATGCAAATTTTGACAACCGATGTAGGAGTTATTGCCCTTTAAATGTCAAATTTGGCAATTTTTTTTTTTGAGACTGTTATATTAAAAAAAGTTTAAAGTGTAAAAAAGACTGAATTTCAATATATACATAATGCTTAGTCCACCATAGGCCACATGTGACAAAATCATTTAGTGAGTCCATCATGGACTGATTGTGACAAACACAATTAAATATCAATATACTATCCACATCGATCCCCAACGTACATAGTTCAAACTTGCTGCGATCGCATATTCTTTAAACTTAAGCGACTGTTTTTATTGAATAATACCATCTCCATCCTTAGTCTCAACGTCATCGATTGCATCTTCTAATTGGATAATGGAGATTAAAATACTATTCACCACCTCGTCTAAGGTCATTCTTTAGAGTTTTCAATCTGAAAAATTGCAATTTTTCTGAAAGGAGTAGGTACGTTATAGGGCCAATTTAGGGAATTAACATACCTGCTCCTTTCAAGATAAAAAATATGAATTCCGATCATGTCCAGAAAAGATAGTCCAAAACCCAAGTTATTAGCTCACCTGGCCTTTGGCCAAAGGTGAGTTTATGCCATCATTTTTCGTCCGTCGACCGTAGTCGTCGCTATATCAGCCTGAAAATTTTCATGAAGATCCGTAGACCGATGTGGGAGTTATGGCCCTTTATTTTCGATTTTTTGCAAATTTTCTGTTTTGATGGTCTTATTCTGGAAAATGAAAGAAGATAATTAGTAAGTATGAAATAAAAAGTTGTTTTGTAGACTGAAATATATCTACGTTGAAGTTTTCATGAAAATCTGTCGGTTAATTTTTTTGATCATTTTTGCTGCTTTCAATGTATTTTTAAAGCAGAAATCTTGATATTATATTATTACCACACCTGGCCTTTGGCCAAAGGTGAACTCATGCCATCAATTTTCGTACGTCGTCGTCGTAATCAGTGACCTGAAACAAATATATTGACCTCGACTTCGATCTCGGTCAATACAAATTTTCAGGTCAATAAATATTCATATCGACCTCTTGCAAAGACAATAATTGTATAAAAAATATTCTCCTCTGAAACCGCTGAACGGATTTGCTTGAAACTTTGTAGCATTGCTCCTTGGCATGTTGGCAACAAACGATCCTCATTTTATAGCGATCCGTTAAAAACATGATCGCCGTTACTAAAAGTAGAACATAAGGGTAAAATCGCATAAATTGGCTTATAACTCTAAAACTATAATAGATAGAAAAAATCTGAAGGTTCTTAGGCTCTGCAGAAATAAAAGCTCTACAACAAAAGTCTCTATTGGGTCAAAGTTGTCAGACCAACCCTTGTAGGAGTTATTGCCCTTTAAAGGTAAAAAAATGGCATTTTTTAATTCTGAAATTATAACCGTTACAGATAGTCATCATAGAGAAAAACTTTTGCTTAATGAAATGTTCAGCTTATTGAGCTCTGTCCGCATGCAAATTTTGACAACCGATGTAGGAGTTATTGCCCTTTAAATGTCAAATTTGGCAATTTTTATCTTTTTTTTGAGACTGTTATATTAAAAAAAGTTTAAAGTGTAAAAAAGACTGAATTTGAATATATACATAATGCTTAGTCCACCATAGGCCACATGTGACAAAATCATTTAGTGAGTCCATCATGGACTGATTGTGACAAACACAATTAAATATCAATATACTATCCACATCGATCCCTAACGTACATAGTTCAAACTTGCTGCTATCGCATATTCTTTAAACTTAAGCGACTGTTTTTATTTGCTGATTTACGGATACTCCTCTCCGATTTTCTCCGAAATAAATAAAAATAATAAAAATGGAATTTGTCATTTTTTTATTTTCTCCTACCAAAATTTTGCCAAAAATGAATAGAAAAATAATAAAAACTGAAAAAAATGTGGTATGATCATCTTCTTTCTTCTAAATAGACTTTTTATAACAAATTATTACTGCGCACTACCCATATCCAATATTAAAACTCATGTATTTATTCATTTATTTGAGATCTTAAAGCTCTACTTTCTTTTCACAAAAATCAAAATGGCCGCCAAACGCCTCCAGCCGACCAAGATTTGTTTTCATTAATTTGTTGCACCTATGACCATCTACAAACATAACAAGTCTGCTATCAGCTTTTGAGACATCCAAGTTCAAAGCTTTAAAGGGGTACCCCTCTTTGAAAGGAGGCCGTCTTGAAATGGCGGCCATTTTGAAAATTCCGAAAGATGTCGTGCCGCCTCAATATACCAATCTAACATCCTGTAAAGTTTAATCGAAATCAGTAACTTTAAGCATTTTCCCATTGCTCTGTGGACAAGTTCATGAAAAAAAAAAATTGAGAACTCCTCCCTTTTTTCACAAAATTCAACATGTCCGCCAAACGCCTATAACCGATCAAGATTTTTTTCATCAATTTGTAGCACCTATTACGCTCTACAAACGTACAAAAATTCGAAAAAAATCTGCAACACAGTTTTTGAGATATTGCAGTGCAAAGTTGTAAGGAGGTATCCATCTTTGAACGGCGGCCAGATTGAAATGACGGCCATCTTGAAAATTCCAAAAGTTGTCGTGCCGTCTCTATACCCCAATCTAACAGCCTGCAAAGTTTCATCAAAATCCATGAAAGCGTTCTTCCTTGGCTCTGCGGACAAGTTCATGGTAGGAAGAAGATAAATACTTTGCAAAAACAATAACCACAACCCTGTGGGAGGGGGTTTAAATATAGAAACATTTTTAGTTTTTTTCCTCCTAACCAAATTTGGCTCGGCCAAAATACATAAACCAACTTAATAAAATAATAATGGCCTTATATATCATATCAATAAAATTAATAAAAAGGGCTCATAAGCCAACCGGATATCATGTAACAGATACCGCAATGAATATTTTACACAAAGATATTTATATCATATTGCTTTTGTCGTTTCCGTCTGTCTATCTGTCAAAAAAGTTAGTGGTTCATAAGCGACTCCTCCGAGATCCGGTACTGAAGATGGTTACTACCCATGATGTATTCACTGACCAAATATCATCCCTCTACCACTTGGTGTTCCCGAAATACAAAACTCAACCAAAACTTTAACCTGACCGTAATGGTACTAACTGACGGACGAACAAAACGCCATACCCCTTTCCCAACTCTGTTGAGCTCGGGGATAATAACGGGCTTGGGGATTTACTGTTGTGGACGACTTCTATTTTTCTTTATTTTTATTTATACGTATTTATAAAAATGGGACCAGCATGCAGTTTGCATGTTTTTAGTGTTTTATGGAATGAAAGTAAATACACGAGGTGAATCATAATTAATTTATTCATACGTTAGGTGCATGTATTGTTCATCGACGTGTATATGTATAGGTGTTCTAATTCATTATTTAGTGTTGTAAGTTTGGTGCATGTTGTAAAAACATTATTCTTCATAACACCACTCTTATACATGTATGTTATTTCAAGCTGTGGGATCAAAGTTACTGATACAAAGTCTGATTATATTGCGTGTTAGTGGCGGATCCAAGAGGAGGGTTCAAAAGGGGGGGGCGGAGTTGGACCCCTTCTTTCGTTGGAAAATTTGTGATTTTTAATGCAAAATTTGGGCCAGAATTGTAGATTTTCTGGCCGCCATTTCAAGATGTCCTCCGTTCAAAGAGGGGTACCCCCTTAAAGCTTTGAACTATGATTTCTCAAAAACTAATTAGCAGATTTTTTCGAAACTTGTTATGTTTGTAGATGGTCATAGGTGCAACAAATTTATGAAACAAAATCTTGGTTGGCTTGAGGCGTTTGGCGGTCATTTTGATTATTGTGAAAAGAAAGGGAGCTTTAAGATCTCAAATAATTGAATAAATACATGGGTTTTTTTTATTTGATATGGGTAGTGAGCAGTAAATATGGAATGTTTGAGCCCCAAAGTTATGGGAAGACGGGAGGGGGGTTTGAGACTTGCTCGAAAATCTCACTTTTTTTTTTTTTTTTTCAATTTTTATTATTTTTCTATTCATTTTTGGCAAAATTTTGGTAGGAGGAAATAAAAAAATTACAAATCCACGAGAGGGGGGGTTGAGACTTGCTCGCAAATCTCACTTAGCCATTGTTTTTAATTGTTTGTTGTTGTTTTTTAAGTCAAAAGGCTTCAGAATTATCTTGTTTAATATATTTTAATGGATTCATTTTGATAGTTATTGCAATAATTTGTAATAAAAAGTCTATTTAGACGACAGAAAATGATCATACCACATTTGTTTCAGTTTTTATTGGTTTTCTATTCATTTTTGGCAAAATTTTGGTAGGAGAAAATAAAAGAGAGGACCAAGCAAATAAAAACAGTCTCTTAAGTTTAAAGAATATGCGATCGCAGCAAGTTTGAACTATGTACGTTGGGGATCGATGTGGATAGTATATTGATATTTAATTGTGTTTGTCACAATCAGTCCATGATGGACTCACTAAATATTTTTGCCACATGATGATTTACCGTGATTTCTGTCACTCGGAAAATTCGATTTTTCATCTCTATCTATATAATAATAAAGTTTACGGATGACGACAACGACGTACGAAAAGTGATGGCATAAGCTCACCTTTGGCCTTAAGTGTCAAATAGACAGAAAAAATATTAATATGAATATAGGCACAGCCTAAATGCGAGCATCGCATATTTTATGGTTCATGACGTTATTTCAGAGCACCTTAAGAATGCCTCTGCATTCCTTTTGTGACGTGACGTCTTTAATGTGTTGGTGACGTCACAAAAATGTAAAAAAATAAAGCATTTTTCAGATTGCAAAAAAATTGTCGGACATTTTTGTTGTTATTTCAAAAATAAACACTTGAATTTTATCGATGTAAAATTTATTTTTGTCTACATGTAAATATTTTTTTTGTGCTCGACCACAATATTTTCTTCTGACAGCTCAGCTACCATCCGAAAAGGGTTTGTTCATATGGATCACGTGACTTTATTTACACACATGCATGTAGCCGGATAGCTCGCATCTGTGATGCTCGCTATTAATCCTTGTTAATTTTACATTATAAAGACGAAATGAGTCCTGTGATATATGTCTTGCGGTAATTGGTGAATTTAAAATTTTACACTAAACAGCTAATATATATATATATCTTAGTTCATATGTAAGTAACCCTACGCTATATAACCAAAGGTTCTTTCTTGTCTGGTCTTAATGTGGCGATCTACATGGAATTTCACAATCCGACGTTTCCCATGCCGTCGTGGAAGATGTGACGATTTCCATGTGTAGATGAGACCCTCATTCCAATTATTGCTCATAGAGATGACGAGGCTAACTTCGTTTGCAGGAAAGGTTTTTATGCTTTAAATGTCCAGAGCAGTTGTAGATGCCTCTTTAAGGTACGAATGTGATTATACAGTCTAAAAAGTTATATTTTATTATAACATAACTATAACTATTTAAGAATCCTCAGGCTGATATTTTCAATGGCTTGATTTTACTCATTTCCAATACCGGTTATGGCAGTCGGAGCGCAATAAAGTATTATTATGTCTCCGAGAATCAACATATTTTCTTTTAATCAACTTCAGTAGCACAATATGCACACGACAGCCTGTCATTTTAAAATTTTTAAATATATCAAACTAGCTCATCACACGTAGTTAAGAATGCGCTAAAAGATTTGCCTATTATTGTTCTAATGTTCATTAATGTTCAGACCCCCCCCCCCCCCCCATGTTTCCTACTGGATAATTTTGTTCGTCTTAGGAAATGATTTCACTGATACAATTTAAAAACGATTTGTCTATATAATAATAAAACGCGAGTTGTGAATTTGCGTAATTAACGTAGGAAAATGATTCTTTTCAATGTTATATTTATAATTTCAATCTAATTAGAATATGTATTTTCCTTTTTCAGATTGTTTGCATCTTCGCTAGCCAAGTGTTACGATCAGGTCCCGGATCGGATCGTAACCCTTGGCTAGCGAAGATGGATTGTTTGTTGACAATCTACAGCCCCTTGCATTAGTGTTGACTGTCTCTCGTGTGAATGATAATATTTTATTTGTATATTTAATTTTGCTTACAAACGTGTCGATAATTTCCTTTCAGCATTTATTTTTTACTTGTAACATTAGCATGAAAAAAAGAGGGAGGGGGTAACTTTTCTTTAATTATTTCCCAATAGTCAGTTACCAGTGAAACCAATATATTTATAGTTCTTCCGAAGACCAATTTTGTCGTCGTGCGATTTTAATGGGTTGCTACAGACGACTTATCTCCCACGTTGGTAAGTCCATTCTTAGTCGTAAGTCGCTATTAACACTGAAGACGTAAGATTCCGACTGCTTTGGTGAAACAGTCGTATACGTGGGAAAATCGTAAGTGTAATCGTAGACTAGGAATTTTCACAAAAACAAATTTTTATTTTATTTTTGATGTCCGGGGCTTCGATGGCCAAGTGGTTAATCATTTTGCTGTCAACACTAAGATTAAGGATTCGAGTCTCACTGCGGACAGGGTGAGCTCAACTTCAATCTTACTTGACAAGGATTGCCATTTTCCTACCAAGATCAGTGGGTTTTTTTCGGGTATCCTGGTTATCTCCTCATAAAACTGGACGCCACTATATAGCTGGAAATTTGTTGAAAGTAGCCTAAAACACTATTAAAACAAACAATCACAAATCGTTTGATCTCAGTGCAACTAAAAACTCGCAGATATATATCTTCTGCAACACTTATAATTATTAGTTTCTACTGTATAATTGAAATAAAACCAACAACACAAATCTACAAATCAACTACAATTATTTTAGTTTTATTAATTATATTTGGTAGCTTACAAACAGTAGTGAATACTGTCAGAAAATGAGATATATAGAGTAAAAATAATTAGCGAAAAAATTGAATTTAATTCTTCATGAAAATGTTTGTATCGTGGTGTTTCCCTGCTTTGTTTAACATTGCTTTCTTTCTTTGCATCAACCAAGATTCAATAAGAGGATAGTTTGTCTTCATCCATTCAATATTCTTGTTAATTTTATTCAATGCATCGGCGAATGTGTAATAACTGATTCCATTGCTGTTTATAAAATCATACACCTGTAGATATAAAATTAAAAAATATATTGTGATTTTGTAAAGCAAATACTATGTACAAAATTCTTCTGTGGATAAGCCAGGTATTGTAATATGTACCCTCTACATATACTATGCTTATACGTTTACAAAATAAGCACTGAAGTGATCGATGTGAATAAAAAAGGTTCAGGTTAACTAAATAGCTTCATAGTTTTTACTATTATTGTTTTAATTATTAATTGTTAATTGCATTTAATACATGTAGGCTTATTAAATACTAATTTGTATAATTAAATATTAATTTATATATTAAACTAAACTTATTTGCGAACAAGACTGACATGAAAAGCAATCAATGTCCCGTTTTAGTACCAAACTTGAAAATAGGGTCGACATATCTATTATCAATGTGTTCTTTATGCACAGATCACTTCAGTGAATGACTTACATCGCGATTACTGGGACCATACTGTTAGGGTTCACATTGCCCGACCTGAAGAGCTGCCCAGCAAGTCTCCGGGTGGAGGATATGGGATGCAATCTCGTTTCGATGGTTGTCGGGTAATAATACACACAGCTTGACCGCGGACCACAGTGGATAACGTGTTTAGAGAGTGCCTCGCTCCTTGCGCGATAAAGAGCCCCTTTCTAGATGTAGATAGGAGTAGGCTAGTAGTAGCCCTACAAAGGCTAAATTTTTCGCCATTACCCATACTTTTTAGTGGCATTAAAAAAATTACCCTTTGTTGCAACTTTCCCGAATTTATTAATTGTTTGTTAACTTATTTTCGTCCTGAATATAGCTGGACGTAAAGCAAACATCCAATCAATCAATTTACATTAAAGGTATGTAAAAATAAGTCAAGTTCAAAACACTTTGTCATGCTGGGAAATAAATGTCCAAAAACCAAGTTTTCGTATTATGTAAGTCCTTGTCGTATTAATCACGCTCCCTTGTGTTAAATGTGTTCTTACAGGACATTTCCTTTTCTTAAACTTTCACAACTCATAAATGAATTATATCGGGGGAAAAGACAGATAGAAAATGCATTGTCCCCGTGGCGTAACGAACACTTATAGTCTTGATACGGATAACCGTATATATAAGCTTATATAAGCCTTAAGCATGTTAATATATACTGATGACACGGCGAGAAATCTTTGAATAAAAAACTCGGGGTTATGTCTCGGCATGTTAAGTTTATCAAGTTGCTTGCGTGGCCAAAGTCGAAAAGCACTCCAGCGAAATGGCATTATACAAGTAAAAATGAATTGCGTCCACCTTTTTATCCTATATTCATCAAACATACGCAAATCTTTTAGGTACAACACAATGACGTATAATGGAACAATAGCCATCTCTGTTAGTCACACTGACTTTAGATTGGAATATTTCAATTGATAAAATATATATCTCTACAGTTTTAATAACTATCATTTGCATTCAGACGCAAAATATACCATGATGATATCTTTTAGTAAAATTGTCATAAGAATACTGTATTCTCATCGTTAAAGTAAAGTTAAATATTTAGCCTTACATTAAAGAATTTCTTGGGTTTTTATGGAATCCGGTATCGTCTAACTACTTTTACAGCCCAAATAAACATTTGCAGTTATTATTTATTTAACTACCTAAGGATGATGGTGCATAATGTCGCCGCTTTGTTTGGCCGTCAGTCCGTCGTTCCTTCTTTCTTCTGTTCGTCACTCCTTAGCTTCCTTTCATAGGTCATAGTTTTGTTCATAAGAAACCGTTTGACATATTGGCTTAAAACGGGTAACATGGATAGATTATGATGAGTAGGATTGCAGTGCACACGATCCACACTTCTACCTATGTTAATATGAGGAGTTATCTCCCTTTGTTTATTTTTCTTTTCCAGAAAAAAACGTGAAAACTACTGGATGTTTACTCAACACTAGGTGTATATGTACCTGGTACATCCAAGGAGTAGAAGTGCAGCGCACAAGAACCATTACCCGCGTTAATGTTGCTTTGTTTTATCCTTTATTTGTCTTGTCAGTAAAATCTTATGTCAGCTTTTCAAAGCAGATCACTGAAACCGTTTCACACATTGACTTCAAATTTGCAGGTTAGATAGGTCGTTATAAGTAGGAGGGCAGTGCAGAAAAGCCATAACTGCATAAATACGTGTTGCCTTACACCCCTGAGTTTATTTTACCCGGAAAATTAATAGTCTGAAAAAACTGATAAATAGATGTACATAAAATTTGGAAAAATTGATATTTGTACGTGGTGCTGAGAAAAAAATGTTTTAAGGGAATTCAACACCTAATATATCGATATGTGTATATAAAAGGTCATCAAAGAAGATATCAAGGTTAATATAATTTACAACGCAAGACGCGTAAATCAAAACGTATTACGATATCGCAAAAATCGATATTTTACAATATATTGCCCACGTCTAGAGAATAGGTAAATGCATTGTATTGTATTATAACCGGTATGCATAGTGGTGCATTTTTCAGTGTCCACATTTGTCAACATATATAATTAATAAAAGAATTATAAGTCTATAAACGTACCGACAGTCTTTCTTCATCTGTATTGAATCCCGTAAGGACATTGATCATGTTTATATCTCCTTGACATATATATCGACTAAAACAAAAAAACATTTAATAGTTTACATCATTATCGTAATGAGGGTCGAAGTGGTTTGTTGGGACATTGAATAAAATTTAACATATAAAAACGTTGTAGAAAGTGATAAGTTTTAGTTAAAGCATGGCAATTTGCATAAAATGTTAGGATCAACGCTTTTAGTAAGAGTCACTTTAAGTCCGAACTACAATCAATATTAGAACATCATACAATTATAGGCGTATTTTTTCTAAAGGTGAGAATAAATATGAGATATATATGTGTAACTTTGGTACAAATTAAATGAAACAGTAAAACGTAATTGCAAAACGAAAACATGCAGAAATTAATTGTTTATTAACGCGAGGAACACCGAAAATTATTGTATTAAAATGACTCAAATGTTGTCACCATCAAGTGTAAGCGTACTATTATCTGTAGTGGTAATGTTTCACTAGTAAAAGCAAGAACCATTTACATATTTTCAAAACTGTTTTGTGGTGATTTTTTGCTTGGTGCAACAACTTTTTAAAACTTTTTAATGTCAAATTTCAACATGTGACAAGATTAAGTAAAGTTAAAACTTGACACAATTTTATTAATTAACCAAACGCAGTTTCTAACGTTTGTTTGCTGATCGAATGGAAAAAGCGGAATAACAGCGGAAGATAATTTGCCTTTAATTAGATTACAGAATACAAAGAGCATGTTCATACACTAATGATTACTAATGATTACTGACTACTAGTTATCGTTGACAGACTGTTGTTTTGTTTATATATAAAAATGACATTTATACTATATACATATTAATTATTTAATTATTATATTAAATTAAAAAAAAAATTAATTTCTGAATCACACACTTTTAGCAGAATATGTACTGGAAGTAAAATTATTGCTTTTTCTGAGTAAACAGTATGAACAAATACTAGTAAGATTAACATATAGCACTAATCTTTATTTTACCAAAACAGTTATATTGAGAATACTATTTAATACAAAGACAATATTTTGCCTTCTAAAACCAGTTTACAAATTTAAAATTCAAATATATTTTCTCTTTTCCTTACTACATGTATACTAACATTAAATTAAATCTATTAATGTTAACATAGATGTAGCAATGATTTTTGAAACCTTATAATAGAATTATCCATCTTTGAATGTGTCCTCAGTATATGTTTGTATTCTATATCAAACATGTTGAACATCTGTATGTTGCCTTGTATGAAGAGGATTTATATAGGATATGCCTGCTATCCAATCCATTTCACTTTTTTGAATAAAATATTTTTAAACTGAGTACAAGTCTTTTTAAACCTTTTAAATGTTACTAACAGATTCACACAAATTTGCAATATTATTTTTGTAACACGATTTAAAATTTTGGCAAATAATTATGACTATTTAAGATGAAAACGATTATGTAGTTATACGTAGGCGGGCTGCATATAAGTGCCAACTTTATTGATCTAAGTATATCTACGTGTTTTTAAAAACTGATCGGTATTCGAAAGCAACGTATTTGAATTATATTTATGTTTAAAAAAGCAACTGACTCATTGGGCACTTTTCACGTTCAATCTTTTTTGATTGCTGCGACTGAATTAAGCTATTCATGAGCAGGACGTTATATTTAATGTCAGCTAACAAGTCGTTTGGATTTTGTTCATACATCCGGGAGTGTTCACTCATATATACCGCATTCTCTTTCTATACATCAATGTTTCTAAAGATGATATACATCCATAAGATTTATATTTAAACCAATATTTAGGTGCCCAGCGCGTCCCAGGTGGCGGGGATATGGGTTTCCTTTCCGAAAGGGGGCAGGAGTTGTTATGTCATAATACGGAAAGCCGATCCACGTACCACGGTAGATAACGTGTTTGGAGAGTGCCACGTTCCTTGCACAATTAATACCCCTTTTGAAGACGAATAGTAGAGTAGGCTCGTTGTGTAGCCGCTACAAAAGGCTAAATTAACCTTCCCTATATAATACTTCATACTTTACCGGTGGTAGTCAAAATTGTATTGCCTAGTCCATCCCGTTTCTGATTTTATTGTATGTTTACTTGTTCTCAACTGAATATAGCTGAATTACTGCTCGCTGGACCTAAAGCATCCAATCAATCAATATTTATTTATTAATTATATAGTATTCTTTGCTCAAAATTATTCGTCAATGGGTTTCAGTTAAAAAATGTATAAAATCTTTAAAAAGTTCAATCTCTTGTTTTTTTTTAAATATCTATTCTATTTCTGAACGTCAATTGATTGATTCGATGTTTGCTTTACGTCCAGCGAGCAGTATTTCCGCGATATTCAAGTCGAAAACAAGTAAACAAATAATAAAACCAATCGAGCAAGATGCCCCAAAGGGCACAAAAGTTTGAATGGCACTGGAAAGGTATGTTTTATGGGTACGGGCAGAAAATTCAGCCTTGTAAGCGCTACAACGAGCCTACTATTATAGACATCTATAAAATATGTCTTTATCTTGCAAAGAGCATGACACTCTCCAAACACGTTACCCGCGGTCAAGCTTTCTTTTCATTTATGATCATCTGACATCACACCCCCCTCCGCAACAAGAGGACATCCCTTATCCGCCACTCAGGGAAGCACAGGGTAAATCAATTTGAACCCTCACAGTATGACCCCAAAGATATTCCTTGTCAAATAAAAAACAAAACTGTTTGTGTTTCTGCCTGAAATTTTTATGGTAACTCGACCTTTGCTGATTATTACAATAATTTGAAAATGCCATTTTTAAATAACATAATAACCTTCATTGCTGGACACTAGTAGTAAAATCAATGTTTGATATAGATTTTTCCAACAATAAAAGTATTTCGTATTTACTAAAACCTTTTTTATCTTAGTCAAAATCAATTCGTTGTAATTCATGCTAAAACGTAATTAAGCACATTTTTAATTTTATTAATGTGTATTTAATAATTTCACTATTTATGGATGAAAATAAAATATCTGTGGCATTTTAATAATGTTGTAGAAACCATAAGCATTTTTTAATGATAATAGACAACAATACTTTTTAATTCCAAAAAACCTCGCTTATTAACACACTGTTTTTACAAGCGGTCTTTAATGGAAAAGGAGAAAAAATATGGTGATGAAAAACGATTATCATATTCCATTCAGTAATGCTCAATATTCACAAATAAGCAAAGAAAAAAATGGACGTACTCATTGATGATGTCCCAGTTGTCTTTGACAAATTTCCATGCGACTGATCGTCCAACAACATGTACAGACATATATTCCAAGGCATTCTTTGCAAAGTCCTTCGGATTTTCAGGTAATACTGTAAAATCAAGCAACCTAAAATAGTCAAGAGGTTATTATTAAGCCAGTTTTTTTTTTATTTTCAATATTATTAGTTTCGTTATTGAAACCATAGCTGGGTACTTGGGTGTTTATAGACTTCTACTGAGAACTGCTAATTACTTCCACAGATGGATTATGGAGGGGTTGGTAAGGTTTTAATACAGATTACAGTAGATGTGTGTATGTGTCGAATGTCCATGCACGTTGAAAACTGTTTCTTAGATGCCGATAAAAGTAGTCGTTACAAAAAGGTTAACTTATTTGTCCCTTCAAAGCTCCCCATTCTTTAAAACACGCAGTCACTTTTTGTCTGATAATTTGTGAACATCTTTTCTACCATTTAAATCTAAGTGCCGTGAAAAATTATGCAAAATATCCATGTCCACGCGCAATTCGACTAGTAAAACTCGGTTTTTAAATCAATTTTTCAGCTGAAAACATATATAACATATATAAAGGATTTTCTTGCATAAGTTGTATAGTTTGGAGGACGCGTTTTTTAACCGACTAGTGGCACTCAATGGGTCTAATTGTGCTCCTTTCCCTCGCCGACCTGTTTTTGTAGTATGTCCATATCGTACGGTTTTTGATACTTGTTGGCCGTTTGGTTTTCTAACAATTAACGTATAGGGCTGAGTGTATTGAAGGCCCACTTAACAAAAATAAAAAAGGACACTTGCCCATACACATGTACATCTAATTTCAAAATCCGCTTTATAGATGATGTCTTGTCAATGTGCATTTAATCTACCCTAGCGAGCTAAAACTAAAAACACCACTCATATACTAAGGTCAAACCCCTACTCGACCCTTTTCTTATAAATGACTCCGGGAGGGGCGACTACAAACTAGACTCTACAACATATGCGATAACTTCACCTTTCCGATTCATCGACAGAAATATTCCTGAGTTTGGTGTTTACATTGCACACCTGAAACGTTATGCCAGATTTTGCGATCGAGTTTTCGATTTTTTAGCCTGTCACTGATGTTGATCGTTATATAAAATCTTTTTTCTCAAATATAATCAGACATTGCCTCTTGAGTCATAGGTAGTTCCTCCATTTGACTAAAGTCTAGAGCACTTGAGTACACCGATGGTTTTATTGGGTTCGGGTTACTTGAGTTTTATTTTTGTGGTTGTTTTTTTTTTTCGTGTTGTTTATTCTTGTCTGAAACCGGGTATGTTATTGTTAATTCAGTTTTAACTCTTTTATTCAGTTGTTTCCTTTCTATGTTTACCATGGGGCCTCGTTGGCCGAGTGGTTATAGTGGTCTACTATCTACTGATCACGAAGTCTGTCAACAATGAGATTACGGGTTAGAGTCACACTATAGGGAGGTGCGCTCGACTTCAATCTGAACTGCCCGGTTATTCTACCGAAGATCCGGGTTTTCTCCGGGTATTCCGGCTTCGTCCCCCGATTAAAACTGGACACCATGAAAAAGCTGAAAAATTGCTAAAAGTGGAGTTAAACAACATTCAAACAAACAAAAACAAATCTTTTTTAGCATAACCGAGCCAATGGTTCAAGTGAGCTTTTCCCAATTTGCCCATTGCCTGTCGTCGTACACTTTTTACATTTGCACTATCTTCTATGAAATCACAGGAGTACCAATTTCAATCAAGTTTGTTTAAAAAAGAGCCAAACCTTCTCCAATTAGGATATATTTAAGAAGTTGCTAAAATGTATTTTAAAATGTAAAACTAAATCATTTTCTCGTTGTTTTTCTGTTACTTATGTAATAGTTTTACGTCTATTACATACCTGATAAGAAGCGTCTCGTTTCTAGAACATGCTAAGGCTAATAACATAATATCAGTTGTTTTGACGTCTTGAACTAGTTTATTAAACAGAAAATGCCAAATTTCTAAGCCGCCATTCCGTACCGCTGTACAGTAAACTATAGATTGTATACCTCTATCAATACTACAAGATCGTAAAATAAGCTTAAATTATATAGTAAGCATATGTGTTTGTTTAGTGGTGTTATTTGTTTATCTGCTATTCCTTAAAATTGTTTTAACACTACATAATATAATGTAAGTTTGATAATTATTTCGTTCTAAAACGTCAGGAAAGTGCAAAGAGCAGAGACTACAATGCCGTATTGTTGTTAAAGGGTATAAAGTTTTTAGAGGCTTAAACTTTTGATAATTATATCTGCAGCATTTACTTAATGTATATCGCATACAAATAAAAGACTTTCATCATGGCAATACACGAATAATGAGTATAATACTGATTACAAAAAGGTATATCCGAGGTATATAGCTTCACTAAGTAATTCAATTCATTGGTGGTAAGAACGTGCAAATTCCCTCTTAAAGAAATCGAAAACTTACACCATGTTCTCAGCCATGAATGATCTAAATAGCCTTAGAGACTTTTCAACACATTCAGCACTGTCAAAAAAGCAAGCCGTTTGAAACACACTAATCCTGTAAAAATATGATGAATAAATTTAAGCAAATTTAATTGATCAGAAAACAACTATACTCATATTTGCATTTAAAAATAAAGTAATTTTTTACTCCTGTATATGAATAATCAGCAAAATGTTAAAAAAAATTCATTAAAGATACTGTTACGTCTTCCGCCATATGTCTGCTTATTACTACTCTAATAATTTCTTGCAGATTATAAAAAAGTGTAGATTATAAATTTAGAAAACAAAATTAGAATGTTTATAGTTATATCACGAACTCGCTCATTCGGGGTGTCAATCCGGGTTCTGTGGTGTAAAGACATTTTAAACATCTTGTATTGATAATCCTGCTCATAAGCACATTCGTATGCTATATTATATAAGTCTACCACAATAAAAGTTAAAGGAGGTTTTATCTTGTTCTTAATTTTACGTTTCCCAGCAATGAATTAGTCCGCCACTTATTTTGTTTATGCCTTGAAATTTAAAAAAGGGGTGTGACGCTCAATATTCAAAAACTATTTTTATACTTTGTTATGACTACATCACTTCCAATGTATGTGAAAATTCACAAAAAAATCTCTAAGACCTTCAAACCTGCATTAATGATTTTGTGTCATGGTTACAGAAGGCATCTTTTGGCAGTGTAGATAGCACTTAAAAACACAAATTCGTTAAAATGACTCAAAAAGTATTTTGATATATACTCACATTTCAAAATAACTTTCATCTGTAACCTTCTTTTCGAATTTATGAAAAGGTGTTGTAAATGTACTCCTCATGAACACCTTAAGTAGCAGATGTATGGTAATAATTACAAGTAATATGTGGGAATTTATGACGGCCATTTGCTCAACGTGATTTATATAAGGTTGCTGACAATATACTAATTCGTTATTAACAATACGGTGGCCGTGTGGTTTAGGTAGTTAGCCATCTACAGTACAGAACTATTGATCAGCAGCCTGTCAACACTGGGTTTTGAGAGTTCGACCTGATGTCTGGCCGGATTTCCCACCGATTATCCGGCGTCCTCCCCTTATAAAGTAGACACAATAATATAGCTGGCAAATTGACAGACGGTTTCCTTAAATTACATCTCTTACAATTTTTTTCAGCATGTTAAGGATTATGAGGAAGTTAAGGTACAAAACGTAAGGCTGTTTAATTATATTTGCCTTTATTTGCTGTCTGCTTTGTGATAGAATTCGGTTTAGTTTTTAAAAAGTATTGAACAAATAAAGAAATTACACGTATAATGTGTGAACACATGACAAAGAAACGTGATAAACACAATTCCGCAATTGATTTATCAGACATCCTAAAACTAAATGATACTTAAAGTTCTTATCTCCGTTCTAGATAGTCCAGTGATAGTGACTATAAATATTTAGTTTTTGGTATCAAATGGGCATATTTGGTAAATCTCTACACTAATATAGTCTCGAAATTTTCATATAATATAGCTGAATACTACAAAAGTGAATAAAAACAATTCATCGGTCTTTCAATTCACATTTTGTTATATAAATGATTCCATAGAACTTATTAATAAGTTGTGGGCTGTAGTTTATTTAACTACATTATTACTATTGGTTAGTTTGAAATAAATGTTTCCGAATACGAGGATTACATTTAACACTACCAATTAATTTGTTTACTGAAAATAAAAGATAACTATCGACATTGAACAATTTTAAAAAATACAATTTTTTTAAATCATTGATCTGCAATATTTTGTTGTAATGTTGTACTTACCAAATAATCGTCGTATTTGTCAGTGTTTTGCAACATAAGATCCACATACTCTATGATTTCATCCTGATAGACATTAAAAGGTAGAATGCTTTCCTCGTTGGTCAGATATTCAAGACATCGAAAAGGTATGTCAATTGGTATATGACCAGATCTAAAATTTGACAAGAACAGTTAACTATCGACATAATGTTTAATGACAACCAAATGTGTGGTAATGTTAGATAATGTGTTTCCATTAACTATTTAAAAACGCTAATAAAAAACCATATTACACTGATACATTGAAAATCACAACACGATTTGGTAATTGCATTAAACAATTTGAATTTACATTTCAATGAAATTTACAAAACGTCCTTTTTTAATTTTGAAACAGCGTTTTTAATAAATTAGGTATAATACGTTTTTTTCATTTGCAAGTTATAATAAGGAAATCTGAGTGCGGACCAATGTGTTTTGAGAGTTCCACGGCTGCCATTTTATATTATTTCAGTGGCAATATAAACTTCTCGCCCATTGCTTCACCTCTTTCCCCAATAGCTTTATTCTTTATTCACCCGTGCTCACCCTAGTACATCGCTTAGAGGTTTCGCAATCAATAAATCAAAATGAATCGATACAGTATAGTTATTTCCATTTCGATGCTTCCTACCAGAAATATCAACAGAAACAACGATGTACAAACATGTATTACGAAGCTGCAGGTATAACAAAGAGAAGTAAAATTAACTAAATCGTAATAAGATGCACTTACTTTGCAAGATTCCAGGCGTCATCCATAATTTGAACCCTATTTACAATGTCTATTACCTAAAATATAAACGGTTCTTTTTTATTCGAAAATTTAAAAACTTATTGCAAATGTGTCACGATTACGTTACATCAGTGTATGAGTGTTATGCAGGTGAGAAGTTTTTTGAGTGTATTGGAGTTATCGAGATTAGTTTATGTAATCTACAATATAAACAGTTTTACCTCGTGATTTCTTTTGAGTTGCTTGATAAGGTTAATCCAGTTTTTTACAGGATAGTTTACTCTGTAAAGGCCATAGTGCATTACATTGCCAATGTACCAATCATCTTCAAATGCGCCATGCATGGCATCAGGAATAATTACTAAAACGATATTTATATTAATATATATAAGTATTTGAATGTGAATTTCATTGTACTACAGAAAACTCAAGAACTGATTTTAATAGTATTTATATATTTAAAAGCATGGTAAAACCGGTATTTTCACAGATTTTAAATTTGTTTGCCGAATAATATGTCTGTATTGGCGTGTAGTTAAATCTGCCTTTACTGTTTGTTTTTTCTTATTTACAAATATTACCCGGTCTAACACCACTTCAAATGAATCACTATTAGAAGAACGACATTAATTGAATACTACTACAATTACATAAACGGCCACATTTATCAACCCAAACAATAATAGCAATACTGAGGGATGCTAACAAAAAGTCGTCATAAATATCCATTATATATATTGTTTCATTGAAATCCGTATATTAAACTATGCCTAGAAATAAAGTTTCGTTGAAACGGACAAACGTAAAATTTGAGTAAGTGTTGTAAAATGGCGGCTTTCACGTCAAATTATTCGACGTCAACTGTTCCAGTGTACCAATTTCTATTAAAATAGCTCTTCTCATCACATAGGTCTGAATAATGCATTTTATTTTCAACGGCGCCTATCTTGAAAATTTTAAACGTTGATTGCACAACTTCAGGTGATTCCCAACATACAAAGTTTCTTGATGATCGGAAATCGCATCTCGAAGAAGAATAAGACTTTGCACTTTCAACAGTACCCTTACAAATATGCATTATTGTGACAAGCTACTTAGAAAATGAATTACAAGACTTTGTCCAAATGATTAAAATCGGTTTAAACGGATACACACCAGTTTTAGATTTAAGCAATTAATTTACTACCTACCTAACAATAAAACTAGGAAAATCTATTAAGGACAACGATCAATGAAAACATGGACTGGTGCAAGCTTGGTCTTTTAAATTCAGGTGCATGATCAATATCATTTAAAAATATATTTGTTAACAACACCAGTATTAATTTCATTTCATTTTGTAGAAAACCGTATATCAATTCATTCTATGAAAACCCAGATTTTGTTAGATGCAGCGTTCGGAACGAATGCATAATATGCCAACAATATTTGCTGCAGTTCATTTTCTTTTCAAACTAGGTCCAGAAAGGTCTTTAACTTTCGTCATACCAGCAATTGCAAAATTATCGAAATAAACAGATGAATCCGTTTAAGGGTTTGCTATAGAAGGATTAAAGAACGAAAGGTCTTTTATAATGTCAGGAACACATTGTTTTCTCTAATTTTAGTCATGTTGATTCATACTATTTCCAGGCTCATAATACATTTTGATTAAAGCTTGAAATAGTGGAATACTGAAAATTCTAATCAAGAAGTAACAACTTAACATCATTATTCAAATCTGAAATAGTATACAAAATTATTTATAGAAAAAGTTACAAAGGTACCATTCATTAATGTCAAAAATCTATTCCTAAATCACGAATTCCAGACAAATATGAATTTAACGCCTCCTCCAGTACACTCATGAAATCCAATGTCTTCCTTGCCATAGATAATCTACAAATGTTTCGAAACGCGCTAATAATTTCATCAGGCACTGACACTGAATTTAATCGATTGTACAGTTTTGATGAAAGTAATTTAATGACACATGTTTGCAGTCTAGGTGACGGGCAGCGAATTTCAACATGCCAAGTTTCACAGTAATCTCCTCCATCCCATCCATGTTTTGTTTCCCGATCGTTCCAAACAAAAGTACATAAACTCTAACTGTCGGACCTGTATTGTCTATTTGAGACCAAGTGGATAATTTTTACTTTTTTCCATTGACCCACGGAGCGGACTTTTGTAAATTAATTTTATAGGTAGAAGATTTCTGAAGAGTATCCAAGAAATCTGCATAAGCTGATAGACAACTTTTCTACCATCAGACAATGGAAGTTCAAGTCCTAATATCCCATCTTTTGACCTTAATATGTGTAAAAGAGGTTCAAGGCAGATTGCATTTAGCTGTCCAGATGCGGAACGTCATTGCCTTTTAATACTTCTTTTAAATTGCAAAGGGGACAAACACGAATTATTTGTTTTAAGTAACCTTTGTACATCTGTATAAAGAGTTTTTATACAGTATATAAAGTTATCAACAAAACCGAAGTTTTCTAAAATTTTGATCATAAATCCATGATGAACACGATCAAAGGATTTCTCTTGGTCAAGGGAAACAATAGCAAGAGTAATATTTTCTTGATTAGCATGACATGTATCATCAGAAATAAAACGAATATTGTAACTGATATGACGATCGGGAATACAATAACTTTGATATATATATTATATGTCGGATAGAACAGTACAGAGTCTTAGCGAGAAGACACTAAATACTTCATAGTCGCAGCAGAAATACACTGGTCTTGTTATTATACACACTAGGTCACCTTTCTTCGGAATTTTCGTCAGAACGAATCTTCTGAAAGAAAGTGGAAGTTTGTTTTCTTTAATAGAAGTAACAAATTCTTCGTGCTTATCTTTCCAAGCGATGTTCCTCAAGGTTTTAAAATATTCATTAGGCAGCCCACCAATACCAGAGGACTTGTATATTATTCATGTTTGAGACTGCAGAGCACAACTCATCATAAATAAAAACATTATCCATTGTTTGCTTTTGGGTTTCACTATAGGTAGGAAGGTCTTTTAAAATTTTATTTTGTCGACCTTCATCCGGGATATACAAATCGGAGTAAATATTTCTGACAACAGTTTTTAGGCATAGCTGAATCATGTGTGTATTTTGAACGAACCCAAGCACGGGTTCAGACGACTAATTTTGATTCTCAATTAAAATGGCATTTAGTTCAAGGTTTGTTGCAATATGATTTTAATAACTGAATATTGGATTGCAAACGATCAAATTTTAGTTTAAAATCATAATTTTAATAGTCAAGTCTTGTAAATTTTCCATCACTTTGTATTTACCAAAGTCCCACCTCTCTTGAAGACATTAAAACTAGGAATTTTTTGATCGACAAAAAATCCAGCAGTTACCAATCATATCACCTAAACGAGATGTTATAACTTTTGTCTAGACCTTGTATTTCTTTAAAGTAAATACTAAATTGTAATCGTGATCAGAATATGTACACTGTAATTTCTGAGGATCTGATAAACTGTCTATAAAGTTTTGAGATACAAATTCGAAGTATTGCTGCCACACGTTATTTCTCGAACAAGAATATATTTATTGTACGGATGCATATTATAAAACGTACCAACAAAGCTGATTGATTGATTGATTGATTGGATGTTTGCTTTACCTCAAGCGAGCAGTATTTCAGATATATTCCGGACGAGGAAAATGTGAAACAATAAATCAACGGAAAAAGATGTGAGACGGGATTTAGAGAACACAATTAAGGCTGCCACTGGAATGGTATGGAGTTTTAGATAGGCACGGAAAACTTAGCCTATTGAAGCGAATACAACGAGTCTACTCGTTTACGAAATCTACAAGGGTCTTTATCGTGCAAGGAGCGTCGCACTGTCCAAACACGTTACTTTCTACGGTCCGCGGCCGGCTTTCGATTTTTTTACCTGACAACCCGGATACAACAGAATCACCTGACGTGCTATGCTGCTCTGTGAATCGAGCACTGGGAACCCTCCCAGTATGGTACAGGCAATAAATTAGAAACGTTCAACAATATTTTTAAATTCATTTCAAGAATAATCATGTGGTTTACTATCTCCGGTCCGATCTAAGGAATGTTTAGTTAGAACAATAACAATCAGCACAAAGAAAGGAAAGGAAGAATCAAGTTGATATAAATGGTCTTTTGACAAATGTCCAGTTTCTCTTTGGGGCAGTTTGGGGAATAAACATTCAACAAATATACAGTTTGCTCTTGTATTTTAATAATTGCATGTAAAATTTGACCGTGTAAAACTATTTTATGACCTATAAAAACATCGCTAATCCAGCAGAAGTAGTTTAGAAATGAGATAACACTACTTCTAATCTCCATATCATTTTCTATATACCTCAAGCAGCATTCGTATTTTATAGCTACGTTTTTATTCCTTATCAGTTACTATTTGTTTGCAGAAAAAGCAACAATACAGATTTGATTTATTTCGGATCAAGGAATATTAGTTTTTAAAACCTAATTTTACTTTTCTAAAATTCTATGTTCACTATACCTTCTTCTTCGTTCTTCCCCATCCAAATAATATCGGTTTCCTTAGGTCTAAAGTTTAGTTGAAGACTCGTTGTATATGTAAATGGTATCTCCCACCTGTATCTAAATATATTACCTCAAATAAATAGACAAACTGAATTTGAAACTATCACGAGTGATATCTTGCTTAAGCGCTTAAGAAAGAATGAAGATTCAAGGATAACGAAGAGATTTGACAATGCGATAAGTCAAGGAGAGACGAAATTATGCCTAAACAAAAACAAGGGGCAAAACAACAACACAGACATACACAAAACAGAGAAGTATGCACAGTTTGGTAGGGACAGCAAATAACCATTTTATACATTTACAATGCGCCTACAGATGGCAACCCCTATCCTTCACTAGGAAGCTCTGTGAATGGAGAACTACGTAGCCCCCAAATATGGTCTCAGCCAAGGTAAATAAACTATAGAGAACTTATTGTTATTAAATATGTGCACTTTTTTTTCCCCTTCTTTAACTTTCCGATTAAGTTTGTTTATCCAGTACGTATTTTTGTTTACAAACCTGCACTGCGATGTTACATGAACGAATATTTGTGGTAAAAAACTAATTCCAGGTAGCCTGCCCCCTGCGTTACCCAGTGTGTCCTTGTTAGGGGAGGCCCTCTCGATGTGGATTTAAGAGTTTTCAGGCTATTAAATGGTAATTGACATGTTTGAAGAATGGTTCGCTAAATACAAGCTAAGTATGTCAAATTCTTATTTGATACGTTGTTAGCTTATACTGAATACGCTACAATATAGATGAGTTGGCTGAAATCAATTACATTATTTATTATATATAAACATGTCTTCTTACATTACCTTAGAATGGACAGTGAATAGTTCGCTAATTGAATCAAATTACATTCTTACCCGAAAGGTGAGGAAACATCTAGTAGATCTTCTCCCTCTGGATTCACTAAGTATCTTGATTGACTTAACGTTAAAGAATTGCCTAGTTTAGTAACAGTAACAAGGGGGTAGTTCTTTTGACGTACCCATGTATCAAAAATCTTTTTTACATCATACACTTTATGCCCATCAATAAAACTTTGCTGTAAAAAAACATTCATTAAATATATTTTACATAATATTACAAAACACAAATACAATCTTATTTTTGAACATTGGGATGCATAATATTCAATTATTAAGGTCTTTCCCCATTCAAATAGGAAGATCTGACTATTTTTTATCGGATTATTATTAATTTTCAGTTACGCCAATTTTCAAATCTACATATCATTCAGATGTTTAGTTCACGTTTCCAACACTAAGGAGTCGACGTAGTGACACTGTGAAATTTTGTATGGCATTGTCTCCCCAAACATGGACATGTATATTAGATTAGATTGAACATATGTTATTGCCTATTACAAAAAAAAAAGAATTTGATAAGTTATTTCAGCTTACACATGTTATCTTCGTTAGTTAACATTGCGTGTTAGTGACATTATATGGTATATACAGTGTCAGTAAATTTCATATAGACGAATTTCGAGTCCCATGTGATATTTGCTGACACCGTATATACCGTATTAGGTCACTAACACACCAAGTAACGAATAAAAGGTATCCTACCGACTATGTTCGTATCTTCATATTTTCATATCAGTTTTATATGTATGCAATGCACACGTATCATTTACGCTATATTTGTTGTTATTTTTTCTTTTGTTATGTTGTTAATGAGTTACATTTACTTACTCCACTGTTTTGTATTACTTTGTGTATAAAAAGCATTTTTGAGAATTTGGGCTGTTAAAATTAGGTATTATATATTTCACTACTTTTTGAATCGGAATGAGAATCGTTATCAGATGACGCAAAACCGTGGTTTAACAAAACATCTGATGTTAATGAATGATTTTGCACAACACACAGAATAATTTCGATTAATCCAAAAAAGGTAAAAGAAAAAATCCAGTATTATGTTACATACAAATTAATTACATAAACAATTAAATAACACATAACATTCAACATGAACATTCTTCATTCCTCTTCACTTGTTACATATTTGTTATTTTCAGATTTTGAGTTGCCGTTCATTTCCATAAAATATTTTGGGATGTGATTGCATACGTGTTAAGCTTGTATGAATTGAACAACGTCACCAAGTGACATACGTCAGCAATGATATATATGCATGCATCACTACAAAACAGGAAAAGTCTGAAAGGGTTAGTTTTTGTACTGACTTGTACTGAATTTTACTCAATCGGTTTTACTTGGTCTTAATTTTACTCAGCTTTACTTGACCTAAGTCTTAACATTACTCAAAAGTTCTGAATTTATACTCAACTAAGTCTGAATCAGTCTCGAACTGATTAGGACTAGTCTGAACTATTCTCGACCAATCTGAAAAGAATGAATTAGCCTGATCCTGTTCTCAACTAGTTATGTTTTTGTGAGAAATAGTCTCGACCAGTTTAAACAGCTGAATTAGTCTTGACTTATCTGAATGGATTGATTGAGTCTCAATATGACTAGTCCAGATCAGTTCGAGACTGATTCAGTCTTTTCACATTGGTCAAGACTGAGTCAGTCTGGGTCGAGATCCAGTTAAGACTTCTTCATACTTTTCAGACAGGTCAAGACTGATTCAGACTGGGTTGAGATAACGTTGAGACTTGTTCAGACTTTTCAGACAGGTCAAGACTAATTTAGACTGGGTCGAGATCAGGTCGAGACTTGTTCAGACTTTTCAGACAGGTCAAGACTAGTCGAGCCTTGATTGAGTATAAATTTAGAACTTTTGAGTAATGTCGAGACTTAGGTCGAGTACAGTTGAGTAACATTAAGACGAAGTAAGACCGGTTCAGTAAAATTCAGTACAAGTCAGTACAAAAACTAACCTTTCTAGACTTTTCCTGTTTTGTAGTGCATGTATAATACAACATAATACATATAATACATAATATTTGTAACAAGTTTTTAAGTTTGAAATATGATACATATGTTCACTTAGTAGCTATATCATGGCGTCCAGTTTTTTATTGGAGGAGGAAGCCGGAGTACCCGGAAAAAAACCCGACTGTCGATAGGAAAACTGACTCATGACTGGAAGTGACATTTTGTGCTTAGAAACAAACAAAAGTGCATAACATTAATATATTTATAACTTCAAACCATAACGAGAAAGACCTTCACATTTGCTCACATTTGTTTGGCAAATATTCTGTGTTTTTGTATGGTCTCGTTTTTCCTAAACCGTATATTAGACAAAATATTTAAATAAATAAAGCGAATTACTCACATTACCCAAAGTGTAGAATAGATCGTCAGTTGACACAGTTGTATAAGAAAACTTTTTAAGATATGTCTGAAATAAAATGTTAAAGCTTTTTAAAAAACGTAAAACGTTAAGCTCCTTGCAAGTTTATGTTGATCTGTATACTGTTCTTAAACTTATCAAACACTTATTGTAACCAAGTAAAGACAGTTCTTCTAAAAAAAGGCCATTTTAAGTAGCAAAACTTGTGTCTGATGCATTTATTGTTTTTTAAATAGTAAAAATATTTGTAAACTATATATTTTAATACCTACATGTAGGTATATAGGAGTAAACGTAAAATTATTAAAGAAAATATAATATGCAACCAGCTATTACGGTTTTGCCATTTTCATAAATTACATACTAGGAAAAAAGATAGACGTGTATACGTAGAATCGCTATTAAAAGATACCAATCTGTGTTTAAAATACTTTAATAAAGAAAATTAAACTCGACACTCTCACCCGTGTGAATCACTCCTCTGATTAATATACTACCATGCATCAAAGAATGCATTTGAACATTTTCTAGTAAGATACAAGGACCACCAGTTTCGCGTATAAAACTATTTAACCCGTTTTAAATAGCTGTTACATGTTAAGTACATGTCAAGTCCTGAAATCTGAAATAACATGGCGTCCGTATAAATATCCAAGATAAATTAACAAAATAAACTTTTAGACCAAGGTTTGTTTCAACTGGCTGAGTAGTTATACTGAAAACAATGAATTTAAAGGCTCGAAAACAACGGACTTCCTTATGAAACAGAAAGTTATGCAATGTCTTAAAAATATTAAAATCGGTATGGTCTACATTTAAAAAATATTTAAGCATCTGATACATGTACAAATTTTGCTATATTTTTGGGGTAAATTTATTACCTGTAATCCTCGGCGAAATGTTTCGTCTCCAAGAAAGAATTTAATCATGCTGGTAACACTGGCACCCTAAAAGAATTAATATTGTGTATAAATCTTTTTCATACATTTTTGTTTGTTTCGTTTGTTCAAATTATGTTTAACGCCACTTTCAGCAATTTTTCAGCTATATTGTGGCGTCCAGTTTTTATTAGTTGGAAGCGAAAGGAACCGGAGAAAACACCGAACTTCGATAGGAAAACAATTCTTGTAAATTTATAATAGAGTCGAGCGCACCGTGCCCACAGTGATACTCGAACTAGCAACCTCAGTGGTTACAGACCACGTGAACAATAGTAGACGAACTACCTTTACCACTCTGCCTCCGGGGCTCGTCATGCATTTTTAATTACGCATTTGATTTTGTTCTCTTTAAAACAACATATGTGACAGCATTGAACAACCGAATATACTGCTTGTACATGTCAGTTGTCACTTTTAAAACTTTAGCATGTATACAATTATACAATTACCAGCATTTAACAAGCTCAACAATCAACTTACTGGAAGAACAGTAACATTTGCCAAATCGACTTATACAGTTTTATTGTGCGGATAAAGTCATATATTGTAGGAAAATACATACGTAAGTAAACATGTTATTACCATCTTTCTTTATACAAATTTAACTACCTACTACCTTGAAGCTTCAAGTCTTGCAGGAGACTTTAACTGACATAATGAGTGTGCATCACTTACATGTATCAGTATTTAGTCGTCATTTTCTAAACTAGATTAATGCTGATACATTTCTAAATTTTTGCTTTAAACTGTAATGTAATTTTAAATTTACGATCGACAACTTTGTTATGTGAAACTCACCTTTTTATGTTCTCATACCTAAATATACCTTCTTATACTTGAACATACCTTGAAATAAATAATTTTGGAACCAAATTCTGTCATGGGAAATACGACTGGATGTGATTGTGTTAATGAATCGATTTCTAATACATTAACTTGATATTGAATAAATCTATCCATCTAAAACATAAAATTTTTACCCATATATTATTTTTAAATAAAGTGACAACAAAACTTAATAAGGTACATAAACTTTTCAATGAATTCAAATACCATCGTAATTATTAATTACAGTCTAATTGCATGTTTTCATTCCTTCCTGATAACTGATATTCTCTTTATGAAGAGAGTGGTGTTATGCAACTCCTGACAAATAACATAATTGTAGGAAATTTACCAAAATTGTGTAGCGTCTAATTTTGTACACAAATTGAACTATGCCATTTGCCGTCTCATTCAATGTTTATGGTTATGAAGAAATGTCATAATAAAATACCGAACACCAAGGAAACTGTCAAGCAAATCAAAGTCTTGAAACCAGCAAACTTTAGAACCAACAACCAACAATGGTTCTTACATGGTACAGGGATTAATAAGAAATGGTGTGTAAAACCAGGTTTTATGGCTTCCAATATGTAACTGATCATTACTGAAATCAGTTGAATAATAAAAACAATAATAACAGGTATGAATACAGAAACTAACAGCAACATACCATTTAATTTAATCCAATTTACATGCAATACAAAGGTATTTTGTGAGTAGCTTGTGTCAGATGCTTAAATAAATGAACGCAGATTGAAATGGTTTCAGTTGAAATGTGATCCCTTCACGCGAAAAATGATTCAGCAGATTATTCATGTACAGACTGTTTGTTGTTAAATTCTGTAGAATGCCCCACCCACATATAGTAGTGTACATTTAGTACAATATTTGATGTTTTGTCAACCGTGGTGTTGCCATGACAACTTGGAATGAGATCCTCAACCAATGACGTGAAAGAAAACATAAATAGCATCGAATACATTTTGGTGGGCAGAGACTTGCGATGTATTATAATGCAAATTTATCTTGGTAAATATCAAGGAACCAGATAAAATGCCACAATTCCATATCAAATACCTTGTAAAATGTGTACAAATTCACTTTAAATACACATATTTTAAACAACACACACCAGCTATCAAGATATTTAATGCTTTGTTTCTCTTGCAACTTAAAATTTAAGAATTGTGGCTTCTTTTGTTACCAGTGACACTTCAGGATGTATATGAGAAATTCCCATAAAACTTGCAAAGGTTGTTAATCCTTCGTTCAACCATAAATCGTCCCACCAAGACATGGTAACCAAATTACCAAACCACTGAAAAAGCAAAGAAAATGCATTTAATCTACATGTATAAAGTATTAAAATTAATTAAATTCCATTGATTTAAGTTGGCTTAAAAAGACAAATGTATGCTATTACCATTACATACATCAAACGATTTTGACTATTGTTTGGAAGATGCGGAAATGTATCAACGTATTTTATAATCAATACTTATATTTTTTACGATCCAATGTGTATTGTACGAAGTTTCATGTGTAAAACATAGGTTATTATTAGTAACACAAAAGTGACAAAATGCATAAGTTGGGCAATATTTTTTTTATTTTAACACCACTTTCATTATTTTACAGCTATATCACGGTCTCCAGTTTTGGGAGAGGAGGCCGGAGTACACATAAAAAATTAAATTCAGCAGAAGAAAGGGTGATCCTTATCAATGAAGTTTAAAGTGAAGCGCACCCAGCCAAACCGAACCTAGTCCCTTTATTAGTGTTAACAAATACATACAGTAACAGGAATCAGGATAAATGATAACTCCCATCTCTTCTTAAACTTTACAGTATGTACACGCATGGGAACATTCGACGTCTGAACCCGAGGTATGCTCTACTGTAATCTTGATTGAGAAAAATCGCCAGTTTACTGATGCATTTTCTAGTACTTTTCGTTTAACCCTGTCCTTTTTCCCAATACAAACGAAATGAAGAGAATATAATTACAGTACACGTACTTGATGTGCAATTTCATGAACAACAGTTGTTTCAACTATTTCTTTAATCATATGTGGATGTTCATTTGAATCATATAACATGTGATTTTCTTTAAATATAATTAATCCCCAGTTCTCCATTGCGCCAAAGTACATTTGAGATGCAACCATGTCTGCAAACAAAATGATATATTTGTAAGAAATAATATAAAGTTTGTCATTAACATTTGAATGATTCAGTTGTATGTTTTTTACTCAGTTTTTGCCTCTTTTATCTTCCGGTAATTTTTTGCTCGTCTTTAATTTGAATGAAGACCTTTTAATAACCCTTTTAGTTGCACCTACCCTTGCAAAAAATGACAGACACAACTCTTTTCGAAGCTTATGCATTTATTTAAACTTTCATCACAAAGGCATGATGTTTGCCAAAAATTCAATATTTCTTAATTATTTTCAATATTTCACGGTTAAGAGCTTTAATTAGTCGTTTATTTTGTATATGTTGGCGTTTAAATACAGTAATTTTCATTTACATTGGTAACATTTTACATGTTATGTCTATATCATATGTTTTATTAAGTAATTTTGCATTTTTATGGAATATTTTTGTAAATAGCAACATATACAAAATGGATGACAAATTACACCAATAAAATTCAAATAAAAATTATTAAATTTTTGCAACCAGTACCGTTCCATACATCACAGTATATGTTGTGAAGACCTACTTCTTAACTGCATTTTTTGATTTTGCACTGAATGGAAGTTTTGCATGTTGCGAAGTATGTATATTTGATTCGAGTAGCATTTTCTTAATGTTTAATGACGTTTGTACCTTAGATATCTACATGCCATTGTATATCATGTCCTATAATCGGTTTGGCATTTAATGCTTTACATTTTTCTTGAGAATATTTACGTTAATTTGTTTATATATGTAAGAACAAACCAATTTTGTTAATAGGAAATGGAATGTCAAAATATTCTTCAAAGTATTCCAAGACTTTGGAAGCAGTTTGTAATGCGAAAACAGTCTGGTTCACTACATCTGGACGTGACCATGCTCTAATCTACATAAATATAACAAAATCAACTTAAAACTAAGTTAGAGTATAGTTATTCAGCGAAAAATCATATTAAAAGAAACCTGCAAATGTTAATTTTATAGAAATGACACAGAAGACTCATCAAACAAGTGAATAGTTCTTTTTAAATTGTCACCATTTAATTTCATTTTACAGACATTTATCTATTTAAACAGCATTTATTTTACATAATATACATTAATTTACTTTTTTATAGCGTTAATGTAAATTATCTTTAAACTGCATTGCACTGAGGTGTCTTCTTGTTTTCCGAAGATGGTGACAGCATACTGGAGCTTTGTTCGTCTAATGTTTTTGGCAGTAAAAAAATTAAATATACATGTAATTTTGTAACTACTATTTAAACGCTTTGAATTGTCAATTCCTCGCAACAAAACACGGCACTAAACACATCAAAGATTTAACATTTACTACTCTAATCACTCATCAGTAGCCGTTAAACCACATTATATTCAAAGTCATAATAAGTAAGATGTTGTAGAGCTTTAATTTATAATTATATTTCTAAAACACTACGCCGACTTCTGATAAGGCCTTCTACGCCGTGCGAATAGAAAAACCTAAAAACGTTAATTATTTGTGAAACTTCGTGGCAGTAAATATAAACAATATCACTGAAAAATAGTTAGGACCAAAGTGTGAATACTGGGCTGATAATGCCTTCAAGGACTTACAGCCCACCATCAGAGATATAAAAGCAGTGGTTGAAAAAAATATTATAAAAACTATTAAGGTTTTAACATTTACTACGCCAGACGAATCTCTCGTCTAATCAAGGCTCACAAGTGGCGCTTGAACACCCAAAACATATTTCTAAATCCAAATAATCATGTAGTATAATCAAAATTCTAAAACGTAACATCTAAAGCTGTATATTCCTATCGAACTGAAAAACATTAATATTAAAATCCTTTTCAAAATTACAGGGCATTACATGTAGATAATGACTATTTCAAGAATAATTTTAAGGTATCCGACCCATAATTGACCACGTAACTATAGCTGGTGTCCCGGATGTCCATTGAATTTTAATAGAGCAGACCTCAGTAATGTTCGGCAAACATCGAAAATTGTAATATAACTATTAACTTTTTAAAACTCTTAACTACATTTGTTGTGTTTATTCAATCAAAGTAAAACAATATATTTTGTATCATTATCAATCAAATGATTTAATACAGCTGTATTTCTTGGTCAAATAACAAATTTAAACGGTAACTTCAAGTATGGGTCCGATACCTTAATCAATAAAAAAAAGCAACAATTACAGAAAATGTATTTATGTAATCGACAAATCGACTTCAAATAGTTATAAATGAGGCCACTTACCGTAACATGATTATTTGTCACCATTGTGGTATACTTAAAATCACATACAACCAACGCCAGTAGGTAAGTCGACATTAATGGTGTTATCTTGTATCGATCAGCAATCCAGTTATCTCCTCTGCAAGAAAATCACATTAGGGCTTTTCCGTTCTACAAAATCTGCATGGAACATCTACATTTACAACATTTCTGTGCGTTTTATTACAAAATTTATAAGTCATTTGCAGGGTACCTGCAACTTACCTAGTTATTGATGAATATAATACAACTCGACATCAAGATGAAGACAACTCGGCCCGAGTCAACTCGGACTTTATATGAAGACAACTCGGACCGTACAAGACGATATAGCAATTCGTCTATGGTTTATTTGCATGTTGTCAACTCTCAATCAAATATAAAAAAACATTATAATATTTACCCACACTCAAATAGATATCTTACCCCAAGCAAAGCCATGGTATATTGATGGTGCATTGACAGCTGTATATGGTAATTTTTACCTATCACGACTTATTTTAATAATTTGTAATAATTTTATTTAAAAATACAACTTTAAAATCATGTACTCATTTCAATATGCTATGTTTTGCAACTATCTAAACAAAAAATGTAATTTACTTTGAAATTATTATTTTTGTTGATGTTAAATTACATTTGTATTTACTGTATACTGTTGATTACAGTACAGAAACTTTAAAATATTTTTATTAAAACTATTTCGCTCTTTTTGTTTTGTTTTTTTTATAATTAGTTGCATATATTTATGCAATAGAAGGTCCCAGTTGTCCCGGTAGTCGGACTGAGTTGTCGCAGTAGACGGGACGAGTTGTCTCAAAAGTAGACGGGCCGAGTTGTCTCTAAAGTAGACGGGCCGAGTTGTCTCAAAAGTAGACGGGCCGAGTCGCGCAGTAGGCGGGCCAAGTTGTCGCAGTAGAGGGGCCGAGTTGTCCTGCACCTTTATTGTTTCACACAGCCGCCCACTGCGTCCCATACAGCATGCTCAATCGGGATGGAGAGTTTCAAGTTATAATTGTAATAGTCTTCATTGTACCATAGTGCCCCGTTCATTTTACCAATTCAATCCGTGTTTGTAAACTTGTTTAGTTTCTGAATTTAGTTAAAAAGTGTTAAGTGGACCGAAAACACCCTGTCAATCAATATAAAGATCACCTGTGTTGTATTATCAAATGGTTATTTTTATATTACTCCTCTACTCTGTCCAAGACATCGGTATGTAGTTTATATTGATCCGAGGCAACGACGATGGTCAATACAGCTTTAAAGAACCGTAAAAGATTTCACCTGTTTAAATATTGTTATATATAATAAAACGCTACATCGAGATTTACGTGGTTTTGAAATAAATTAACTAGTGTGGATATTATAGCATATGTAATACCAAATCCCCTATCGACAATTATAAGGACCATAATTTCGTCAAACATCATTGGATTGGAACATAATTTCAACTTGAAACTTGTAACTAGTGATGGTTTGCACTCATACCAAATACATGTATGTCAATACCTTCAAGCGTGTTTTAGAAAAAGGTCTGGAAAACAGTTATGTAAAGAAATTTTCAGTTCATAGGCCATTAACTGCATCAAGAATTCATAGGGTCAGAAAGAAATTCGAACTAGACATGTAACTGATGACACTTATACCAAATATTAGATTAATATTGGTAACGATTTTTAAAAAAAGTCCGGAAATATTGTGTGACGGACTGACGGACGGAGTGCAAACCTCTAGTGCCCTTTGATGATGCCTGTAAGGGATTAATAAAATGAAGACTTGATTCAATAAACGGAAAAAATTATAATAGGCTAAATCTTACCGATATTCTTGAATGTCAAGTTGCGCATTTGACAATGATATCATGTAGTTTTTTCGAACAACTGTCACCCTGAACAAAGCTTTCATGGCTGGTTCATCAAAACAGGGCAAAACTCGCCGTGCATCTGATGGTTCCATTTGGGTTGAGACGAAATATCTTCAAGGAATTGATTCACAATATTGTAATACATGCAGTCTAGTTTAAGATTATTTTGGTCTGCTTACAATTTTTTTATATCAATTGCAAGTTGTCATCAGATTAAAGATATGTCTTAACTTTGGTTCATAAAGTCTTCATTAGTATGCTCCTTAACTGTTGGTGAATTGCATTTGGTTGTAAAACGATCTTACAAAAGGTATGTTGGTCGACAAACAAATTGTATATTACTAAGAAATAAAATTACCAAAGGTTAAAATAATTCAACTGAATTTCTTGTATCGAATTCGTAGCATCTTGAAAATTTATTCACAACTATCCGCTTTGATAGTGACGTCAGGTGTGAAAACCAATCAAGGAAAATCAGATCATTCTCTATTAAAACGTCAATTAAAAACACAAGCATGTCCGATTCAAAATTAAGATATTTTCAACATTTACCAGTCCTACAATTCGTTACTGGATTTTGACATGCATACGTGCGCTGGGCGGCAGATTGGATAAAGCCCGAGGCTAGGTGGAATGTTTAACACAGCCAACTAAACTAGATACATGTAAGATGTTTAACACAACCTCCTTATAACCTACGAGTTTATGTTAAAATTTGATTAAACCCGAGGTCCTGAATAGAATTTTCGACAGAGCCTTTGATGTTCATTAGGTTGCCGTTAGACTACATGTCTGACAAAAAAACGATTTTAGGCAGGAGGTGGTACAACATGACGGGTAAAAAAAACCAATTAAGAACTCATTAAGGTGTCTCTGTTTTCATCCAATCGTAATTGTACTAATTATCGTATGCCTTTCATCAAATTATATACATAAACATATAAGAACAGATATGCACATGTTTTTAACTATCATATTTATGAAATAATATTATGTTAATAGCCTTTACTTTGTCAAAGAGCGATTTTGAGGATTTTTTTAATTTCTCAGTTTCTCGATCAGTTCCAATACATATACAAATTTTGTACTGCACTCTTTCGTGTTAGCAAAATCTGTGAAAATGTTTATATTAATTTTATATTTGAGCTGCTTATTCGAGTTGACACAGGCATCAAGTATTCCATTTGAGTTGCAGTGGGTCATGCAGGGATCACTTCATATGCATTTCAGATACACTCTACTCCTTCATGTGGATTTGATATATCAGCTGAGGTAACAATATCATGTGAAAACCCATTCCTGGGAACTAGTTTATGTAACTAATCAGTATTTCATTCAAATCAATGAATGCTCTTGCAGTTTATGTAACCGTAGTGAAGACTTTGTATGACACGAGCCTCTGTTTCTTTACTAGTTTGTCCATAGTAGGTTATTAAATGAATTTTCAAATTCATGGCCGGTCACTGACATAATATGCCTACTAGAACACTTTGCAACGTCAAGGAGATCACCAATAGTTGCTTTTAGATAGTGGTTTGTGTACAATTTTGATAATTTTGCTGCATCTGAAATTTACCTCTTCATGGATCCTTTATGGCTTGTTTACCTTGATATTTGCATTGCTCGCAAGTTGTTTCTATTTAGTTATATCTCTTCTTTAGTTAAAGTATAAAAATGTTCAAACCTTTGCGATAATGTTTATAGTGTTAACGTCCATACATTTTATAAACAGAAACAAGAAACATTCATGGCAACTTAGAAATTAATTATATTTAAACAGGTAATTATAAAGATTTTAACTATCGGTGTGTGAAAATTATATAGTACATCCTTTTATACATAGTCCAAGAACACCTAACAAACTAAAAATCGTTAAAAACAACTCGTAACATTTTTTACAAAACTCTCAATTTTTGTGCTTTGCTCTGAAGATTAATCCAGTACACCTTTCTTCAAATCTAATTTAATCAAAGCTTTTGATGCAGCTACAAAACAGACATGTGTCACAGCTCAGCTTTTTGGTGTTTTATATACAACACTCAGATGTCATTTTAGGAGCAATAGATTCAGACTATATTACCATGGGCAGTAATCCAGAGCTAAGTCAAGACCAATAGGTTTGTATCCTAGCTTTAGAACATGGCTATGATCGGCTTTGGATATACAAGGCAAGAAGAAGTGGATTTGTCAGTGACTATGCTATCTATACGGACGGGAGTAGACAACCCGTTCAGTTTATTAGTTTATTAAAAGATGGTTCCAATTCGTAGGCCTTGAGCTCCGTGACTTGGAACTTGCACTAAAACTAAAAAGTGTTGACAAATACTTATATTAACTGACTAGTATTATAAACAAGTATGGCATTTCATGCCTACTAGTCTGAATATTATCAATATCAAAAATTCTGTAAAAACAAGACGTTTATAATTCACATCAATGTATTATACTTACATTGTTTTGTTCTGCCTTTCATACTCGTTTACATATAAACCTTGTCTGTCGTGTCCGAAAGTCCCGTTGTAATGTATAATTACGGAATAGTTTGATCCCGACAGCATCTCACGATTCGCTTTTAAAATAAGAAAATCAGTTTCCTTGTCTATTTCAACTACTGGATATAACACTTCATTCTCTGACCCAACTTTTGCGATAGCAACTGAATTTTCTTCGATCATAAGATATTTTCCATGAAGAACTATTTCTTTTGTTGATGTAAGACACTCCATTTCTATTCGTACCGTCCCGTTGAAGTAAAACTCAAATGGATTTTCACTGTAGATGTGCGGTTGAATTTCCAAATCATAAAATGTAGGTTTAAAGTTAAGTGGTAGTCGAGAACTTCCTAAGAAATAAACTTATATGTAAACTAGAGTACAAAAAATCTAACAAAATAAAGTACGTTCTGCTACCCTTCTATAAACACTTGATAAATCTATTTCATTTCCTGTTGAATCCACATCAAACAAGTCTGACTATTTACTTAACCAAAACAATACAAATTAATAAAAATGCAAAAGTAGAATACCAGTAAGATTAATAGGTTCCTACACATTTGTTTTTTGTTTTTGTTTTTTTTTTTTTTTTTTGGGGGGGGGGGCGTGTGATCTTCCACGAGTGATAGACATTTTAAGTTTTTTTTCCCCAAAAAGACGACAAGTTGCCATTATGAACGGAACATAACACGGGCTTTCCAGAAGAATTAAAGTACCTTCTTTTCCCTAAAGCAACAACTTTCACGTCGCAATATTCTTTTACTTGTATAACGTCCGACATCCAATCAGAACGCCCGAAGCAAGAAAGTTTTTACAAGAACGTTGTTAAGTTATTAATAAATTTATTGAAGATCTTGAACTGAACAAAATAATCTTTAGTGACATCTTAAGATTTATAATTTTGTTAATGTCATATCATAACCTTTCGTTATCTTTTTTTCAAGTCTGTTTATTAGAACGAATAATCGTACCCTCGCGGTTTTTTTTTGTTTATTTTTTGCGAATTTGGTTCTATTACTCGTAATGTAGCAGAGCGGGAGTGAATCACTCCCGGCACTTTGATGTCCAAAAGAAGTTGCAAATATAATCCCCCATGGTCAATCTTGATATCTTTCAACAATGTCATCATGAGATACGATTTACACATCATTTATTTAGGAATTCCAATTGTAATTACAATGCATATGCGGTGAGTTGTAGGTTCTTGTCTAGGCCGAATTTTACTGCCGTAATAATCCTATTACAGTTTTGTGATTTGTCAGATTAACCCAAAAATGGCAAAGTTCTTGTGGTGAATGAACAGGAATTCGGGATTTGTCACTTGCTGTTGATGTTTGGGCAATTTGAATAGTTTTGTTCAGATTAACGGTAGGTAGCTGCTAAAACAGCTCTGATAGTCGCGAACGGACGGCAGAGAATATTCCATGTCATTTTTTAAACCGTTAAAACAAAAAGCTGTAGGTGGTCCATAATACAAGCAGGCGTATTAAAATGCTTTTTCTTTGTGGGGCGGGGTTTTTTTGCAGATCATGGTGTTTTATTTTATCTAGTCCGAGAATCCTCTGCCGTCCAAAGCTTTTTTTGCGTGGGACGTCAGAGAGCTCTCCTTAAGCAAAACAGCGGATTTTGTGACACCGGTCTGGGTCGGCACATTTCATCGTGTCAAATTTAATAAAACATTTTCATTCAGTTAATCTATATATAATTCGCTTCTTTAGATATTTTTCTCTAGGAATATAATCATCTTACCTTCAATCAAGCTAATTTAAGCACCGGATTTAAGTCACATTGTTGTCATGTGACTTTTGGTTCAAAATGAAGGTGAAATGTAATAATGTAAGGTTATCGATGGAAAGCTTAGAAATGGACTTAAATTAGATTGATTGAAGGTAAGATGATAGTGTCTCACGGACCAAAAAACCAGGACAAAGAGATGGTAAAAGAATGGGATGATTATTGGTTAAATGTTTTCTTCAGGTACTAAACTATTACATAGTAAAAATACGTTCACCATCAGAAATAATGTCTGTGTTGAAATTGACTGTGCTAAATAATATATCATACTTAACTCGCTAAATTTGATGTCAAAAATGCATATAAAGCTAAAAATGTACTCAGTTGTGAGGTCAAACTATGCCAAAACTTTCTTTGTTTATCAGTTTTAACTCGTAATAGTCTTAAATAGTAAAAATAACCCTTTTCTCAAAGATTTAAACTTTTATTAAACATGTTTGACAAGTTCATTTGTAATTTTATGTGTATGTATACTACTAACAAATATTTTTTATTATATTGTCTCAAATTGTATATATTTAAACCGGTGCATATTTTCATTTTGTTTGAATTGTGTTTAATGCCATTTTAAACAATTTTTCAGCTCTATTAGGGATGCAGTTTTTATTGGGAAGAGGGGGTATAAGTAACAGGAGAAAACACCCAACCTTCAAAAGGTGAAATTATAGATGTTATTTACAGTTCTGTTACATCTTTGAGAGCCTCAAAAATGTGGAAAACTACTGTCGTGAACGATAATTAAAGATTAATGTATGATGTAAATAGTTACCTGATATGCTGTTGAAGTTTATATGTTGCATTTTGCATCCAATGCTCAGTAAACTATATGATTGTAATTTGTTTCCCATTTCTGAATCGTTTAAAATAGAAGGAAAGGAGCTAAAATTCTGTTTTAGCCGTAAAAATATAAAGACCCAAATTGCAATGTTTGATCAGGCTGTTAAACTACATTTTTCCAGCTTACAACATGCTGACTTCTCTCTAAGTTGAAAAACGTTGATACATGTATCTTCAACTTAAAACACGCTGATATCTTCAACTTAACGAACGCTGTTATCTTCAACTTAACGTACGCGAATATCATACACTTACAACACTCTTGTATAACCACCTAAAATTCTCTTTTGTACAATTATTATATTCCACTTTTTTACCGCTGACAACTAATTTGCACATTCCACTTCAGGTCCACTAATTTGATCCGCTAAATCCTAACTTCACATAATTTGCATAATTAAGGCGCATTAGTCCAACTGTTTCAGCAGTTCATTAGGTAAATATAAGTTGATTAAAAGTAACACAGATGTGCCGCTTTTAGTCAACTTTTAATCAATTCTTATCAAGATTTTTAGTACCGCTGCAATCATACATGAGGATAGCTTTTTCTCAACTTTAAAATCTCCATGATATCAGACCGATTTCTAACGTTTTGATCGATGCCCGTGCAACAAATTTACGAGGGCGGGTATTATTTACGAGCGCTCAGGCTCAGGCGTAAATTTGAGAGCGATTTCACACAACTTGAGCCTACGAATCTTTTTGAATATAAAAATCTTCGTAAACGTTACGTTTACGTTTACTTCTACGTCTACGATTTTTTTAGAATATACTTAGTGAAGTCGAGTCTGTCGACAGGACATGACTTTGCCTGACGTCCTTTTACTTGAATAAATATATAATATATATAACAGTTACTTACTTTGGATGAGTGATCTTTTAAAACGACGGACGTGGTTGCGGTTCAAGTCTTTCTCGTGCAACTTCCATGCATTTGAGGATTGTTTATTTATTCCTAGAGCTTTGTCTTTCTCTACACGGAAACGGTTACTGTAGTCGTATATTGATTGTGGGTAAGAGAAAGATTTTACTGCATTTATTGTAGCCAGATAGACCTGAATTGAAGTAGTTATAAAACTGAATATTATAAAACGCAAGAATAAATAATTAACAGTTCATAATTTAAGTAATTGCCATCAATCTTGTTTTCTTGATTAACAAATATTGCTTATACCTACATATTTATTTTACAAAAAATTATATTTTAATTTCTTTGAAATACTGTATAGCTGAGCAATGTTGTCCAATGTTGTTCATTTCGTATAATATAACTTGGTACATGTGTATTTTAACCACGCCACCAGCAATTGTTAACCTTGATGACGTTGACTATATACATATACTCTTCCAACAACCAATTACAGCGAATTGCAAATATTATTTGTTAACTTGTTAAATATGGTTCTTGTCATTGCTTTTGATAATATTTAATTTAAATTATAAGGATTGTTTTCAATTGTTGGTTAGATTATTGCATATAGACGACTTTTGGTCGTACATAAACCTCTTCGTCTATATCCAATAAACTAACCAACAATTGAAAACAATAAGCTTTCCCTCGCTGTCTACCATGTTTGCAATTAATGTTGCTGTTCTTTTCTTATTAGCTGTCGCTGTTTAACTTCATGTTCGAGGACATAACAATAAAATTCACAGTCAACTGTTAAAGGACAATATCTTTACATGTTAAGAATCGCATGCAGCAAAACATTACGAGGTACGGTACATCCATGTCTTATGTTGTTTGCTAATAATGTTTTGGTGTCTTGGTCAGATTTTAGAAGTCCTCTTGTTTACATGTATTCTATTTCAAAGTATTTTTTATTATTGACCGCAACTTTATTTTAATATTATTTTAACACATAACTCCATGCGTCCAGCTGATAAAATATAATTTACTCTTCATAAATTTTCCCGGCTTTGAGAGACTAATACTTTTCAATACAAAACCTTTTCAAAATCAATAACCGTTCCCCCAAAAGTTGGCAATCGCTTAAATATAAAAAACTGCAAAAAGCTTGAATAAATTGTGCTTATCCTTTGCTTATAAGACCCATTTAACTTTTCCTGTTATATAAACAAACTCTTAAGACTCTTAAAGACAGATATTTTTGTACTTTTAATTTAATTTGTCGCTCACCTTATTAAGTTGTAAGTATTTGTACATTATATTTCGGAAAGCCTTAACTTAAGTAACGTGAAGATTGCACGTTGTATTTCTTGTTTTATAGAACTATTACGTTGTTGAAGTAATGCTAAGGACATACTAGGATGCATTATCTACTTTTTAATAACTAATTACGTTAAAATGGCGGATATATTACCAATTTCTTAGAACCAGTTTACATCCAAAGCCAAAACTATATTATGTGTGACACATTTTTTAAGAACTGAGTTAAATACCCGGGACAAACTAGGATGTATCACCATTTAGTTAGAATTCAAAACGTTACTACAAAGACAGTAGTATGTGCAATTAACAATAGATGGTCCATTTTTCTGCTGAAAATATGGTTTTGACCGGGTACTGCGGCAATCTCCGCTAATATAAACTGGAAGCCATGATCAATACATGTAGCTGAAAAATTGGTCAAAGAGGCGTTAATCCCAATTAGTGCAAAAAACAATTTAACGTCGTTAAGGGTTGAATCCCAGGACATACTAACATATATTACATATTTGTTTGAACAAGTTACATCACTACGGTTTGAATCCCAGGACATACTAACATGTATTACATATTTGTTTGAACTAGTTACATCACTAAGGTTTGAATCCCAGGACATACTAACATGTATTACATATTTGTTTGAACTAGTTACATCACTAAGGTTTGAATCACTGGACATACTAACATATATTACATATTTGTTTGAACTAGTTAAATCACTACGGTTTGAATCACTGGACATACTAACATATATTACATATTTGTTTGAACAAGTAACATCACTACGGTTTGAATCCCAGGACATACTAACATGTATTACATATTTGTTTGAACTAGTTACATCACTAAGGTTTGAATCCCAGGACATACTAACATGTATTACATATTTGTTTGAACTAGTTACATCACTACGGTTTGAATCCCAGGACATACTAACATGTATTACATATTTGTTTGAACTAGTTAAATCACTACGGTTTGAATCTCAGGACATACTAACATGTATTACATATTTGTTTGAACTATATACATCACTACGGTTTGAATCCCAGGACATAATAACATGTATTACATATTTGTTTGAACTAGTTAAATCACTACGGTTTGAATCCCAGGACATACTAACATGTATTACATATTTGTTTGAACTAGTTACATCACTACGATTTGAATCCCAGGACATACTAACATATATTACATATTTGTTTGAACTAGTTACATCACTACGGTTTGAATCACTGGACATACTAACATATATTACATATTTGTTTGAACTAGTTACATCACTAAGGTTTGAATCACTGGACATACTAACATGTATTACATATTTGTTTGAACTAGTTACATCACTAAGGTTTGAATCCCAGGACATACTAACATATATTACATATTTGTTTGAACTAGTTACATCACTACGGTTTGAATCCCAGGACATACTAACATATATTACATATTTGTTTGAACTAGTTACATAACTAAGGTTTGAATCTCAGGACATACTAACATGTATTACATATTTGTTTGAACTAGTTAAATCACTACGGTTTGAATCTCAGGACATACTAACATGTATTACATATTTGTTTGAACTAGTTAAATCACTACGGTTTGAATCCCAGGACATACTAACATGTATTACATATTTGTTTGAACTAGTTAAATCACTACGGTTTGAATCCCAGGACATACTAACATATATTACATATTTGTTTGAACTAGTTACATCACTACGGTTTGAATCACTGGACATACTAACATGTATTACATATTTGTTTGAACTAGTTACATCACTACGGTTTGAATCCCAGGACATACTAACATGTATTACATATTTGTTTGAACTAGTTACATCACTACGGTTTGAATCCCAGGACATACTAACATATATTACATATTTGTTTGAACTATACATCACTAAGGTTTGAATCTCAGGACATACTAACATGTATTACATATTTGTTTGAACTAGTTACATCACTACGGTTTGAATCCCAGGACATACTAACATGTATTACATATTTGTTTGAACTATACATCACTAAGGTTTGAATCTCAGGACATACTAACATGTATTACATATTTGTTTGAACTATACATCACTAAGGGTTGAATCCCAGGACATACTAACATGTATTACATATTTGTTTGAACTATACATCACTAAGGTTTGAATCCATGGGTCATACTCATTTGAACTATGTGTTTGTAAATACTTAGTAGTAGCAAGACCATAATATGTACTTACAATGGTTGTCATCAAAAAGGGTGTAATTAATTTCATTGTTATAATATCTACAAAATTAATTAAAAACATTTAGTAAATAAGCTCATGTAAAGACCAGGAAGAATTAACTACACTTCAACAATGTATCATTAAGATAAAGTAGAAGGTAACCGGTTTGTACTGGACAAGAGGACGACATCAGTCGGTAATTTAACTGTTGCAAATAGTTTTGCTAGCGCTGTCTTCTGCGCAGTAGGTAAACGAATATTGGCTATAGTAAAACCTGAGGTTGACGCACTGCTGGCTAAAACAAATGACTGTAAATACCAGTTGAAGTCGTTTTTCGTCTATCACTGACTGAAATGGTCTGCAAATGACTGCAAAAATGTCTTTAAAAGTGTGCAAACGTTTTGTCAGACGAAAACTTTTAATGTGACGGTCATTTTATGACTGTCACAGACATATTTTGTCCGTCACCGACATTTATTCCGTTGTCGCAGCCAAAATTGTCTGTTACAACGGCGTATCCGTTGTATCAGTCATAAAATGTCTGTTGCAGTCATTTTTTCCGTTGACTCAGTCGAAAATCGTCTGTTACAATGGCATTACCGTTGTATCAGTCAAAAAATGTCTGCCACAGACATTTTCTACGTTGTATCAGACAAAATACGACTGTCACAACGCCTGGTAATTATTATTGTTAATTTATTAACAGCGGTCGAATAATATTTTTTTATTTCACTTGTTTTATGAAAATGTTCGGAATGAAACAAAGATTATCACTACTTGGAAATTGTATGTTCGCACAATTACGATTACAAATATTATTCAAATAGTAATGTTAAAGATAAATGTATGTTTTAATAAACCGGATTCTAAAAAATTAAGACTGCTGAAAATGTAAGCATTTGTTCTGTCCTTTTTTTATAATTATTAAACTGAATTTATCAATGGTTAGTGAAAATAAAAACCGAATTAAATCCGTAATAATGCCTTTTATCGGAAACTGTTAGTATTTTATTTAGTACGTCTACATACATTAAATTTTGACATTTTAGTTGTTTTATTTTTTTTGTCTTTCAATTAAAATATTAAAAAAACATCAAAAAGTAATGTTTGTTTTCTAAACTGCGTTCTACTGTTGTTTAAATGGATCTGGTAATTAAAGACTATAAAATTGTACATGTACAATTTTAAGAATGATACCTGTTATTAATCAGGTTACAGGTAATCTCGCCTCGCTGATCAAAGAAAATGTGTATTAAACATTTTGCGACACCATCCAGTGTTTTTCCGCGATCATGCAGAACAAGGGTTGATACTGTGTAATATAACAGTGTAATAAATACATTAATAGTTATGGATGAATGGGTACTGTCTTCTAAAATACCTGCCCCCCCCCCCCCCCCCGATCCCCCCACGTGGTAAATTATGAACTTTGTACACGCAAAAACACTCGATTGAAAAGGTGTATTTTTCTTATTGTCAACATGGACAAGCAATAGAGATCATTAAAATTATTCCAAAAATATACACCAGAAAGACCCGACAATCTGTGTCGCATGCAACTGAATCGTGTGCGCCTTTTGCTTTTAGTCGTACAATATTATGTCAAGCACGAACCATAATAAGCAAGAGAATTAAACTACACAGGGACTTCTATAATTACAAGCCCATCGGTATAGTTTAATTAGAAAATAAAATAATTACTTCAAAATAATAAAAAATGAACTTTTTATAAAGTTGTACACGTTGTTGATACAACTATTTCTACTTAGTATTGTTTTCATTGCAGTTTTTCATGAGTATTAATTTCTTCACTTCAAATGTTAGTCTTTATCTTATAGTTTTTGCTGGGACCAAACTGGGAGGTTTACTAGTGCTCGACCACAGAACAGCCCAGCGCGTCCTCGAGTGTCGGATAGGGGAGACCCTGTTGTTGTGATGTTGTCAGGTCATCATATAGAAAGCTTGGCCGCTAAATGTAGTGGGTAACGTGTTTTAAGATTGTCACCCCCTAGCACGATAAAGCCCCCTTTTGTAGATTTCGAAAAAAGAGTCAATTGTGTTACTTATGTCCCATCACACCCTCTTTTTCCGTTGATTAATCAATCAATCAATCAATCTAGCATTATTTGGGAAGGTCACAGTAGAACCTCCTAAAAACCTCTGAACTTTGGCAGTGTTTATAAAGGTCAAAGTCGAACACAGCGAGATGTCGGCCTCGAATTCACGAGTATACTTTATAGCCTGTGTATCTATTATCGGTATATATCGGTATTAATTGGATATCATACCGTTTAGTTTGAATTCTAACACATTATTTATGCAATTTCATTACCACACTTGGAATATTGATTTAATAAATACAAACTTTAAAAATATTTGAAAGGTGTAAGTTTTCATAAGGAGTATTTTAATACACGCTAAATATTTATTAAAGAAATTAAAAGACCGTGTGCAAAATAATATACTTAAGGTTTTTTTTATTTCAGTTCTGAGTATCGCTTTTCTGAACTAGAGAATTATTGTTAATTTTGTTAATTACAATAACCAAATACAATACAGGTCGTGTATATGTCTTTGAAATGTATTTATTACTCGTGTACATAATCGCAGGGACAATGTTCGTGGTGTTCTCGAACCAGTCAAAACTAAAAGAAGTCTGATTTTCAATTTCCTTTATTCATATATATAATGATTTATTTCGTTTTATGATGTAAAAATCTTATACACTTCGATAGAATAAACGATAAACGAAAAACCCTACCATGCACGCTGGAGAAACCATGCTTCAGTGTTACTAATATGAATATGTATTGGCCCAGGTATTGAGGTTGGCTGTATAGGCTGTATAGGTCCCGAGACCCGAAGGGTCCAGGGTCAATACGGCTGATCGATAATCTTTAAAAAGCCAAGACAGACGCCATTTCGTAACAATTTATTTTAAATAAAGCACAATTCGTATGGCTAGCCTGTAAGAAAAAATCCGTATGACTAGCCAGTCTAACATATGCTGGAAGGAGTCACGAAATAGCTTAATGGCCTAAAGGACCGGAGGTGAGATCGTATCGGGTAATACAACTTTCCGTATGGCCCTGCGGTCTGAACGATAAAAAGTTATTAACATTTCTTATATTAGTACAGTGATCAAATATTAATCATCCCTATCTTAATAAATTAGGGCCGATTTTACGTAATATTACGATGTACGAACGATGTCATCATATGTTGTTTAACTTTGCAGAAAATATTATTATAAAATTTAGAAGATAATCAAATTTCCAATAGATTATTTTTTTGTTGAATTCCGAACATTTTCATAAAATAACGACATTTAGATATTTAATCGACCGGTGTAACAACAATAAAAATAATAATTACTAGGCGTTAAACCATTTGTAATCATAGTGTGCGCGATTTTTTTGTTTAATTCCGAATATTTTTATGAAAAAATTTTAAAATTTGAATCGGTCGCTGTTAATAAATGAACAGTAATAATAACCGGGCATTGTGACAGTCGTATTTTGTCTGATACAACGGAGAAAATGTCATTTTTTTGACTGATACAACGGTAATTCCGTTGTAACAGACGATTTTCGACTGAGTAAACGGAAAAAAATGACTGTGACAGGCATTTTTTGACTGAAACAACGGATACGCTGTTGTAACCGACAAATTTTGACTGCGCCAACGGAATAATGTCCGTGACGGACAAAATATGTCTGTGACATGCATAAAATGACTGTCACAATAACAATTATTGTCTGACACAACGTTTGCAGTCTTTTACAGACATTTACGCAGTCAATTGCTGTCAATCTCGGTCAATGACAGACGAAAAACGACTGCAACTGGTATTTACAGTCATTAAACACAGTTAGAAAAATATTTGTGCAAGAAAACCACCTCAATGTTGTTTTTTTTTCAATCATTTAATCAAACTGTATTAAGCATCCTTACAACTCGGAGTTTCTGTGTAAACCAAAAAGCTGACAAATTTATTCAAGAAAGTTCCCGTCTAAATGATTTCATATAGCGTTATAACCAAAAATATCCACCAATGACATTACTGGAAAGAAACTAGTGTTTGCAGAAGAATACATTCAACATTTTGGAGTCAAACAGCGAGTTTTTAATTGTCCTTTTTCAGAAGTATACAACCCGCAGTTAACAGAGTGGCTTGCTGTCCGCTGTTAACAGAGTGGCTTGCAGTCCACAGTTAACAGAGTGGCATGCAGTCCGCAGTTAACAGAGGGTCTTGCAGTCCAGTTAACAGAGTGGCTTGCAGTCCGCAGTTAACAGAGTGGTTTGCAGTCCGCAGTTAACAGAGTGGCATAAAGTCCGCAGTTAACAGAGGGGCTTGCAGTCCGCAGTTAACAGAGTAACTTACTGTCCGCAGTTAACAGAGTGGCTTGCAGTCCGCGGTTAACAGAGTGGCATGCAGTCCGCAGTTAACAGAGTGGCTTGCAGTCCGCAGTTAACAGAGTGGCTTGCAGTCCGCAGTTAACAGAGTAGCTTGCTGTCCGCAGTTATTAGAGTGGCTTGCAGTCCGCAGTTAACAGAGTGGCTTGCAGTCCGCAGTTAACAGAGTGGCTTGCAGTCCGCAGTTAACAGAGTGGCTTGCAGTCCGCAGTTAACAGAGTAGCTTGCTGTCCGCAGTTAACAGAGTGGCTTGCAGTCCGCAGTTAACAGAGTGGCTTGCAGTCCGCAGTTAACGGAGTGGCTTGCAGTCCGCAGTTAACAGAGTGGCATGCAGTCCGCAGTTAACAGAGTGGCATGCAGTCCGCAGTTAACAGTGGCTTGCAGTCCGCAGTTAACAGAGTGGCTTGCAGTCCGCAGTTAACAGAGTGGCTTGCAGTCCGCAGTTAACAGAGTGGCTTTCAGTCCGCAGTTAACAGAGTAGCTTGCTGTCCGCAGTTAGCAGAGTGGCTTGCAGTCCGCAGATAACAGAGTGGCATGCAGTCCGCAGTTAACAGAGAGGCATGCAGTCCGCAGTTAACAGAGTGGCTTACAGTCCGCAGTTAACAGAGTGGCTTGCAGTCCGCAGTTAACAGAGTGGCTTGCAGCCCGGGAATTACCTAATTAAACTCGGTTTCGCGGTTACGTGTAGTCACGGAAACCCTGACTTGTGGCGACTGTATTAAGTGAAAAATTAAAAACATTAACAAATAAATTAAAAAGCCTATTTACACAGACTAAATGAGAAATCATGACAATAAAAATACAAATATTTAAAGAAAAACACATCAATTAATTCAATGATAACAATTGTGACAGTGAAAACTCTCAATTGATTAGTTTGTTTATTATTATTATTAATTATTATTACTAATTCTTTGATTATATGTCAATACTTACCATTCATCTTTAGCCTGTGTGGAGATGAAATATACATGTATCCTTTTAGATTATTTGCATGCAAATGATATTTTCAGAAAGTCTCCTGCGTACACGAGATCGTGATCATTATATACGTGTGTTGTTCATCAATAACATGCAAATAACTTTAAAAAAAAACAAAAATTGAAGAAAACAGCTTATTATAAAGTATAATTATTCTAATTGCAGTTTTATTATAAAGTCATTCGAATTTAGAATACATATGAAATGGACTTATATTTAATTTTGACTCATTTAATATCCTGTTAATGTTATAATGTAGATATTATTTCTACAATAATTTTAGCGTTTATTTCATTATCTATCAAATTTTACAGATATGTAAAAATGAGATGGTCTTTTAATATGTTAATGTTGTTGAACTTTTGACCTTTTGCTATTTTGTGAATATGCAGCATTTTCTGTTTTACGAATTGATTACTTTTTGCCAAGAGAAATTATACATCAGTTTTGCGAATATTTTATCAGTTACCTCTTCCGTAGGTCATATACCTAGCCTAATGCCTGTGCTTACCACTTTAAGTAGAATGGTATTACTTACAGTTAAAATAGAACTAATCATAGGCTACAGAACCACAATGTAAAAACATTTAAAATATTTAAAATTCAGTGCGAGCAGCAAATTAATGCCCAAAGGATTTGATCATGATTATGTTCGTTTTTCATTTTCTCGACATTTTTTTTAAAGTAGTTTACATACTACATTCTTAATATATTAACTCTTCTGAAGAAATATTCATCTACCTATTCTTAAAAAGAGGATCGCCGTGTAAAGGAAAAATATTTATTAAGGTAGATAATTGAAATCAATTCATGGAAAAGATCATGCAATTTGTCGCGGAAAAATTATTCGGGCATTTAAAAAAACTTAGCGAAATAATATGCGGCCTCAGCAGTTTTAATCGAATATTCATGTCTGAATAAATCTGCTTTAGCAACGTTTAAACATAAGACAATGTTTTTACTATTTTCTGCTGTTAAATGTAAATCCATCATATATCTTGATAAGCTTTATCCAGAAAATAATGTAATGTATACACCATTTGATTACAATGGAGAATCGGTGGCCTCGGTGGCCGAGTGGTCAAGGTAGTTCGTTTACTATTGATCACGTGGTCTGTCAACACTGAGATTGCGGGTTCGATTCTCACTGCAGGCAGGGTGTACTCGACTCCAATCTTAATTGACAAGGATTGCCAGCTTTCCTACCGCAGGTCGGGGGTTCTCTCCGGGTACTCCGGCTCCCCCCCCCCCCCCCATTAAAAACTGGACGCCATGAGATGGCTGAAAAATTGCTGAAAGTGGCGTTAAAACACCATTCAAACAAAAAATACAATGGAGAATCTCTCGGCCATTCCCGTCACGGGTGGGGAAAGTTACCATAGGCGGAAATAACAGAGTGATCAGAGTGCATTTTATAAGAAAATATCATTCACTTAATTTATGTGTTTTTGCTTAAATTGTGTATATGTATAAAGTTGGTAAGCTGGGGGATTAATCTTCTATCTTCTATTTTTTCATCAAAGCAGGTGTTGGCGAATAATCCTCATGCTGAAAACGGGTTAGTGAAATGAATACGACTGTATTTTAAACCTTTAACGATTAGGTAGTGTTAAAAATATGTGGAGTGTTAGAGTGAAACATTTCGTACATGCTAAATTTGTACAATCTGGAAAATGTTTTTTTTAATTCAATATAAAATAATTAGTAACTCCGGGGGTTCACTGCGGCTTTCCATAGTAAATACGTCTTGCGCAAATGTAAAAAAGAATAGGCGTAATGTAACTTTGTTTCAACTATATTATTACTATTACTTTGCAAAAACAATTGACCGGAGGTCAAGCAGATAAAGCCGAATAAAATAATCGTGGTTCTAGTTCAATATAAGTACATGTGTAAGTCCTACATTTACAAAATGTTGTTGAATGATAACAGGTCAAAATAGGAAAAACATTAATTATTAAAATTAACTTTAATGTTTTAATTTAACTGGTTTTTATTGTATGTAATTGTACTGATTTAGATCTTTGTCATTCTATAATAATGTAAATGGGTAAATAAATGTCATGACATTGATAATATATAGTTGATTGCTAGCTTGATACACATTTACAGAATGGCATTTGTGTGGCTATGTTGCACTAAATTCAAATCCTGGTTATATTATTGTGAAGTCGAGTAGTTGGGGGACGGAAAACATAGGGTTTCTGTTTTATGTAATTAATTAATCTACATATTTTAAACAAGATCTCTGGCACTTAACTCAAAGTTTGAAGACACGCTTGTATTGAAGTGAATCTTTTTTTTCCTACTCGTCAAACATTTTTTCTACCCAGATATCTGAAACCTCACAGAAAGAATGTACACCTATTGAAGTGATGCAACTACTATTATGGAAGCATTTTTCCAGACTTCGGAACAATCATTTTTGTACAAATTGTAACGGCCCATGGTACCTACTTTGTATAATCAACTCCACCTACAGTTTTCAAACTAGATTTATCAAACCTTTACAAAAAAGATTGCGCTCATATTAAAGTGTTGTACCTGCAATTGATGTCATAGTATTATTTAACTCCTCGTACAATATTCGACATATTTCGTACTGAGCTTTCTACCGACTGCGTTTGAAACAACATTTGGATTAGTACAGATTAGCGTTTTCTATCATTTATTGAATTATATCGATGTTGTGCTTCAAATACCTAAAACATCAAAAGGTGTATTTTCTGGCCACATAAAGATGTCATAACTGCTTGTCCAGTCGATCATTGTCTGGCGACGTGCGAAAAAAAGTTATAATGTATTTATTATGACTTTCCACTGCTACACAGAGTTTCTTCACGTAGACAATCACAAACAAGGAGTGGTCACCATGGACATGTTTTTTTTTAAAGGGACCGGTCAATATTTATTTGGGGAGGTTGGGGTTTTTTTATGCCTGCTTATACATGGGACTCCAAGTTCTGTTTTTTTCATCACTAATAAGACAAGTTTATTTCATAAAAATATCAACAGTGAAAAAAAAAACAGAAAAATATATTTATTACGTTTTAATTCAAAACCAACATACTGTAAGCGAACAATTCGTTTAACAAACATAAATACTGAATTGTAAGCATATACTTATTCACTAGTTAGGACACCCACTTTCACTTTTTAGTGATAATTTAAAATTTACCAGTCCCAACACCCGAATTAATTAAGCCCGACCCTAATATTAAAAAAAGAAATTTTTGAGCTCACAGATATCATTTGTACATATACCCAGTTTAAAAACAGTTGACTCCTAGAATAGAAATGATTATTTGTTATGTAGAATTGCAATAATACAAAATATATTTTTATTTGATGAATGACTTTGATAACAAACAAAAGCAACTATAGAATCGTGAAGATAAAGTGTACATTTTATGGAAAATCGCGATTAAGATAAAACATTGTATCGTATTTATATAAATGATACAAAAAAATTCTTGCCCATACAATGTACTACCGTTTTCAAATTAGGAACTAGAGAAAACACCTCGTCTTCGTTGACAAATATGTTTTCGGGTGGTCAGGATAGGGGTGAGAATAGAATCCATAAAGAAGTTTTAGAAGGTCGAGGGATGTTCTTAAAGTTTCAAATGAAATACTAAATAATTTAATACAAGGACATAAATTTAGACTTAGTGTTGACAAAATTTACACCTGAAAACGTTTAAGCTGCTTTACACATACACAGACAATAAGGTAACAATCTCCAGCATGCACACATTACATAGTAAATAAATAATAAACAGTTTATAAGTCATAACTTTTTTCAAACTACTTTTTCACCTTTAAAAATAAAAGAGGAAACAACCACCGTAACGTCCTCAGAAACAAATTTTTTGTTGTTTTTTGTGTTTTTGTTTATTTGTTTGTTTTTAAGGGAGGGGGATTGAGGATTCGTTAATGCTTCAAATTGAAACAACAAGCCCATCCTACCAGTTACTTTTCCAGTCGTTGGTTTCGAAATTTCTATAAAAAAAACTGACTGCAATATAGCAAACTATATCAGGAAAATCAATCAAATTTTATTCATTCCGAAAACGTTTATTGGTATTTGTGAATTATATTTTTTCTCAATGACATTCAGTTTTTTTTATCTAAATAGGTCTTGTCTGTCTTTATTTCGTCTTTAATTTTAGCGCTTATTTTCCCTTTATGTTCTGTAGGATTAACATTCTCTGTGCAATAAAAATCTCCTGCAGTAAACTTTTCGTAGTCATTACCCTATTATACTTCCAGAATTCTAATCAGAACAGATCTTTAGAATTAATATTGTGGATTAACCATCAATCAAGCTGTTTCACATGTTAGAACCTCAAAAGCTACAACTGCAGACAGGCCTAAAGTGATCGCAAATAAAACTATTTTTATTAGTTGACTGCGTATCGCATGTCTTTTCAAATTTTCATACGTTATCATTACTTTATACATAACTTGAAGTAATACTATACATGTAGTACATTTATTTTATTTAAGCATTTTTCATACATAAGATGAGATTGAAAACACAATTAAAATGCACAACAAATTCTTGCACAAAAACAGCATAAGAACTACTACGTGTAATCATATGTATACTTGTATTCGTTTTAAATTTTCAACAAAAAACCCCCCGTATGCATCGATATCGTTTCTTTGAAACTAAAACAACGGTAAATTGTATAAAAGCTTTTATGCCATATTTTAACTAGATTGTGCACGACAGGAAAAAAATGATAAATTGTTAATATTTTCTGTTAGTGCTTTAATAATTTCGAACTCAATCGTTGAAGAAAATGTCCGTTATATAATAGTGTGCTTAAAACACATGTCAAAGTTTCTGTTTATTTACAAACCAATTACCGAAACTAAACTATAATAATTAAAATGGTCAACATTACACAAAGACAAATTATTTATGAAATAGTAATGCTGTGCATGCAAAATCTATAAACTGTTGTACACAGAAGGTTCACTACTTTGACAGATAGGATATGCAAATCCAAAATCTATATCCCGTGGTGTACATGCTCTAGATATCCGTTCTGTTTCCGGTAAAATGTCTATCAAGTACTTTTCGTTTTCTTTAGTAACCACATAGTCATCATCTATGGACTTCTGGGTTTTAGTTTGTGTGTTCTCAATATCCTGAAATAATCGTTGACTGATGTTGAACAAAGCTAATTAATTATGGTATGTTACACATTAATACACAACTATGTTATTATACATAATCACATTTTTTATTCGAAAGTAGTCAAATTTTTGTTTGAGTATGACGATTGCGGTTGGGACGATTGTGCCTTATGTAGTACCTATTATAAGCACTTAATAAAAAGGGTTTTAAACAAGCATGGTGCGTGGTACATCCAGAACATGACACTAACTATGGTTTGCGGCTAGGTTTGTTTATAACCTGAAAATGTCCTGACAAGTTGTTATACCTTATACGTCTTATCATTATTATTTTCTGGCTTTAAAATTTGCAGGAATTTATGTTGGATGGCATATACATGTACAGCTAACTTTTCTCCGCAAATGATATTAACCCTAGATTTTTCTGAGCGTTTGTATTGTCCAAGCGGTTGGGTTTTGTTAATGGTTTTAAAATCGTACTGTTTGTATCGGTTATACTGTTTTGTCACGTGGTTCTGATTTGTGTCTGGTGGATTGATTGAAATCGAAAAAAAGTGTTTTTACCTGTATTACGTACAAGAATAGGTTAACTAAAATTAAAGAATTAGGATAAATGGGATACAAACGAAAACTGTTCCCTTTTTACCGGGTACAATTCGCACTCCCTGTTCGAAATATACCAAACATGCATGAGCATTGTACTCTCCATTGACGTTAAACACTATGGTCTACAGGATCACATTCCCTTTCTTCCGACTGACACTATTTTGTAAATTGATAATTGACCTAGCATATATTTACTTACCGGTTCGTTTGCATTAAAGTTACCAAACGTATCTCTGACGAGCTGTATGATATTTTGTGCATCTATCTGAGCATTTTTCTTAATAACGGACGTCTGGTACTCTAAACAAAAACTTGTAACTATTATGTCTAGTTCACGTGGAAGTACCTCACACGGTATTTTTTACTACGATCGTTGTAGATGATATGTACATATGTGTTGCATTGTTCACTTTAAACAGCAGTTAATAGTTTAAGTAATATCGTAGTAGGCAATGAGAAGACTCCATATACATACACTCCTCCGCTGTATTTGATAAAGTTATTAAAGGCAAAAAATAAATTCTTTAATGACTTTGAATTGTTCGCCAACGGTTTTTACCTTAAATGTTGTTCAATTGAGAAAAACTGTATACCTGGATACGAAACAAATTCTAGATTTTAAAACATTACTGTAACTTAACTCATTAATTTCAATGCCCAACTGAAAGTATTACCAAAAACTTTAGTTATTGAGTAAAAAAGAATCATTTTTTTATCTAGAAGACCTCTATACTTACTTTTTAAAGCATGTTTTGATCTTCTATTGTTCCGTCTTATATGAATGCCAACAGTGCCTAATAGATCATTAAGAGTTCCTTGTATCAGATCCAGTAGTCCAATCGTCATTGCTTCATTTCCGGTATCCTGCCTGACAGCGGTTATACTTTGATTCAAAATTGCAGCAAACATAGTCAAAAGGATAAACACAACGAACAAAACGTAGCAAAAGAAATAAAACTGGGCAAAATATGGACCTGCAACAACCATTTGATCCAGACTATTCCTACCTATTAGAGTATTCACCATACTTCCAGATGCTTGCAAAAGATCACGATAATCCGATATAGATGACCCGAACAAAAGAAAGCCAAGAATAACAAAACCAAAGAATGCAATCCCATATATCACAGAAAAGCTCAACAAATCTCGTGCAGCATGACGAATGACATGAACGATTTCGGCCATTTTTTTATTATAACCCAGGGCACTCAAAATACGTAGTTGTGCCGTAAATACTACGATACCAATGATACTATTAAAAACACTGTCCCATGTTACTATCTCACTGAAATTTATAAATCCACTTTTGTCGTTGTAGTACCTTTCAAGTGCTTTACTTGTCTCAATATACCTGACAACCCAGACACCAATGGCCGAGTAGCTTAAAATACAAGTAAGAACATCAATACAATTCCATGCTTCATTAACAAATGCACAGCGTTTATCACGCAACTTTTGAACAGTCTTAACTGTAGTTATCAGAAGTGTTATAAGGTATGCTACATAACAAACAATTGAAAATCCACCAGTAGCGTCAGTCAATAAAGATGGACGAAATACTTGTGTAAATGCATTTGCAAGAACCGATCCAGTTACAGTAAATTCTACAAGATACGTTGCAGAAGCTATTAGGTTTATGTTAGAATTGTATACGGAAAATTCAATTATTACCGCTCTTGTTCTACGGTCAAGCCATTTATACGTGTTTATTTCGTTTATGATGTCATTAACACTGTCTCTGTTGTTTGGTAAGTCCTGTTTATATCCACCAGTGCCATAAACATCATACTCCCCAGCAAATGGCATTCCATGCAACTCTGATGAAGTCTTGTAAGAATATGAATCTTTAGTGTATGAATTTTCCAACAAAGAACAACTTTCATTCTTTGGCTTCCACGATACACAAAAATCTCTATTTTCTTCCTTACTTGATTGATAATCACTTGTGCAGAATATGTTAGGTGTAAGTTTATTGTAATCACATTCCTCTAGAAGAAATAAAATATATTTGTTTGTAGGTGAAATACGGATAGGAGTTATATTGTTTTAATATGTAAACGATTTAGTAGCTGTTTAGATGAAGTTTAACCTTGAGAATTATTAATAATAAATTTTTTGTACAATGCAATTTTAGCTATTATTAAAGTTGTGCATTATTGCTAAGCCTCTAATAAATGTAATCCCTTTATTAAACCAGAAAATGTTATTTTATTATTATGAGTTTAAATGTAATTGTATAATTGATTCCAGCAATTTCTTAAAACTCGAAGATACAATTCTAAAACTTCATGTTAAAAGAGTGATTTAAACAATACAGAATTATTTTTCAATACCTTTATCATATAGCCGAGATTCAAAAACGTACAAAACGGGTTTGTAATATGTGAATGACGTCATGATTGTAACGTTATTTACGTGCAGTATGATGAGAAGAATATATCATTACTTTTGGTTGGGTTCTACGTTAGTATTTCACAGTAAACTTAATTACCTTCCGGCATCCTAACTTGACGTAGACGAACCAACCCAAGTCGTATATTTGTATGGTCATCTATATAAAACTTATCCTGTAGACTAAGACTAGCACCATTGTACTCATGGACAGGATAAAAGGCTGGAACAAGCGTGTTACTCATCCAGTTCACGAGATCCTCCATTTTTGTAATCTGTAAGTTTATTAATAAAAAAAACTCACACGAAAAATAACAACAACAATAAATATATATTTATATGAACGAGTGGTCTTGAGCGCAATATATAATGCAGGCGAATGGGCGCCAAAGTGTCTGAGCTGTGTTCGAATCCTGCTAAGGGGTAGATAAAAATAATTTTACAGTATCAAAAATCTTATTCCAACAGCTTGACGTTAACAAAAAATCAATTAATTAATCAGAAACTATTTTAAAAATATTTAAATTAAACATACATAAAAAGACAAATTAGTGACTATTTTCATATCAACACCGTCCAAAAGAAAAACTTGATTTAAATACCTGCGAAAATCCAATCTGATCTGTACTTGGTGTGACTAAAAGGTTGTCCAAGTTAGATATTATTGCGTGTGCTCTGTTATCTCTGTTCACATAACCAATACAATATACAATAATTACAAACATTATATGGAGGATAACTTCATGAAATATTTGCTTTGCTCTCATCTCTTGCTTTCGAAGGTTGCGTTGTTTTTTTAGTTCGTCTTGAGATAGAGGTTCACCCTTTGATAAAACTTCATGTCTGAATGCTACAAAAAATATATATTCTAAAAAATGAATTAAGGTTCTGTGGTCAACATAGACCCAATGTGAGTTAAACAATGTAATGTCAATCTTTGCCACACTTTCTACTATTCATATTTTACCTGTACCATTACTGACTTATACTTTATTTATCACTGGACTTTAAAAAGGGCATTAATGTTTAGGTATTTCATATATGATTTTACCTACCCCAGAAAAGACGAGCATTTCCTGAAGAATGTTTACTGGCAGCCAGTCGCAATTTTGTCATGTTCACTAGTGTCGTTTCGTCGTCTACATGCTTTCGTACTAGAATTGCTATGAGAAAGGCCATTAGTATAACCTACAATAGGAAGCAAAAAGGAAAAAGACTTCGATGTTTTTAATGACCGCTTTGATACAATATCACGTTTAAATGCATACTGGTTTGCATAGCAAAAAAGAAATTAAAAAGTAGAAAACGTAATTTGTACTAAAGATGTAGATATAACTGATGACCACCTTTGATATGTAATGTAAGCTTTCTACATTAGATTAATTTAACACCTTATGTTATTAAACAAGATCATCAATCAATCGACGCTTAATTTCATTAAATAAAAAGAAAATATTCAGAAACATAAAAGAAATGTATAAGCAGTTGATCTTTGATACAAATCTCTCATCAAAGTATATTCAAATTTTGATAAGATAAGTCAACACAATTTAAATTCACAATAAATAAGGTACTTTTAATATTTATGCTTGTTTTATTGTTTTTTAACAAAGCAACATAACTCCATTACATAATTTAAAACGTCAGTAGGTATCAGTCTGTCAACACGGTAAAATTTGAGTCATTGATACATTGTATCATTGCATTTACTTAATCTGATATATTTTAGAATAGATGTCAATATTTCGAAATCAATTTAAAAAAAACCGGGCTGTCATGTACCATAATGAATTTTGTTTTAATTAGAGAGATGAAATCTTGGGCAAAATGATAAATGAACATACCTTTAGTGGATCAACAAAAACAAGAGATTCAAAGAATGATAAAATAAACGTTGATAGCCAGTCCTCTGATTTGTCTTTTCCCCATTCCATACTATATAACAGAAGGAAAAATGCAGACACCGCTGAACTAAGAATCAAAACACACCATGCAACAAAGCCGACCCAATATGGAAATTTGCGTTTCTTACGAATTATAAAATCTTCATCGTCAGCACAATACAGGTCAGTTGATCTGCTACACGGCAAGCAATGATTTCTAGTTTTATTTTGCTGAAATGGTAATGGTTTACCTTTCGATGCAATATTTCTAAAAACAAAGGACGCAAAGGCTATCGGTGGTGTTGTTATCATTATACCAATTATAGATATATATAGATTTGATAGTGATAGTTTTAAAAATCCTAACTGAACTGTATTAGCAGATACAGTTTGTTCATCAGCAGAACGGAAAAACATTGCGTTTGATACCATAGTCAATAAAAGTAGTGCTACACCACAACCTAGACGTTGAACACGTGTAAAGACGCTCTTTGATGGTCGAATAAACAGTGACATCCACAAATGATTTTCTGTCATATTCAATTTCGTTTGTTGATAGAACAATGATTTGATTTCAAGCTCATCTGGATTGGCTACAGGTATTATCCGTTCGATCATGCCGTCGTCATAATCGACTGACAACCATCGGTCACAGTTGAATACATACCTAAAATAATCATATTTCACAGAAAAAAAGTTTTATGGGTAATTGTAGGTGATTGTAAAAAATATAATATAATTTTAATTTAATATTTGTTTTTATTATTCTTTTGTTTAGATATTCGATAATATGCATATATTGGTGAACGTGTACTTATTTTGACTCTTTTGATAAACTTGTTTTTATTTAATACGATCTTGTTTGTTTTATATACTATTGAAACGGAATACATTAGAAGAGAGCATCAATTAACTATATTGCGATTTAAATATTTCTAGATTGCAAAACAAAACAGCATATATGTAACTATATAGTGTATCCTTTCAAAAACAAATGATATTTACCTAAATATATATTGTGATTGCCACAAATGAACATATATATATTCCTTTCAAAAACTAATGATATTTACCTAAATATATATTGTGATTGCCACAAATGAACATATATAGGAATTAGATTACTATCAAATTACTACGTATTGGTTACGAAAATTCCATCGTCACACGCTAATACACATGTACTATGTCTATATTTACGATTTACCTTGGTTAATGCAGCTATATGTTTATATATCAGATTTGGGCGAGGGGTCTAGACGTCTGGACATAATGCAAGTGAATGGGTGCCATATTGTCACAACGATTTGCGTTCGAATCCAGTTGAGGGTAAGCATAAAATTAAGCAGTCTTGAAATCCAATTCTAACAGTGTTGGGTATATTTTTTAGAGTTTCAAATAATGTGTAAATTGTTAAACAGATGTATTACAAACTACGCTGACAAAGACGTGTACACACAAAAAAAATTAAAAATCAAAATTGTAAATGTTACCTTCGATTTGTTTGTGGATCATCAACGATAACTTTGAAAAGGAACCAAGAGTTTCGATTTCCGATACCTGAATTGTCATGCCACACCCGGAAATACGTTAATTCCCCAAGAACAACATTTGTCGACAAAACAAAATTTCGAACTCCAGCACATTCAAATCCCTACAATATAAACCGAGAAAAGAAGTTTTATTTACCTCAACTTATTCCTATAAAAAAAGTTTCAAATATCTTGATAACCAAAAACAAAAATGTTACAAAATAAAGTTTTTTTCTAATTAACCTATTTTGACATGTTTATTAAGTATAAGTATTAGTAGACTCATATTTTTTCTGTTCATTCCTTCTTCCTTTTGTCGATACTTTTGACTAACAGTGAAAACAATTTCTTTTTAAATCAATTTTTAACAGATAACGTACTACCACCACAAGGTAGTTATTTAGATATCTTATTGTTCAAGTCTTAGATGCTTATGTTATCTTACAAATCAAATTTCATTGCAACGTATCTTACATGTTCAATTCCATCACTAAGGAGCCGAACGCCAGTATCTCCTTTCTCACCGGCTAAAACAAAGTTTACATTTGAATCTGTCCCAGCTCCTGGTCGCAACCCAGTATATATAGATATAATATAAAAGTACTGATCTTCACTGTCACAATCACAAAGAAACCTTATGGCCCACTACAAAATGTAAGGGTTTTATTTAGTCAAGGCAGAATAAAAAATGAAGGGTATTAAGTCGGAGAAGCAGACAAAATATTCACACCTTTTTTTCCTTTGTACGTTAAAATCAACGATATATATAAGGAAAATTAATTTTGAGACCGATTTATACCCTTAAAAAGTAAACAAGAATACTCCTAGGCTTAATCTAAACAATAAAATCCAAGCAAGACATAACAAACACTATCATCATACCATAAAACGTTAAACCAACAGGAACCCCACTGAACATATATGGATCTTTCGGAACGCGATAGCGCAACTTGCTTGACAGCCGTCATGTTTTCCTTTTAAAAAAAGAAATTTGGATTTTGCTGATAAGTGGCGTAAAACGTGAGGCAAGCTTTAGTTTAACTTACCCTTAATTGATCTTTTTTGTCCTTTTTACGCAGCCAGATCCCAGAAATTAGAAACAATACTAGTAAAGCTATTAGAGCGCCATATACAGCTGCATTAGAAACATCAAATTTATTGAAAATATTATTAAAATCTATTGTATTGGGTGCAACAAAAAATGTCGTTGCCAGCGTTCTGGTCGAAGATTGACATCTACATACAGTCTCATTCAGTGTAGAAAATGGCAATACCTAAAGAAAGACGTAGAACATTATATCAATTTGAAATAATAATATATGGATAAAGATGATTAACAAAAACAATCAAGGATGCAATTAAAACACTTAAACTAGACGACCTATTAACCATGAGTGTTGCCATCTTGGATTTGGTTTCGGCACAAGACACTTATAATATAAAAAATATCTAAGATAAATTTCTTATAAAATTTTAATCAATCAGAAATCCACTAATGGCCCCGCAGCTAGAATTTTCAATGAGAAACAAATATTTTGTTCAATTCAGGTCAAGCAATTTGCTGGACAATCTCTGACAATTTAGCCATGTTAACATGTTAACGCATTAACAGGCTGCAGGTTACATAACCAAAAATGTGTGTTAATGAGTTCTCTTTAAACTTGCGATTTATTATCGTTAGATTTTTATGCAAGTAATCATAATTTAATTCAGCAATAGTGTTTTAGAGCTTATTTTTTAGAAATTTCTAAGTTTCTAACACGCTGTGAAGCGAGGAGTATAAAAAAGCGTTATAATAATTGATCTACAAAATTCTGTCCAATGAAATGTACTCAAGCAATTCGTATACATTTCAGTGGTAGACAAAACAATGGGTTTCTAAGTTATCTTTTGTCTGCTGTAAAATAAATTAGTCATATATAAAGTACAAAAATTGAGACAAAATTATCTGGTTTTTTGCAATTATTCTTCCCCAATTCTAAACTTGTTTTATCTACAAAAATGTATATCAACCAATAACAAATTTATATTAAAGGTCTGTTATACGTTAAAAATTAAATAGAATTTAAGAGTAAACAATGAAAGAATATAGTATTAATTTAACCATAGATGTAATATATATTATAATTTTTTCAGAACAAACGGTGAATGGAATCCTGCATTACTTAACAGCTCTGACAACCATTTTTAATTATTAGTCAAAATTTTAAAACTCAGAATTAAAAGAATAACTTCTGGTTTAAGTTTTGCGTCATATGTATGCAATGTGTAAGACGGTTCCTGAGAAGTGTTTGATGTATTTTATTTGACAACGGACACAAAGTACTTTGAATAATTCACATGATCCTCTAACCCTTTATCTCTGAACACTTTAACATATGGTTGGTTGATAAGGGTGAATATGACACTATTTTAGATGGACTGTAACACCAAAATTATATATCGTAACTTTTTTCTGCAAAGTACTGCTTTTGCTGTTTTTGTTTCGAAAGAAACTAGGTATAAAAAAATTGTAAACATGTGTTGTATGAAATTGTGCAGGTGGTAATAACAGATGTATGATATTTTGACTTATGTTTTATGAGTTTCAATAACACACATAATGTCAGCAAGCATTTTATCGTAACAATAAAACATGCGATATCATAAACTTCAAATGTAACAGGTTCTTTTGGAAGGAAGGATGATTTTAATTAGTATGTTGCACAAAAACAAACGATTTTTGTGTTATTCGTTGATGTGTTAGCATCTTGTAACTAATGACTATACGACTATGTCTTATTTATGTTTGGCTGGATTTAAATGAACTGCAACAATATTATCAAAAATGAAACCTTTTATCAACTTAATTACCGTACATCCGTTTGCCTCCCAAGTAGACAATCTCTCATTATACGACCTACAGCCTGTCGTGGCAATTACAATACGAAAGTTTGCATTTACTGGATTTATTTTTGTGCTATTGGTTGGTGTGTTAACATCACGTTTTTTCCGACGAAATGGTATTGATATACTTTTTTCAACAGATATTGGCTGTAATCCAAGGTAACATTTCGCTGGTTTGCATATACCTTCAGGTACAAAAATTTTAAGCCCTGTACTGTCAAGATCGGCCGGAGATGCAACATGTTTGTAGTCGTAACTTATGCTGGATGGGTAGGTAGAAGACTTAAAATATGCCGTATAAATTACGGGCATGCCTGTAGGAAAGTCCCCTGTTAAATTTACATATGTAATTACGGAATCGTTTGTGTCGCGGATTTTAATAATAAAGTATATCATCCTATCAGGGTCATCGGGATTAATAACTGTTGTATGTTCAACAAAATGGGCAACAATTTCATTCGTTAGTGTAACCTCTATGTTCAGGTCAATTGTCTCATTATTAGCCATTTTAGTTGATATTCTCAGAACTTTGCTTGTTATTTTATCATCTCCTTTTGCGTGTGGCACTGGAGACATCTTGAAGACAGCTACCTACAATTGTTTCCACTGTAATAATTTGAAATATAACAATAATTCACATCACAAATAAAATCGCTATTTTAAATAAGTCTCTCATACAAAATGATTTCTATTTTGAATTCATTGAACCATTGCCAATAAACGTTGTTGACTTATATCGAAGACTTACATTGACGAGGATGTTATACATTTATACCTATAACAGTTAACACTACAAATAAATACTGTGTATCCTGATAGGAAAAACATATGTAAAGATGTGTTATTATTTATATTAATGTGTTACTTACCTGAAGCTGCATGTCTTGGTTTGTATTATTTTCAACTGTAATGTTACTGACCACAATAAAAGCTCCATCCCGTTCAATTTTCCCACGATCAATAAAATGTTGAATAGAATGTTTCTCTACACTTAAATAAATATTACTTTTCTCTATTGTTGTTGCATTTTCGCCATACTGAACCAAATTGCCAGTAATGTCTAGCGCTGTATTGATGGCGTCAAAAAAGTCCACAGTGCTCCTGCTTGTCTAAAAATAATAAGACATTTATGTTTTGTGAATTTTAATTACGTAATACTAAAATATATGTCTAAAAAATCTATGCGCTGCCACAGCCAAAATTTAAATAAAAATGTTGTATTTGTTGGTTTGCTGTATTTCCAATAGAATGAATTTAACTGAATTTTTATTTGTAAAAATGCTAACATCAATTTTGCATGACAAATAAAAAAGTACATTTTTCCACAGTAAAATCATCCATTGACGTGGTTAACATTTCAACGTCAATACTGTTCTTCGTAAATTCTTAAGAGATTATAACATTGATTGAATGTCTTAACCACTAAATTCATAGTATTACCTACTAAATAGTATTGAAAGTTTAATACCTCTTGAAATATCTATAGTTAAAAAACATTCAAGTCATACTTCAATCTTTTTCAAGTCACATCAAAATAAATCCATAACTGTAATTAAGCAATGGTTTCTGCACTTTAGATTCACATTTTTACATGCCAGGACCCTATGCTTATTTTGTATTTACCGCATTTGCCCTTTCAATCTGACGTTCTCGTTTGTATAGCTTTTGCTGATATACTTTCTTTACCAATTCAGACAGTTGTGTATCGGATCCAACCTCCGTCACATACTTATCAGGGTTAAAGTCGTAGTAAGACAGAATATCTTTCTTAACAGATTCTAACGTAATAGGAATACTAAGGTCTATTCGATCATTAACAAATATATAGTTCAAATTTGCGTCCAAAGCTGACATTATGCCTAAAAAAAATATTAAAAATAAGAATTTTGTTTCTTCACTATGCACAGTAAGAGTGGATCGATACATGTGTATATATAAAGTTTGTGAACCTTAAGTCATAAAGTCTCATTTTTTATTGCTTGCTATTTTTAGCAATATTGATTCTTTCGTTTTTTGGTGAAATAATTCATTGCAATACTACCGGCTGTGTGGGGTATAAATGTACAAATACATAGCTATTAACACCCAAAATTCATCGTTTCGGGAATTCAACATCTTTCTTTGTAAAAACTTGTGCTGAAGTTTGCTAATATTTGTCTGCTGTTTTAACGACTGGGTTAAAAAGAATATATCCTAAACATATCATTAGTTTGCTTGTTTCTAGAAGTCCACTGCTCGTTACAAACTGATTCATCGTTTGTTGTATGACTGTCTTATAGGTAGATGCTCTATTGATTGATTATGTGGAGATAACACACGTATTAAAGTGGTCCCTTGTGTTGAAATGATAATGCACATTTATGGTAAAACAGAACTTTTAACTAATTTCGTACCTGATGTAGAAGAATTTATACTTGCGAGTTCATCGATTGGGAATGGCTTTTTGTTCACAGCAGCTTGTATGTTTTTTAAAAGTAAATTTGAACTTGTGGTGGCGGTTACCTAGAAGTGTGTAAAGCATCCAGGTAGACTAAAACATGTTTATATTTATCACTGCGCTTATTTTGCAACTTTAAACATTTATATAAAAGGGTAAATGATATTGTCTTGCAAACAGGCAAACATTCTTTTTAGTTGTATCTCTGTTTGTATTTGTTTCAATTTTTGGTTACATTTTAAACGTAAATAATTAGCAGCTTGATGCACATACAAACAATTGCTTGCAATTTTAGTATAGTTGTTGTCAAACTTTTATAATAACTTATGGTACAACAAACCAGAACACAACACACGAACTTCATGGACCAAGTGTAATCAGTTGAGTCTGACAAGGTAGGAATAGTTTGTTTTGCTAGCAGTATGTATCAATCTATTTTAGTCATACGCAAACAACGCCACTGGTGGCTCTACAACAGTAACACATTTTTGCAAATAGAATCTAAATATATTTAAAATTCTTCATATTAATCAAAAAAATATGTTACGCCAAAGGTTAACAACTTAGTGACAATTTAGGCAACACAAACCGATATTTCATCCGTTACAACATCTGTGTTTGTCAGAGCTATCTGCAGACTTCTAGCTGCTAAATTACAATCACCAGGCAACAATCGAGAATTTGAGTCTTTTGATCTAACGGAATCATTTATGATCTTTAGAAGTCTTTTATTTTCCTGCAATTAGAAATGGTGTTAGTCATTTTTATGCAAATATCAACGTTATATTCGTTGCCTTTATGTCAGCTAGCAAGCCAATAAGAAGAAATATAATGTGTCAGTTATATTTGAGATGCGAAGCAATACTTCTTAAAACATAATAAAAAAGATTTATTATGAATATAGGCGCAGCCTAAATGCGCTCATCACACAAATTGTTCATGACATTACTTCAGAGCCCCCAACAGTGCCTCTATATTCCATTGTTAACATGACGATAATTGGTTGGTTATTTTACAAAACTGTCAATTTAAAATACAGCATTTCAGATTGCAAAAAAATGTACGACATTTTGTAGTTTTTTTTAATAAACACTTTATCGATGTCAATATTATTTATGTCTAATTTTATATTAAATTTAGTGCTTGTCTACAATATTTTCTTCGGATAGCTCAGCTACCACCTGAAATGCGTTTGTTCATATGAATCACGTGACGTTTTTTACACACACGCATGTAAAGTATAGCTCGCATCTGCGATGCTCCCTATTGCGCGTATTTAAAATAATAACCATTAATTTTTCCTTTAAGCTAGTAGGTTCGATTTATTTGTACGTGTTTTATGGTATACATCAAATGATGTCATGTAACGAGTTGCATGTAGTAAGCATCGTAGACGCGGAGAAACTCGTCTTATGAAATGTAACATGTAGAAAATGCAGGTGCATTGTAACCATAACACGAGAAACAATTTTTCTTCCCAGTCAACAATCTATACGTCTTGACGTCAAAATGTACTGTCGGTAAGACAAAATCTATTACCGCTGATGATTTAAAGATGAATTCACGATAGGGCTTCTAACAAACCCTTTGTAACGTAAAATATGATGAAAATAATAGTTTACATATAGATAATTGAGTCAGTTTTTTACTGACATGCCTTGCATCAAAAGAATTTAATGAAAAATTACCTTTTTCACTTTTTCTTGTACATCTGATTGCCCGCGCATAATAAGTGTATTATCCACTAATGGATTAGCTACCACCTAAAACAAAATATTTCTTATCAATGCATAGCAAAGATAGATACAACTGGAACACCTTAAGATGTTTAATGTTGTATAATGTTAATTGATATTGCACAAACATAATGCCAAGATCCAAAAAGGCCTATAAATTTATTTTTTTAACCTTTATTTTAAATTTTGTATTCTACACCGGTCACACCAGATATATATTGGTTCAAAAATGTTGTACTGTATCACATTTAATGTTACATACTCACCATCGCCTTATGAGGTGAACTCTTTATATTATGAATTTAATCAAGGAATGTGTTTTACTTAGCCTAGTTATTTTATTAATATCAATTTGCGTTGATGGATTGATGTTTTATATGAAGAAAACTGTCGCTGTGCTAAAGTTTCAAAATAATTTGATGTTGTGAAATTCTATTACACACACTTCAGCATTGTAAAAGTACAGGTATTTTGTAAACAAAATACCTTAAAAATAGTCGCTATCACATATCATGTCAGCTTTGGTGTGCGATACAACAATATAATGCACATGTTTAACTAATTAAGTGTAGGTAGATGTTCCTAAGAGCTGTTAGATTTATTTGTATACAACAAACTCTCTGCTTGCTGACATTACCAGAATAATAGAATATCTTGGTACAACAGTTTCAATTATGTCTCGGTAGTACCAGTCCGCAACACCAATGACTTCAACATCAACCAAAAAGGTATGAAGCGGAGGATTGTAACCGGCTCTAAAGAAAGTTGAATCGATGCAATATGCATTTAAATTTTGTTTTACTAAAATGTGTTAAATATTTATATTTATAACTTACAGTCTTGTTACCAGGCGTTGTACCAGTATCAACATTATCGGTACGTTTCTCTTTCTATTAATAAAATACATCAGCAGTAATTACAAGTACAAAAGGCACGATTGTATAATCGGATTGTTATTAGTTTGCAATTTGTTAAAGTTTTATTCAAAGAGGCTAGAAACGAACATGTTTTTTCTGCATTATTGTATAAGAAATCAGTATCAGGAATAATATATACTGTTAACGGAAAAGCATTAAACAAAAGTGGTATATTCTCAGAAAAGTACAGAAAAGAACAACACAATAAACTTTAAGATTGTATGGATCAAATGTATTTTTAGAAATAAAATGCAATCCTTTTTTTGTTTCACTTTTGTTTGAATAAAAATTAAAACAATTTGAGTTGTCATAGTACCACATACAAAACAAAATCTACGAACGAGAACACGATTTACCCCACGTGTACGTTCTCTCGCCATGTGGAAAGTTTAAATTTTTTTGTTGAAGAAAACATTTTCAATGGGTGGATTATTCTTAATCACCGTAAAGAACTACGTTATTTTGGGTAACAGGTAATACAATACAAATTTGACATCTTTATTGAGTTTGGGTTTGGTCATGAACTGGCAAACAATTACGATATAAATAATACTTACCACATCCACGTGGCTATACATGCTTGCGGTTGCCATACACAGTCTTACAACACTTATAGCATTTCCACCATGTTTAGTTATTGCGTACGATTCATTAAAGTTGGAAAAGAGCTTTTCTATTGCATTCACGTCACTCTCATTGGATGGCTGTAAAGATGTATCTGGTGAAACCTGAATAAACATAGTAGCGAGACAACAAAAGCTTGATCAAAAAATAAAACAAGAGGGAGCAGTTACCATATATAGTAGAAAATACGAATCTTAAGTTTTACGCCTTTTATACAATTTTAGCTATCAACCTACTAGAAATAATACATAAAAACGCCACGTCAAATTACTGGGTAGGCAAGTCGTGATTAGATGACACCTTACAAATGTTATAAAGTTACGTCAACAAATATGTGAAAGGATTTCAGTTTGAAATGTGTTCGGCCATCAATACACAATCAATACAACTACTGTTGAATAAATGATCTTTCAAAAATGCAGCTAAATACTATGAACGGCTTGACAGAGTTGCTCAGTGAGTCAGCAGATCGGGAAGATAGGAAAGGCCTTTTGGGATGTCAGTTTACAATACGAAAAGCCTGTTTCAATATGCTTAGATAGTGTTAGACTTTTTGCGTGATATACTTACCTCTATTGCAGTTTTCACAAATCAGTAGAAACCCCCTTAAAGAATTATTTGTTTAGTCCCTACCCTGTATTCCATACTCTTTTATTAACTAGAAATATTTTCCCCCAATAGTAAATCTCATTTCAGATTAAATTTTTTGTGAAACTTAAATAGTATTCGGTGGACGATAAGGCAATTATTCAACCAATCCACCAATTAAATAAAAAATGACGCTCATGGTGTGCAATATTCCTTTAATACATTTATTATTTTTTTTTGTTAAACAGAGAAATATAAATGAGACTTGTGTAATGTGACACTACTTACTAATAATGTCAAATATAACACATTAATCAATAAATTGTATACTCAATACAGCTGATCTTTTCTATATATATTATCATTTGAGATCGTACTACATATATATATGTACCTTTACTTTCGTCTCATACACACAGTAATCTCCAAATCGATCTGAAACTTCAACTTCTAAAGTAACATTATAGTCTAGTTCTGGATTACCCAAGGGTAGTGGAATCTCGGTTGCAGACATTTCAGCTAAACGATAACATGCTTTTTATTGTCAAATTGTTATATAAAGTGAATAAAAACAACGAATATTTTTGTGAGTCTTAAAATTATATATGTAAATAAGGAAAAATCATAACGTGTGAACACAAAATTAACTTTAGTTATATGGAACTGAGGCAATCATACTTCGGATTTTTTCCAGTTGTAGAAAAACAGAGAAACGACTTGCACATTAACAGGCAAAGACTAACAACAACGGCCTTACAACAACTTTGCCACAAAGTCGTGAAGGATTATTAAAGCCAAAACATACAACTGGAAAAAGTTAAGCACCCCGATATATTTTTGTTTTTCGTTTATTGTGAATAAAGTTTAATTTTTGATGATTGTGGTCAGTATTAATTATTTAATGTATAATTAAAAGATGTGAGCATTCAGGATTTAAGTTTAAATCAAAAGCGTTTTATATCTACGTGAAGTTCCCTTCATCACATCAAAAGTGCACTATTTTTTCGTGTATCATATCGATATTTAAATACTGAATTTCTAATTGCCAAATCATTTAAATAAGCATGCTAACGGTCGATATAACCGATATTGTCCCTTCGACGGCTAATTATCAATTGGGTGTTTATGATTGACGTTTTCAAGTGTGATTGGACAATTAAATAACAGATTGGAGCTTTCGGTGACAATACGTTTGAAAGACTACGTGAATAAGCAAAGACATTCTTTGATAAAATGACATGTAAATAAAATAGTTATTTATTATTTGAAAAATATTTTATGGTGTCCAACAATGCATATTGTTGTTTGCTATACAAATTAAAAAAACGAATGTTAGTCCAATAAAGGTCCGATGATGTTTGAATATTTATTACTTGGAAAAAGTAACGGGTACTTAACTTTTTTCCAAAAGAAAGAACCAAGGGATTTTCCTTAGAATTGCAATGATACCCTTTCACGCATTTTATTGAAACAATGCTATTGCTTAAATGACGTTTCGTATGTTTGAAAGTGGTTAACACCATGCAAATTTAAGCATTTTTGTTGTTTCAGCTATATCATAGCGTCCAGCTTTCATTAGGTAGTAAATCGGACTATGCAGTGAAAACAACCGTTCTTTTGAAGACAAAAATGAGGCATTTCTGGGATATATCATTTACATAATGTATGTGCTGATGATGTCAATCAAATGGGTAATTAGCATTTATGCAAAACAATTTAAAGACGGTAAAAGGCAAAGTAAAATCTTAACTCAAATATAAGCATCGGGATAAGCTAAAGTCAATTTCAGAAATAGGTATATATCCGGGTTAAACACTCGAGAATAACTGCACTGCTTACCGCTAGAAAAGATGGTGGTTCGAACTGTAGTGTATGATTTGTCGGCGTTCATGTATTTATCCACGACGAAATATTGATACCTCAAAGGATTATTATCTGCCTTGTCTCGAACTACATCACGAGAAGGATTCAATCCCTCATCCAAGAATCCACTGCAGTATATGGCAAAAGGAGTTGTAGTCGAATTTCCTAAATAAAACAATACACTGATGTTTGGGTTTAAGCTTGATTAAACTAAACGCGCATCTGGCGTAGTAAATTATAATGGTAGAGTGTTACTCTCCGAGATTATCACTAGCCAAGTTGACAGAATTGATTGACTTTTTTCATTGATGACTACTGGTAAGAGAGTACATGTATTTCTCACCATTAAAATGAAAGAAGCAATTCTCGCCATTTTGGTGATTCTGTCGTTATTTTTCCATTAAAATCTTTAGCAAAGGCTTCAATTGATAGATTTCACTATTTTCTATTCGCAAACAAGCTACGTTTATCACTTTTAAAAGGCTAATTTCTCACATAAACTGTCAAAAGAAGGGTGGCGAGAATTACTTGCCGGCGAGAACTATTATGTGACCAGTATGTCAATGACAAAAATTTGGTAATTAAAACCTACAATATCTGAATCATTTGGATTTAAATGTTGTTTGGAATTGAGAGTTACTTATGAGAATTGATTAGACGAAACGCGCCTCTGGCTTCAGAAATTCTGTTTACCTTGGTATCTTACATGACATTTTATTTCTAATATACTAAGACACCGTTTATAAAATGTTTTTATACCAAGAATGGTTTTAGTTCAATTTCAAATCATATCAATTTAAACTTATCAAAACAAAAAACATTTTATTAACATTAGTGCAAAATATGTCAGATTTCTATATTTCAAATGACTTAGATTCGTCAATGTATTGATTTTGTTTGACATGGTTTTGAAAAGCATAACATATTCTTTTTGGTGCAGGTTTTTTAGCTGTTTTTTTGCATGTATGTAGAATATTTTAACGTCCAAATACACGGCAAAGGTACCCTTTACAAAAACGCTTCGATAAGAGTTTTCCAGTCAGAAAAACTTTATTGCCGCATGCAACAATTAGCAATAAAACACATTTGTGGTAATCGACTGTAAAATTGCATTTTCATATGAAATTAAAATTACTCTCATTTAAACATTTCCCAATCATTAAACTATTCCGTTCTTGTTTAAGACATACTGATATATTATGTATTTGTTCCGAATCTTCATTAAAAATGTGTTTGCTAGTAATTTAGTATAGTCGCATTGTTGTTACGTGAATCACAGGAAATGTGCTGTTATGTGTAGATGGGGGTTGTTACAAATTGGATGTTAGTTGTTCATTAACAAACTCTCACCTTTCAAAGGATTAGCAGCACAAGTTCCACCATAAGGTGGTAAGTTTGGACTTATTGTTCTGCCGGTCTTGGTTACGTTATTAGTCTTTCCCCAGCCGCCCCAGGCTGCTACCCAAAGTTCGTAATGATTATTTGGTTCTATAACGTCAGGTCTCAGTGACAATGTACGTGATGTTATCCCTTGAAAAGAGAAATAACATTATATATTATAAATTGCACATTCGACAGATTATAGGTTGTTTCATTGGCGGAAATATGAGGTGTGAAAAAACATTACATCAATCACATGTTGACTAAATAGTTACCTGTTAGTGTCATTGCTGTGAATACTTCACAGCTAACTAACAAAGAGTTCTTCTTTAATGACCATTCAAAGTTGACATAACTAATTTCTTCCGGCTCACAATCAAAACAGACAACTTGAAACATACTCTTTAGCTTAGTGGCGTATTTCTGGTCACAATTGAGCATGCATCTGCAAAAAAATTAACTAAAATCTTGCAGGAACTGTAAGGTTAAAATTGGTGTGTATGAAACTTACATTGACCTATAACATGTTATGGAAAACGACAAACTTCAAGGAACAATTACTCTAAACTGCACGTATTTACCTGGTTACAATCTTAAATCTCGCCCTGCACTGCTAATAGTTTGAGACAAATTAACAGAAAAGCAAGCATTGATTTATTCAAAATTTAAAAATAAAAAAAAATATGCTCAAATACGCCTTATGTTTTTGTGGGATCCAAATTTTAGAAGTAGTAATAGAAAGTATACAAAACAGAACATTTAAACACAATTTACAGAAATAATACCATGTGTTTAAAGTGTTGAAACGTTTGCTCATTATTCTTAACAGGAGAGTTGCTTCATCTTATCGATCGATATAAACAATATCCGAAGCAACGCGGAATTTGAGTTCGCCTGTGCCAAGTTGTGCTCGGCTGCAACATTTGCTTCCTCTGGAAATCACCTAAAGCAATTGCACCCTGCGTTACAAATATTTCGCATAATTTAGAGAAACGAAAGATACGAAAACAGTCAAAATGTCTATAACGTACTCTATACCAACATCGGGTGATTCACTCGTGCTGGCTTGTAAAAGCTGAGTATATGTCGAATTTAATTCACCCAAAGCTACTTGAACTGTGACTGCGAAACCCGCATCTGTTTGGTAATCCACTAAATCAAGCGTCAGAATTCCATTACTGTTATTTAATGCTTGCTCTAGTTTGGGCATACAATTTGGCTGGAGTTCCAGTCTACCATTCTTCAACGCGGTATCATAGTTTGGCTTCAAACCATCTATGCTTAGTGTATTGAACCTATATATATATAATATTTAAATGATAAAAATCTAACAGAATTAATTAAACTTCTAACGTCCTTAAAAATGTTGGTATGTCAAATGCATGTTTATGTGTTTCACCATCACAAACAAACAAACAATCAAGCATATACGTTGCACGTAATATTTCAATAAATACAAGGGCGTATTTTAACTTACATATATATTGAGCTATTTAACAAAACAAAAATTCAGAATCTTTACTTTACCAAAAGGTATCACAGAGTATAGAAATATTCATTCGTAGATTATGTTTGTTTTGTGTTTGAAAATTGAATTTGTTTTAGGTTTTGAAAACGTTCTCTGAAACGAGTAAAATAAATTTGACGGGAAGCACGTTTTTTTAGGCGTCGTCATTGCTGCTTGTGTACAATTTGAGCATTTACATTACCAATGTATAAAAGAATGTGTAAGCAATTTAACTTAAACTTACTCTCTACAGCTCCATTCAAAAGTCAGATTTTGATTAGCGCCTAGTCCATACATAACATCATATGATCCCGTTAAAGCATCAAATGTGGCCTTCAGCTTACTTAATTTGATCGATATAACATCGCCGCCTTGGATTATTGCAAACGGAGGAACATTAACAAACTTGACAAACGTAGGTTCATATACCCAAGTTTTATCAAGAGTAACGTTAAGTGTAACCCTATATGTGTGTGCTCCTATGGTCCCTTTAGCAAATCGAATTCTACCATTTGCGGGTATAACTGGATAATAAGGATACTTAACACTAAATGTTCCAATCTCATCTTCTGTATAAAACATCCATTCATAATTAACATGTTGATCCGTACAATACACGGCCATTCTACTGCCGAGGTCATTGTCTTGAGAGGTATACAACACCAAAGGATTGGTTCTGTTTGAATAATCTCGATCAAACATTCCCGTTGGTTGGTAGCATTCGTTCCATACGTTTACTGTTACAGTTTTAGAAATGTAGCTTATTGTATTGGAACAGTTAACCACAAAAGTATGATTACCTAGTGTAAGATAAGAGTACGGAAATGTAATCGGTGTTAGTACGGTAAGATTTTGTACCTTATAATAAAGTTGTCTATCAATTAAATCCCCACTTAAAAAGGTACAGTTTACGTAAGGTATAGACACGCTATCACCAATGATAGAAATGTTAATTAGCAGGTTCCCAGGTGGTAAATCTACTTTTACAGGAATTGTTATGTTTAATTCAGGTAACGCAAGCTCTGCTTTGACAGGTTTTGTTGAATACGTTGTTTCATAAAATGTAGCGTTGTATGCTATAACTTCAACATAAAATTTTGTAAACTCTGTATATATTTGAGCTAAGCTTGAAGGTTCTGAACTCAAAGTGTATGTACGTCCTGGTCCAATTGTGAGTTTGTATGTTGTCCCATTACCAACACCAGACATATTAAATGTAAATGTCGTTGTACCTATTTTTCCACTGTATGGGGAAATAACCATATCGGTAGCGCCCATTTTTATGTTAAACGTTCTGGAAGTTGTAACATTACGTTGAGTAACATATATTGTAACCGTGAAAACCCCTCTTTTTTGGTATGTATGCTGAATTTTATCATTAATTGCTATATTAGATAGTATTTCTCTGGTCGTCTCATCTCCAAAGTCAAACTCAATATCAAACCCTGTGGGGAACCTCACACAGCTAAACAGTTCCACCATGAATGTTACGTTCTGTGGGTCATAGAAAAATGTAGGATCACTAAAGTCATCGACTGGTGGAACAAACGTCATGTTCATTCCAGTAACCAAAGGATACCTTAGACTAAAGCTACTGCCTGTTACGGATTTCATTTCAACCTCAGTGATAAGTTCAACTATACTGACTTTGTTATAGCATGTTATATTAACTGTGAAAATTCCAGGGTTTAAGTATGTGTGCAATTTTGAAGTTGATGAACCATAAACTATATCTGTGTCGCTAACATCAATATTTTGTGAATCACCAAACGAGTGGATACATGTGACATTCGTTGGTTTGGGATTATTAACTAGCATACTGTAGTTAAACTCCACCATTCCATCTGGTATGGGGTACATAATTCTCGGAACCGTCATTAGTGGCATCAGTATGAGATTTCTAACAGGAAACTGAATGATGATAACTTGCGTCCAAACACTTGAGTAAAATGGATTCCACGCCACCATATGTAATGTGTATACACCAATGTCGCTGTAGTTATGAAGAATTGTTGGTGATACGTTTGAAGTATTAAGGTAAGTAGGATCGCTTTCAATTTCTGTTCCATCACCAAATGTGATTTTATAATTAAAACCAAAACGTGGTACATTATTAAATGTGAAGCTGATATTTTCGCTCACATTTCCACTTACAGGAACAGTAAGTGATACGTTTGAGATATCTTCCCAGACATACTGATCAAGCATTATCACATATTCGCTAATTTCCGACAAAAAACGAGCAATGACAGAGAAGTTTCCTTGTCTGCTGTAATTATGTGACAATGTTAATTGAATAGTTGCTGAAGAATCAAAAATCTGAAAAAAGAAACTCTCCTCATCGCCATACGATAAACTTATATTTACAGTTCCCATAGGCAGTAAAGCCGTTTCTGAACGGGAAATGAAGAAATAACTAGGTTGTGACGTCGACAGAGGTCCAGGGTTGTTTTTCATTGTAAACCCGTTCAACTTGTATTTGACTGTTATTGTAATAAATGTATATGCTCGTCCAATTAAGTTGCCAGCTACTACAGTGATATTATAGTCCCCAATACTTGTGAAAGTGTGGTTTTTGGTAATCGATGTCACCTGACCCGAGTAGTTATCCATTTCAGTGTCTTCGTGTAGTATGTTCCATTGCCATTCTATTTCAACATTAGATGCTTCCGTAAACAGTGCAGTAAACATAACATCTTCGTTGACGGGTACTATTTTGTTGGATACATGTACCTACAAAAATTCGCTAAACATTAAGATGAATCAAGCTTTTATCACGCGAAAAAAAAATCATTTAAAATATTAGGAATATCAGATTAATTTGTGGCAGTTGGGCTTCAAAAGATCATTTATCTCAAATCGGTCGAGCAATGATTTTAAAGAAGATATATTTTTATCAAACAAGTCGATATCTTTTTTATAATTTACCTTTCCCGTAAAATTGACACCAGTATAAAACCATTAAACCTTGAATATTTGCATACTATAAGTAATATAATTACTACATTTAAAATTTGTGAATCTTTCGCTCAATAGTAAATCTATTTATTGACTTGTACACTGTTTGGGAATTCATTACGAGACCTTCCAAAGACCGAAGTTCGCAAAATCCCAATTTATTTTAAACAAAAATAGATTTATTGTAAATGTTAAACATTACTTTCCGTTTGATTGCAGTTTAAAATTTGAGCTTGATGGTTAAATAAATTAGTTATTGTCAGAATTTTCTATTTTGTCTTTATGTCGGCCATATTAATTGGAGGGTTGGGATATCGGATTAATTTAGGCAAAGGACCTAATTTGCACAATTCAGGTAAAGACTAGTTTTTATTTTTTCTAATCAATGGTGATTTATGTTAAACTACTTCTGTCTACAACCAACGATCAATGTTGTAATGACTTACAGGTATTAAGATCGAAATATATGTTAAATCATTACATTAAACTAAAGAATTTTTATTTTAAAAATTTTTTTCTGTACTTTTTACATAAATACATGTAACCGTGCACCCTATTTTGTCATATCCAGTAAGGTCCAAATTGTCCGAGTGGTTCCCGAGGGCACCTTTACGTGCAAGCCTTTGAGTTACACAGGAGTAACGTGAATTTTTTATGGCATCGTAAACTGTTACTTTTATTAACGATAAAGTTACCTGAAAGCCGGATATTGGCACTTCGTACACAACAGCTGATAGCAAATCAGAGTCTGCAAAAGTGAGTGTAATTGTATATACTCCAAAATCCAGCTGGTTTGTCTCAAAATCAGTTGTATTCAATGTAACATCACCGTTGGTTGTGCCTTTTATAACATCTATATTTGACGTTAAAGCATGGATAGATACATTACATGATGCCGGATCAGTTGTAGTATGTGATAATAATAACGTTGCTGACCTATTTGTTGGCGTCAAACTGATGTAATTCTGTGATCCAGTGGAAAAGTTGGCTGACCCTACAAAACAATATCATTTGTTCGTCAAGTGTATAATAATTCGGCTATTATAATTCTGGCTTCGAACGAGAGAAAAACAGTAAATAAATAATTAAAAATCACATGGTAATTCTGACATTTACAATATGTCGTAACAAAAAATTTGGGATCATTGCGAGTTGGTGTTGAAAGAAAGTTTGAAAACCACTGACGGATATCCTAACAATTTTTCTGACATTGACGGCATAAAAAGCACTTGCTGAGATGATGCAAGTAAGATATGTCGGGAGACATATATATATATTGATCAATCTTTCCGAATGTTTCTGCTTGACTGTTCTGACATGTACTTGCAAATTATGTATCATTTCTTTCAAATTTTTTAAGCGGTTTTAGAACGTATAAATATAAATATAAAAATGTCCTCTTGTTTATATGACTGCTCTTTAAAAATACCATCTAACTATCATTACTCAAGTTCGGTTCTAATCGACGTATGCAAATTACAGGAAAATTAAGATTAAAACATACTTTGTCAAGAAATTTTTTTTAAAGTATTTAAATTTTTGAACAAATCTTTTTTGGAAATCTGATTCAATGTTGCTATGTTGTTTGTGCTTTTACATAGCATGATTACGTGTTATCAGCAAAACGTTTGATTTTTAACGAACACTAATCTTTACATTTTACATTACTGAACAATCACAAAACTAGATATGGTGAGATGGTATCCATCTCTTTGGGCCCCGCTGACCTTGAGGTCAATGTCGACATTCATCAACCATGATATTCGACACAACGCCTGAATATTATCTACAAACATACCAAATATCAAAAGCCTCAAAAGGTAAAACAGTTAAAGCTCGGACACGATTAGCTGCTGACAGACGGACGTACGGACTGACAGACTGATCACTTTAGGGCGTCCGATACAAAGTGGCGCGGCCCTGATGAATTTCCAATCAATTTATGTTAAATTTTCATTTTCGAGTACCTAGAAAGAAGCCCTTTACGAAGGGCATAATTTTATGCATTGTTCAGAAAGCTGTAACCGGCGTGGTTTTTGGTTATTTAGACTTTAGGGTGATTTCACGACTGAGTTCAATAGAGTGAAGTGAAGTTAATGGGTCGAGCTTACGGGTAGAGCAACGAATTGTTAAATAAGACCAAGTACATAACTGCTATAAGTAAATGTACTTGTAAATTTGTTTCGTTTTGAGCCCCTTTTGAGTTTAATATTATAGAAGTAGGGCAGCAAACACACATAGGTATGTGAACAACTTGCCCTTGAACATTTCATACAGAAACAATTCTAGTGAAATAGGCTAACCTCTGATCCACTGATATTACTAGTCTCTCTATCTCACCAATTCTGAGTGTTATCATATTTCAAGATATTTTTAAGGTCAAATTTATTTATCCATGTTAACAATTAGAAGATCGATACAACGGGTTCCAATATACATGTAGGTGGTCTCCATTTTGAAATATTTACACTCATTATCAATGAATATATAACGTCATAACTTCGTTTGTGACGTTCGCCCACTCATTCGGTTGGTTCATCAATGACGGTGAGCTCCTTGTTACTGATGACGTCAGATTTTAAATAAATACTTATCTATCAAAACGTCAATGGCTTTTGACAAGAATTGTGTGTTACAAACGCGTACATGAATTAGGTCAGAAAACAAGTTAATATTAATTTCCGGTCGACCGCTTGTGCAGTGATGGTGTGCAACGGACAAAAATAACCATATTTTTATGAAATTTTAGTTCTAATGCGATTTAACATACTCCCAAAGTAGTTTTTTGACTAATCGAAAAAAACGTAGAATTCTATTCTTGTAATAATCACCAATTTTCATGCAATCGCTGTTACTTATGCAGTAACAAATATCTCAAAGAAAATTTAAATTGTCCAAAATTATTGTTTTATAGTGTTATAAGTAAAATAATTTAGTTTGCTTTGTAAACTGAAATCTGATTGGTTAATTCAAATCGAGCAACGCATATTATAAGATATAATTTGCGTGACCTATGACCTATTCCTACGCCGTTAAAATTCAAATAGTTCCGTGACGTCATCGACGTTTTTTCATACAAATTTATAGTTAAAATTTAATTATAAGGAATATTGCTAATTTCTGCACAGGTTATAAAATATAATAGGGTTTGGCCCGGGTCTGTTGACACCATTTATAGGCGTAAACAGACCCAAACTATATTATATTGTATAACCTGTTCAGAAATTTGAAGTATTCCTTAAATATTTAACTAGTGCTGATAGTGATAATTCAGAGCAGATTTCTTTTTATTTTTTTTTCTTACGTAAATGAAATCCTCTTTAACGCCTTGTTTGTCATTATTTTGTGGCATTATTTGATTCCTTTTGAAGAAAAATAAGTTTCTTCAAATTCCTTTATTTTGCAATTGCCTATCCTGCATTTTCTTTTTCAGTCAGTCTTTAGCAGACCACATCACAATCAGATCACTTCGGAAAGTAATCTCGTAGGTAAGTGTAATTGCATTGATTGATTGATTGATTTGATGTTTGTTGCCAGCATTATTTCAGCTTTATTCAGGTGGAGAACAAGTTAACAAACAATAAATCAGGGGGAAAAGGGAGCGGGATGGGATACAGGGAACACAATTGTGACTGCCACTGGAAAAGTATAAAGTATTAGGTAGGGTTGGAAAATTAAGACTTTTGTAGCGGCTACAATGAGCCTACTCTTTTTTGATATCTACAAAACTGGAGGAACGTCACTCACTACGATCCACGGTCAGGCTTTTCGTATTATGATCTGACAATTCCCAACAAAAGGCCCGGGTCTCCCTATCCGCCACCCTGGGGCGCGCTGATCAGCTCTGTGAGTCGAGCACTGGGAACCCTTCCAGTTTTTGTCCCAGTATGTATGGATCAGTCCAAATCTGATGGCCTTTTTCATAATTTTAGTAATTTTAATAGATTGCCCTTTAATTATTCAACTATATAATACCGCAGAACAAAAAATCAGATGCTTGAATGTATTTTTGAACTCAAATTTGCTAACAATACAACAAATCTGTCCCCAACAACGTTTTGATAGGTAGTGTTGGTTTATAATCAGACTCCATTATTAACTTTGGGCTTACCGTCTCTATAACGTCCCCTGGTGAAATAGTTGACTTTTGTGCAAGCTTCACATTCAAATATAATCCCAGGTCACCACCAGTCAAATACACAATTTGATTGGCTGTTTTGTTTTTGCTTATATTTAATTTATGAAAGCATTCTTGTGACAATTTTATTTTTATTTTAGTTTGATACTGGACACCAACCGTTATCTCCAAATGGTTTCTATCGGAATTACGTCAATTACAGTTAATATTCGCGTATTTTTTAAGGTATTACGAATGTTGCAAACCGGTTCAAAATTAAACCGGATTCATTGCCGTTGACCTGCAATTGTCGGTTGACGGTTTATTTTAACCGGAAGCCCGATTACGGTATTTAGCCAGGAGCCCAGACTAGCCTCCGAGGTAAGTGATCCCAATTTCAACTGTTTTCAGTCATTATCAATTAATCGAATTCACGACATGACTTCGTTTGTGACTTTTCCGTTCATTCTTTTTTTTGTTCGTGGCACTCCCCGGCGCAGAGAACATAATTGGTTCCCAAATATAACCTCTAGCTGCCACATGTCATTCCCTATTTACTGCGGGACTACATTTGTCGTCTGCTTGTAACGTTTGTAAACAAAGAATGATGTTTGTAATAATATATGAGATCTTTTCAATTTTTATATTACTTTATTATATTCTTGATACAGTTTTGCATTGCAATTACTGCGTTTGTACGCTTATTCGCCATGAGAGATATCTGTCACAATGTCAACCAATGGTATGGCAGAGGTGATTGAGGTTGACGAGGGATACCCAGAATGCTTTGCGAGGAGATTGGGTTCGTGGGTGACGGTTAGGTCATTGTTACTGATGACGCCAGAAACACTTCTTCATACGAAATTTAATTTCAGCTTAAAAAATTCAATGATCCAATTTTAGTCCTGTAAATTATTATCTGTTTACTAGAATAAGTTAAGAGTTTATGCATTTCCTCGCCGTAAAATTGTGTTGCTTTGTAAACATGCTAACCATATCACAATTGGACCGATTGTTTGCACTCACCTCCGAGAATACTTTCCGACCGAAGGCTCAAATAACCGAGTTGATTCGACTGTTGAGGGAAAGATGGCAGAGATGTTCCGATTGACAACTAAGCGCTGTACCGTTGTCATTTTCGGTATGCTTCCGTATTTTCCGCATTCGTATGAGATCTCATTCATAATTTATAACCTGCTTTGTTTTTAATGATTTCAACTTGTAAAATAAGGAAATATGCATTACTATATTACAAAAAGAAATTTGTATTGTATAAAAAATGGTTTATGTTGGCGACAAATGTTTATTTTTGAGCAAAGGGAATTCATAAGGATTTTTGATAACTTGTTTGTGTAACATTTAATTGAATTTTATTGTTTTGAAATTATGTAACCATTGAATAGATTTGTAATTGCGTAACCATCATCGAACAATCAAATTTCAGATGTCACGGGACTCCGAGATGCTAACTGATTCTGTTGTGAAAAGGTCACGTTTTTGCTTCGGGTCAATTTATTTGGCCAACCACCACCCCATCAGCCACCTTTTTCATTTCTTATTTATGTCATTATAATAATTGCTTTTGTATGTTTATACTTTTAAGGTCGATTTTTAAGGGCCGACCCCTTTTTTCTCAGGGGTAAATATAGATTGACAGAGAGTGTTTTGACATTATGTTGATATTGAACATATACTGTTTTTAAGGAAACTCCTTGTTTGTATGTATATATTTTGACTTTCGTCATTTTAAATAAAATGACATTTCTTGGAATTTCGAGTTTTGTATTTATCCTTAACTACCCTGAGTCACAAACACGTGGATTTATTGCTCTGGATTAATATGCCATTTGATATTTGACTAGGAACTTTTGAAGGAGGATTGTGGCAGTAACAAATTGCTTTGACTGCTGCTTCTAGTTGTAAACATGGTAGTTTATAATATAACAAGGATTCATACAAAGAGTCCAACATAAATCACTTATTACCTATTACAATATGACGCAAAACCCGCTATCGATGGAATATTTCTTCAAAAATTAACACCATATGGATGATTTAGCAATACTTACCAACAAAAGGTTCAAATATGATCTATTAGTATTGGTTTTGATTAAAATTATCTGACATAACTACAAGCCTTTCACGTCAATTTAACTTTCTCGAATATAATGACGATCAGAAAATAAACCATACGGAATTGATACTAGTTCTCTTACTCAATACTTTCTGTCGTTTAACTAATACTAGTACATCGCTTTAAAAGAAGAATTTTAGTAAGTGCTTTTAGGTGTCAAGACACTAAAGGGGACCAATCAAATTTGGAACATATAAGAAAATAGTACTTAACAACAAAATAGTCCTGTTTATCTTAGTGTATATTAAATACTACTAACTGGATTTTAATGAATGAAAGTTTTTCTGAAAGGTGAATATATTAGAAAAATTTAGAGTCCTAACTTGCTCTGTTCTAATGGTGTTTAGTATGTTTTATGTCACATGCACTACATGACCTATAAACCAAGATTTTCTGAAAAGAAAGAGCTATTTTTAGAGTGGGGTTTACCCCGGAAGCTGGTTTTCTCTTGGAAGGTTTTAAAGAGGTCATGAAATTTTGAGAGAACATAGGCCTGTCACGTACAAGTCAGGATATATATGATGTCGGTCAAGTTGTGCTTAAGGTAAAAGAGCTGCTCTAATTAAAAAAATAACAAATTTAGTAGAAAATCTTAAAGAATTGGATTAGTGTTTACACACCTATTACACTTGCGATCTTAGTAATTTGTTTGCATGTTATGTTTAAACGTAGATGTATTATTTCTTGGGGCACTAGAACATGTTTTGAATATTTATTGTTTGAAGTCCCATTTACCTTTAATACAATCTATTATATATTGTACATATATAGTTTTTCTAGGTTAAATTCTATTTTTTAATTTATATTTTACCGTTTTTGTCCAACCCGCGCCATGTTTTATTGTCTGTGTACTGATATTTTTACGCTCAAGCTATGACCTTTGTATTTTCATAATATGTTGTGCCTCAGACTCATTCTTTTGTACCAGTTGTCCTTTTGAGTATGAATTTCCGTTGGATTTACATTTTACTTTATGTACATGTATTTCTATTTTGTTGTTTGTGTTGTTTGTATTTACGTATTGTGCAGATGTTTGGTCAATCTGTTGTTATTGTTAAGCTGTATGTTTGTGTTTTAGTTGGTTCTTTCTCATTTTTCGGAGTTTTTGTAAATTTGATTGATTTTGCATTCTGTGTGTTTGGGAATTACAGTAAATTAAGGGTTACATGCCGGTACATCCATAACCCCTTACCCTTTTCGTTATTTTCTATTGTTTATTTTTTATTTCTTCTATATATATATATTGTTATTTCTAATATGACGTCCTTCAAACGCTTTGGAAACACACCTCTATTTAAATATTCAACAAAATACGGCTGTTCCAGCCATTTCAAAACCCCCCGTGTGTTGATGTTTTTGCTTTAAAATTTATTTTATTTTGTACCTTTGTAAGAAAATCCAATAGATAACATGTTTTCACGATAACAAGTTTCTATTCTATGCCTTTATTGTTTACATGTTACAAGTCTTCCTTGACTTTAGCTACGTTGTGTTTTCAAGGGACGTTGCGTTGTTTACAATGACGTTCAATGCAAACCGCGAGACTTTTCCCGCCCCCACCACAAACGAATTTACCGTTACGTATCAAAATAAAAACGCAACCGAATTTCAAAATGTTGATTAATTGTGGAAAATAACTGTCGATTTAAATTTGCACCATTGTGGATCTAAAACAGGAGCATAAGATCGGCCAAATGCGGTAAGCGGTTTTCATTTCTCACGCAAACGCAGCAACACATGAACAGTCCCAGACACGTCACACGGCGACTGATGTAATGAAGCATTTAATTTTGTCGTTCTTTATTTTGATTGTTAAATTTTATTTTAAATGTTAATAGATATGTTTGTTTGTTTTTAATTTATATTTCTTCGTTTTTTTCTACTAAGTTTTACACGAGAAATATAATTATTTCGAAACAAGGGAGGTTGTCGGAAATTGGAACAGCCAAAATAAACCTTTACCTATAGGTAGTCGCGAAATGTAAAATTTCTGTATTTTCATATCAGAATCGAAATAATTCATGGCTGCCCCAATTTTATGGATTATTTAAATACCGGTAGTCATTATATTCATGATATTTTACCCATATTTAAATAACCCATAAAATTGGGATAGCCATGAATTATTTCTTAATTTTGGTCGTGTATTGTTCTGGTTTATGTAAATAACTGAATTATGAGATGTGTACTTCAATTTTCCTCCTTTTTCTATAATTACTCATTGACAATCAGTTAATCAAAGATTTCGGGAAAATAAAATTATCAGGCCTGGGTTTCATAAAACATCTCAAATTGAGATTTTCCTCAAATACTTGAATTTTTCCTAAAATTTAAATTTTGAACAATCTGATTGGTCAGTTTTTGAGTTGAGGACAAGTTGAGGAAATCCTTACATTTGAGATGAAACCGGGCCCAGAAGGCAAACGTTAAGCTTGAGACTTTCGATATACATTTTGTATTTGTTATTCGGATGGAAATAATGTATGAACTTTTCCATTTAAATGAATGAATATGATTAGAGTTAATTAAACACCACACAGAATGCCGAATATCGACCAATGTTTCTAAACCAAAGTACGGTAATTTGAACACATGATTATTATTTAAAACCAGTTTTGAAACGGACTACCTAACAGTATGTCCATAATTATTAATTGAATGCATTCTTTTGGAGTTGCCGTGTTGTTTGTTTATTTTGGACGTCGTCAAGGAAGCGCGTGATCTACATGGCTACCGGTTTCATTGAGAAATGCAAAGAATGATTCTACGGCATCTGTAACGATTTGAACCAATAGAAATCTAAGATATCGATGAACGATATACGTAATGTAATATTTTAACGAAAACCATCAAACGTGTTTATAAAATTTATTTCTCAAAAAAGCGAAAACAACTTTACGCTTTGAAAATTATTTCGTTTTGCTTAAAAATTGACGGAAACATGAGCGTCATATTTAACCTTTAAAGCAGTAGTTAATTTAGCAATTCTCAATATAATACAAAACCAGGGGCTAGGGGAACGAAATTTGGTAAGGGGTCTGGGCATCGCCCTGTTGGGTGGAATAGGGGCGCCCCCAAGACGCTGATGAAATTTAGGCAATTTATCTGCTTCTTTTTAACACACTCTCGCTCGCACTTTCTTTTCTATTTCTTTCCTCCTTTTTTCGCCCCCCCCTCTCTTTTTTCTACTTTTTAGGGGGGCGAACGTCCCCTACGCCTCTTTTGAATCCACCACTGAAAACCGTGAGATGTTTTGTTGTTTAATTGTCTTATAATCAAAATGCCTCTAAATGATTGTGTTTTTCCAAATGATAATTGACTATTTTCATGTATTTGTTGTGTCTTTGACGAGTTTGGGCGGAAATATAAATTACGTGTAAGTAAACTTAGGCTGAAGAGAGTAAAGCTTTGTCGCATAGTCTCATTGTACACATTTTGTGAATATTTTGAATGTTATATGGAATATTCCATAACAAATCTTGACTGACGTTTGGGGTACCCATCTACACCTACACTAATGAATGGAATTTGATGAAATTTTCACAGGATTTTTGTCAGATAGTGTATTTGTGCACCTGATATTTGACATTTTGAGCAGAACGATATTTGGGGTTTCCAACAGCAAACATAGCCACCATTTTGTGACATAGGGAGGGTAGCAATTAGTACTCTTTGCTTACAGTTTTATCTAGTTATATTTTCAATGAAAACAAAACAATTAAAACAATAAACAAGATTACATCTGAGACAAAAATCAGAAGACACCTAGAATTAATTTAAAGGATTAAAAATCAATATGGAAAGTAAGACATATAAAGACCCTCACTTCAAAATAACACTTTTATGAGAACCAAAACAAAAATCAGATTAATAAAGACAATCAAGACTTAACTAAAAACGCGGGTGAAATCAGGCACTCATATAGCGTTTTCGGTCGATATACCATTAATTATGGATTGTGAGAATATAATTTCTTTTCACGAAAGTCTTATTTCGAGAGGATAGTATGCATGTATTTGTCTGACTTAATTAAAAACTGTTAATTAAAAACAGTAATGAAATTATAAAATTGCATCAAGACAGTTTTTCCGCATGCGCAGTTTTATTAAAAAAAAGACTACAAGCGGTCATATCTAAACAACGCGTCTTCTCAACAACACTGGACGAGTCTGCTACTGCGAATGGTTAATGGGACCGTGTCGAAATTCCAAAAGTTATCAGTTCCAACACATTTTTTAGTTTAATTCGTGTAATAAAAGGATTACTGATTTTGATTTGCAGTCGCTATTAGGATGTCCCAACAATTAAACATTTATACACTGCATCCTCCCAAGTCAGGGGTTCTGAGTCCGCGTTCGCTCCATCATCACCCCTGACAACATACATATATATTTTTCGGGTCTGAAGTGAAGTTGCTTCTGACCTTGAGAAGTACCAATCAAAATCGTTTTTACAAAATCTGCATGTCGAATGTAAACAAACACACGAGGTTTAAAGCACATGTGAATACTTCGGTAATTTGATTTGAAATTGATAAAAAATGTATCATATATCTTATATTTAAACGTGCGCCAACACAAAATAAGGTGTGTGACAGCTAATGGTACATTTTTTTAAATTTTCTTCTCGAATATTTTGGACCTTGTCAATACCACGAAGACGAAGCTTATATTTGTATGTTTGTACTATAAATCGTAAATAATATTAATCTTATATCCATATATGTAACAAGACATTAGCTATGTAAGCATGTGTCAGTATATGACTCTGTAGGGACCTACTACTTTTTGTAGAAAGAAGGTGGGGGTAGGATTTTTTTATATAAATTGAGGGATCAGTGAAATGGGACACTAGAAAGTTTAGCCGTTATTAGCATTTATAATCTTTTCATACATGCACATAGTGGTGTACATGCTATTTTGTATTTGCCTGCATTACACCAAAAGAATATTCCTTTGATATATATACATGTAGACAAGCTTCAACAAGTTGCAATTTTTGCAATTGCACATTTAGTTTGATTTTAGACCTTATGGGCCTGTACCATAACAAGTTAAACAATCTAAATAACATCCCATACACTGTCATAACTAAGCTGCCTGCCATGTTGACTTTAAGCTGCATACACATACAAGAATCGCAGCTCATTTTAACCTAAAGGAGAACTACATAGTTTGCCATACTACATGTTGTTACTTATATATTATGACAAGCCCCAATATAGGAGAGTTTGAGCTTGGTTTTAATTCTTTGTCTTGCATATTTATTGAATAATTAAAAACAAGTGCCATTGTCACAGTTAAAAAACTGCACTTGCAGCTTTTGCATTTATTCCTTTTAGGTAAGCAGTATTTAAGAAATTAAGTAAATAATAAGATTTATGTGTTCTAGTTCATGTTTAATTCCAAAACATGACCAGTACATGTTCACAAAATTACACTATTTTGATAGGACAAGTTACTTGGAAATATATTTTGTATCAACAGATTCAATATGCAAAATCAAGATTACCAATAAATTTTTTTAAACCCCAATTTGGAGCCAAAAACTAAATGTATTTTTCAATTTAGTTAAGTTAGACTTGCAATCATATTTAACTTTCATTTCCACCAAATAGGACACTTAAAGTCCATGATTTTGTTAATTGGGTCCTCTAGAACTTTAATAAACATATCATCAACCTTTAATTATGGTCTAGTATTAAGCATACCAGTTCTTATAAATTATTCTTAATACAATTATGTAGGTAGCTCATGTGACAATTTATGATCTGCTAAGATGTCCCTTTACCCTGAATGACTCAGCTGGTTGTGATTCAACACCCAGGGATTTACAAATATTATCTGTTATTGAACTGTTTGCACTGTTTAATATTTTTTATTTTTTTCTACCACTTATTGTATACTTCTAGAACACCTTGTTGATAAACTTAGCAATTCATTCATAACCATCCAGTCCTTTGCTTAAAAAAAAACATGGGTTTATTCTTTTAACTGGTCCAGCAGATAAGGTACATACAGTATACAGGGATCACCACAGCTCAAAATCCAAGGGTGGTGCAAGTCGGACGGTGATCCATAACCTTACTCATAAAAATTTTAGAATGACATTTATTTATTCATAATAGTGTTATCAGTCTTTGTTTTTGTTTTCCCACTTGTGTTTTTGCCACCAGTCACAATATACATGTATTTTTGTATTTAAAAACTTCATTGTTTTAGGAATAAAATCAAACTTTAGTATCAAGCTCAAAATTCAAGGGTGGAGGAAAGAAATTCAAGAGTGGAGGAGCACCGCCCTTGAATAGCCTGTGGTGAACCCTGGTATACTAAGTATGTAAACTAGTACCATACAAGTCTCATTCTTGCCATGAAACAAATGTACATGTACTAGTATATGAAAAATTATTTCACTTGGGGTAATTAAAATCACTCAGAGACTGAATATTATAAGACAGGGACTCAGTGGCAGAGTGGTTGAGGTAGTTAGTCATCTAATTTTGATCACTGTTAACACAGGGGTTGCAGGTTGGGCTTGGCTGCTGGCAGGGTGTGCTCGACTCCTATCTTAACTGACAAGAATTGCCAATTTTCCTACAGAAACATGGCCTATACTCCTTCTTTGTCTAAAAATTCCATGACTTGTAAAGAACTATGTGACCATTTTCCATGAATGATTCTAGCATGACAGTGTCATTGACACATTCTTGCAATGAAATACATGTACATGTATATGTACTAGTATATAAAAAATTATTTCACGTCAGGTCATGAAAATCACTCTGAGACAGAATATTATAAGACAGGGACTTGGTGGCAGAGTAGTTGAGGTAGTTGGTCATCTACTATTGATCACACTGTCAACCCTGAAGTTGGGCTTAGCTGCTGGTAGGGTGTACTTGACTCCTATGTCGACTGACAAAGATTGCCAGTTTTTCTACCGAAACATGGTCATACTCATTCTTTGTGTAAAAATTCCATGACTTGTCAAGAACTATGTGACCATTTTCCATGAATGATTCTAGCATGACAGTGTAATTGACACTTGCAATTTAACACAAAATATGAGATAAAGGCACAGTAGAAATTTTTCGCCTGGAACTTTGTTGTAATTTTTTTCTACTGATAAATTCCATAACTTTTCCAGGATTTCTTGACCCGTTTTGACCTTGTGGAAAGTTAGTTTTCTCCTGGCACACCAGCTTCCTCCCCAATAAAAAACTACATGGCATTGTAAAGCTGAAAAATTTCTGAAAGTAGGATGAATACAACAAACAAATCAAAATAAGACAAAATGAAATGGAAATTAATGTGAGAATCTGCAACAGGTTTTGAAACTATGAACATAATCCACATAGATGAACATGAATATATTTTATCTTTTATTCCAGTACACAATTTATAAATCAGTCAGAATAGGAAATTTGCTTTCATGTGATAAAAAGTTTGACTACTGTGCTGCATGATCAATTTTTAATATCCCCCACATTCTTACATGTACAGTACTAGTATATTATTAAACCATTATTCATGTCCATTTTGAAGTTGAATGTTTTCCTCCTATAATCAGTAGTTTTAACACGGAGCATAATTAACCAAATGTAAAACTGGTCAGTAAATTACTTGTCTTGAATGTGATAATGTGTTGAAGATTACATACAGGTGTATAATACATGTAAATGTCAACCTAAATGTGTTGTAAAATTTAAATCACATATAATCCAATCAAATGAACAAATTTTGGTTGGAATATTTACAAATTGACATTCTTCTGTCATTGACAGATCTGACCGTGTTAAAACAATCTCGTTTTGGGTTACTTCACCCACCTCTTTCTCAGTCCTTTTTCAGTTCCAATACGTTCGGATTACAGAAAATTTTAATTGTCTATAATATTAATTTGCAATGATTGAATCATTTACTACTGCTTTCACATACTGCACAGAACTCCATTTCATTCAGTCCACTACTTTATCAATATCACGTTCAACACGTGGAAGTATTCGTATGCACATTTTTATATGCCATTGCAGTCGTCCTTTCATTAGAAAAACAAATGGCACCAGCTGTCACCGCTCATACAGCTTCTTTTTGAGGTCCGGAGGGACTCTCACGATACAGGGCGCAGACATTTTTTGTTTACATGTAAACATTAGGCGAAGGTTACGATAAATTTCATTGGCTGATGTTAACTCCGGTCACCGCCAGATGGCGACACTCAGACCCGAAAAATATATATGTATGTTGTCAGGGGTGATGATGGAGCGAACGCGGACTCAGAACCCCTGACTTGGGAGGATGATACACTGCGACTAGGTGAACATTACAATTACTGTAGTTGAGAAATCCTGATAGCGATCTATATCAAAGTCAGTAAAAGTATAATAATAATAATAATAATAATAATAATAATAATAATAATAATAATAATAATGATGATAATAATAATAATTAGACAGGGTTCTTTGTCGATATTCCCCTAAGTCGTTATTATACAATTAAACTTTTGTTTCAGATCATTACGAGATCTCATCGACCTTAAAAAATATCATATCACAATTATATTTAATATACTTCATAAAATAATTACGACTTTTAACTGCTACATGTATTGGAACGATTTGTAATATATATGGGGAGATGGGCTTCCAACACTGGACCTCAGATAATGGCGGCATGAAGGCAAGTCTGTCTGTGTATAAAAATCCGTGTTTATGTTTAATGTGTAATTTATTCAATTTTATGTCTGATATTCGGATTTTTTTTAAATATTGGTTAAATACACAGTCATGTGCTATACATTATTTTTACGCTCTATTGAAATTGTTAATTTAAATTATATTTTAATTTATAAAATCTTAGGGATTGATTTTAATACTATTTGTTCTATATTAGGTATATGAAATTGTACCTTGTAGAATATGTATAGAATTGCACCAAACAGTTAACAAACATATCAAGTAGTAAAGTAGTTTGGGTTATTTGGATTAATAATTTAACCGATTTTCTGTTTTTAATTGAGCGTGGGAACAATAATGGCCAACCACTCTGTGAAGTAATCAAACAATACAACATAAAATATAATGACAAATTGACAACCGTGCCATAGAATAAAGAACCAAACGCATGTTTAAAATCTAACGAATCGACATATATGAAACCACATTAAGAGATTCACATTACGTAACTGAAATATTAAAGGTCTATTTAGTTTTCTGGCGCTGAAAACAAAATCTAAATGATAAAGATGTTTTCGAGCTTTAAATATCAAAATTCTAAAACGTAATGCCAAATACGGCTAAGGTCAACTACACCATGCGAACACAAAACCTTAGAATGTAAGTCATTTTTAAAAACTGTCAAGTCAGTAAATTTAGACAATGACTATATTGCTTGAAAAATCAATGGTCTTCTTGTCAGCATCGACGCTTGACTACTGGGCTGGTGATAACCACCCTCGGGTGCTAACCGTCCAACCAGACATCGACCCAGTGCTAAATATTCCATCAAAATACTTTTATAAAATTTACAAAATTACAAATTTTTAAATTTTAAAGTACTTAAACTACAAATAATTCCGATGTTTTAAAGATTTATCATCAACATTCTTAAACGTTATGCCAAATTCGGACATTTACCCTTGGCGAATAGAAAAAATTCCGAATTAAAATCATTTTCTGAATTTCAGGGTAGTAAATTTAGACAATTACTATCACTGATAGTCCATCGGCAGAGACATTAACCCTGTGATTGCACATACATTTGTATAAAAGATAGGGTTACCAAATTTACTACGCCAAACACGCGTTTCGTCTAAGCAAGTCTTATCAGGAAATTATATTAATGGGGTTCTCAAAATAAGACACTTAGATCTATGTATGCATGTAGAAAATAAATGAGTCTCATAACAACTTAAGAATTAAATTTGTTACCATTTCACACACAGTAAATTTATTGAAAATTTTTAATAAAGAAAATTCCATTTGCAAACTTTGTTGCCATTTTGCAGTTTGGTTTTTAATTGTTTTAAAAACAACTCACCTGTCGATTTTCCAATTAAAAGCAATACCATTGCTATTACTAGTCGAATTCTTATCCATTTTGTCATAACGTCTTTGGGTATCATTTTACATTTTGTTGTGAACACAATTAAAAGAAAATTACTGTTCAGTTGTTAAGTAACTTTAGAATGATCACTTAACCATGTGCAAACAGCATTACGTAATTGCCTGTCTGTATTAATGTGTTTATGCGAGTGTATTCATTGAATCGAAGCTGTTATAATTTTTAATTATAATTGATTTTGATTGAAATGATCATTTTTGTCTAGTGAAATTAAATTGTTGAATACTGCTTATAGCATTATAGTGTAGATAATAAAGTGTAGTTTTGGTAATAAAATTTTTAATACTAATAAGATATGTAGTGTTAACGTAATCAATTTTGTAGCTCTATTTTGCACCCCAAATTCTATATGTGATAATGTAGTACCGGATATAAACCCTTGACTTTCGGTAGAAAAATTGGTAATATTTGTCAATGAAGTTGAAATTCAACAAAGAAGAATATCAACTTGCAAATGTGAAGCGATTTTTTATGATTAGGCAAAACGCGCGTCTTGCGTAGTAAATTATATTTACCTTGGTATCTTTAATGACATTTTATTCGCAACCACTGTGTCGATAACAATATTAAAATGAATTCCACTTGATAAGAATTATGGTTTACTTTTGTTTGATCCTTTTGGAAAGTATGCACTAATTGTTTGTTCATATTTTGCTTTATGTTGATACGTTATATTAACTTCAGATAGTTGTTTTGATATCTACATGTATGGTACATAAAGTTAATAACAAAATACCGAATAATTAGGCAACTGTCAACAATGACCATACACACATCAAAGTCTTAAGAAACTGGAAAACTTTAGAAGCAACAATCAAAAACAGCAATGGTCCTGTCTTGGTACAGGCATTGCAAAAGAAATGGTGAGTTAAACAAGATTTTATGTATGCCAAACTTCCCGCTTCCATTACCGAGTTGGTTTGTTGATGAAAATAGATGGGTATTATATACCATTATTCATTATTAAATTTACCTTATCTTTGGGTTTTTGTCAAACAGTTTTTGTTTCAACAACATTCAATCTATCTTATGATTAGATTTAATTATTAAAAATGTTTTCCAATATTCTTTTACAACACTTAATTTTAAAATGCGTACTGAGAAAGTAATTCAAGCAGCATTTCTCATCAATAGCAAACTGTTAAATTTAACACATTTCTAAAACTTGAAATTAATTTCATTAGATGTTATCTACTAACATGAAGTGTCAATTACAAGATTACAACATGAATTCTGTTTGATAATTGAATGGCAATTTTGTTAAATGATTAATTAAAGGGATATTGGTTACCTTAGAATGAAATGTAAGGTATTGCTTTAATTTCTACCTCTATGCAGTTTTATAGCGAACATTCCCTTGTGCGGAGATATCTAAATGAATTGAACGAGATATGCTTAAGTTCCAAGAATAATTATAACCAAATCCCAACCTTTACTTCACGTCTATCTGTTTCATTACTTCCACTTGCAAGATGCACGATTAAATTCACAAACACTTTTTGAAAGTTGACATTTATTCATTGGATGTTATCTTTTAAAATTTACATTTTCAAAAACAAGATTGATTAAATTAAATTAAAATATGAATGCATGATAGGGTTTGTTACAAGTATAATATTCATTAAATGTTCTATACTTCATAAAGCATTTGTTTAGTTCTAACAATGCTACACATTGGGTTGATGGTAAGTATCAAACTGCTTAAAACAAATCAAAATTACTTTATAATGATGTTGTCGAGTATTTGTATTGCTTATCTTAAACATATTTTATTAGATCAAATTAGTAAATAGGAATGAAACACAAATAAACAAACTTAAAAAGTATTTTCCAGTATACAATATGTTACAGAATATTTGTACAGCATACAAAATTGCACTGAAAATCACATTCATTTTTGTTCTATATGTGCATTAAGAGACCATAAAATGAAAAGAAGGAAAGCAAACAGTGTAATGAAATGCATGATTGAAAATACTTATGATTAGTTATTCAAGCAATGAGAAAACTTTCTGACTGTTTGATATAATCATATACTTTGTTCGCTCTGCTCATTGGACAATAACGAGTTACTAAATGTAAAACGTTTTCGATTATCTGGACAGTAATTTGGCAGACATTCAGGTTTTTAAATAATTATTTTTTATGTTCGTATTTTTTAAATAAACAACGATAATAATGATCCAATAAACTATTAACCACACACATATAATAATTCGAAAATGGGGATGCATCTTAAATTGGTTAGTACAATAATAATTTTGAGATGACCATATTCTTAGTGCGTTAAAACGTTCAGAGTTTTTAAGTTCATATTTAACCTAAAGATATAGTCTACTTTACTGTTTAACATATCTAAACGGTTCCAATGTCGAACATAAGATGGCATGAAAAATTCGTTGGCTGACAATAAAAAAATGTTCTTTTGATGTATACAATAACTTATCAGCAAATTACACTAGGGAAATTAGGTTGCGTTAAAATTAAATATACGTTGGTGCAAGAGATAAAATCATCATGAATCGCCAAGCAGAAATAGAATATTATTTATTAACTTTAGTCAACCAATTAATCATTATTAGGTGAACTATTTTGCAGCTCATATGGCCTGAAATTCCTACAGTAAAGTTGCCACTCCTTGAAAGGTAAATAAAGCAAATATTTCTGACCTTCTAGTTGAAATCTCTCGACATATATTTGTCATTTTGTAAATGTCGTCATAAGTATCTGTCTTATAAATAGGACATATTCTTGGGCAACAATTTGGTATTTTTGCTCTTCGAGACCTGAAATCGGCTGTCAATATTAAATCAGGATATTTTCCCCTTCTGGGGCATCTTATCAAATGTGTTGAATGTTTTAAAAGTTTGTTGCGTTTTGTATTCGTGGTTTCCTGTAAGCCATTTCTGTGAAATTTTGCACTTGAGTTTTGCTTTACGTCGCAGTATTTTTCAATCACTTAAGGCCCATTATAGCAATCTTTGTCTCATATTTGTGTAAATATCAACTATAGATAATATTAAACAAAGTATTTATGTTCCTTGCTGAGGGATTTCATTTGTAAATTTCAGAATGCTATTTCTCCTTTCATGTTTATGGTATATATCTTTAACAAATTTATTGAGTGATTTTTAGAGCTTGAATAATCTAAATAACATATTTTTCTGTCGATCGAGGTTTCAATATTTTTGTTGTATCGTAAATTGCTTCTTTCGTTTAACATGACGCAATTAAAACTCACAGGAACATTTTTAATTACTGCAATTTATGAACAATGTAATGAAATTTTGCAATTAAAATTTCGTTTCAAAATGATTGCTGGAATTTTTTTATATATGTAACATGCATAATTTATTTACTCAAAGTGTCTACGTTCACCCAGTGAGCAAGTCTAATTCCAACACAACAAATCGAGTAATCACATCTCATTGAAAAGGTTATTGAGCCTTAAAAGAATTATTATTTTCTATAACAAGGACTTACAAAGTTTGCAATCACTAAATAGACAGTGACGACAACAGGAGCATATTAAGTAACATGTCCTGTGAAAAGGCATGTTACTGTCTGTAATGTTAAATTACAACATAAAAACATAAAAGACTATATGTGATCTGCTGGATTGACAAATTGAATTCATTTAGTTGTTTTGTTGGATAATTTGGCCTTGCAACTGTTCAGTATAATTAACGTTGACAACTTCCATTTTTAATATTGTCAGGAAGATCTTGGCATGATTGCCAGTGCAAGACCCACAGAGGTGCTCAGTGAGTCCCGATGACCGTCTTTGTTACGAGCTAGTCAGGTTATAATACGAACAACCTGACCGGTGACCACAGTTGGTAATTGCTCTTTGCACTGTTGTAAAAGAAGTTGGATCATTGTAACAACTACAACAGTCTAAATCTTCACCTCATCTCACAACTATAATTTATAAGTGGCAGTCAAAACTGTGTTCCCGTGTGTCTGTCTCGTTTTCCTTTGATGTCTTGTTTATTACTTGTTCTTGTCCTAATATAGCTCAAATATTGCTTGTTGCACAATAATCAAACATTAAATCAATCAATGTCTAATTATACTTGGGTTGACATTCTTGATATCTCCTTTGAAAATCCCCAGAGGATTTCTTTAGACGAAGTCTAACACTTTGCAACTGGAACGTGACTGGACTTGATTTCACTATATCATTCTAAATCGCTTAAAACATTCAAAATATTTTCAATTGATATAGCTTTGCAAAATTATCGGAACTTTAGGTAAATCGATATCGAATACCAGTAAAAAAACCCGACTTTCAATCGGAAAAGTAGCAATTTACCTCCTTTAAGGTTCGATCCTGCCATGACGCAATTAAAACTCCCAGGAACATTTTTAATTACTGCAATTTATGTACAATGTAATGAAATTTTGCAATTAAAATTTCGTTTCAAAATAATTGCTGGAATTTTTTATATATGTAACATGCATAATTTATTTACTCAAAGTGTCTAAGTTCACCCAGTGAGCAAGTCTAATTCCAACACAACAAATCGAGTAATTACCTCTCAGTGAAAAGGTTATTGAGCCTTAAAAGAATTATTATTTTCTATAACAAGGACTTACAAAGTTTGCAATCACTAAATAGACAGTGACGATAACACGGGCATATTAAGTAACATGTCCTGTGAAAAGGCATGTTACTGTCTGTAATGTTAAATTACAACATAAAAACATATAAGACTATATGTGATCTGCTGGATTGACAAATTGAATTCCTTTAGTTGTTTGGTTGGATAATTTGGCTTTGCAACTGTTCAGTATAATTAACGTTGACAACTTACATTTTTTTAATTTTGTCAGGAAGATCTTGGCATGATTGCCAGTGCAAGACCCATAGAGGTGCTCAGTGAGTCCCGATGACCGCCTTTGTTACGAGCTAGTCAGGTTATAATACGGAAAACCTGACCGGTGACCACAGTTAGTAATTGCTCTTTGCACTGTTGTAAAAGAAGTTGGATCATTGTAGCAACTACAACAGTCTAAATCTTCACCTCATCTCAAAACTCTATCATTTATAAGTGGCAGTCAAAATTGTATTCCCGTGTGTCTGTCTCTTTTTCCTTTGATTTCTTGTTTATTACTTGTTCTTTTCCTAATATAGCTCAAATATTGCTTGTTGCACAATAATCAAACGTTAAATCAATCAATGTGTAATAATACTGGGGTTGACATTCTTGATATCTCCTTTGTAAAACCCCAGAGGATTTCTTTAGACGAAGTCTAACACTTTGCAACTGGAACGCGACTGGACTTGATTTCACTATATCATTCTAAATCGCTTAAAACATTCAAAATATTTTCAATTGATATAGCTTTGCAAAATTATCGGAACTTTAGGTAAATCGATTTCGAATACCAGTAAAAAAACCGACTTTCAATGGGAAAAGTGGCAATCCATCTCCTTTAAGGTTCGATCCTGCCAGGACACGTTTGGCTCGTGATTAATGGTAAACAACTAACCGATTCATCAGGCTAATGATTATTGACATCAGGATAAGTAAATTTCAAACATAAATCATTTGACTTGAAAAAGATGCCTTTACGCTGTATATGGTTTTATATGTTTATCTAATTTTACATTTTGCAGCTATCGAGCCTTGTAAACCTAATCGATAATAAACAAACTTAAAAAAAAAAACTATTGACGTATCAATATGCAGGTCAAAAGGAACTAAATAAACTCAGCACAAATTATTTGCAGTACTCATTGTTTTCTTTTTGCATTTAATGTATAAAATATGGAAATTAAGTATAATTTGTATAAATTTACAGTAATAGTTGCATTAACACGAATAAATAAAATTTAAATTAAATGACATCAAGAAATAATGATCTCTCAAAGTGTTTTATAAGTTGATTTATAGTAATGACAAATAATTTAGAAACAATACATATTGTAGCAGTCTCATACACAGTTCTCGATTGTTGAAAAGATCATAATGTAGTTTTCTCGATTTATAGCATTTGTTATGATTTCAAGTATAAGAAATAAGCTAATTGATTATATTTCATTTAAAACACATTTAGTTATGCAGTTTAAAAGCAACATATTGTTATTAAACTAAATAACATTTGAAGTTTCAGTGGAAAAGGAATACACATACACTACACCGTGCAAAAATACAGTCAGACATGTTATTCTAGTAGTGGTATAAAATAAGGTATGAATACAGAAAAATTCAAAAGATCTTGTCAACACATCTCCAATGTTACAAAATACAAAACATTTTTTCCCTATACAACATCAGAATTTGCAGCTTAAAACCGGGATTTTAAAGAACAATCGAAAGTTTGTATTGTACTGGCGTTGTTCTACTTTCTAAACGTCTGTTTGCTTATTTCAATGAATGGAAGGGCTCGAGTCCCTTTTATCATTTCAAGCCCATGCCATGTTTATTTGACTTTCACAAGCCAGAAGTGTTTGCCTTCGTATTGGTTAGATGTGTTGCGGTCTTTTAGTAACTAATTGAATAGTGCGGTTTATTTTTATCTCTTGTTTATATATGGTATGCTCTTTGCATGTCACCACTCAAATTTTGTGCTAGATCACGAGATCGATATTTCAGTTTTCTCTATTTGACACTGCTGTTAACTTTTAAACAAATCAAGCAGAGATTTTGTGTACCTACTTTGAAATCATCGCTTCAGAATTTATATGGTCGTCATTGATTTTTTCTAGGCATGACGAAATTCTAGTGACAGGTCAGGTTTTACTATCCGAATATTGTTATTGTGCCTTGTTCTTTTTACTTCTTGTATGTTTTTATTATTTTCTTACAGGTATATTCTATTAAACGAGATTTTGATATAACAATATCTGACTGTTCAGAATTTCAATGTGAAAGTTGTAGAACGGAAATTGTAAAAAATATTGCAAGTTAGTTTCGTTTGAAACTAAAAAATTTAGTATACAAGTTAAAAACATAACGCGCCCAAATACAACGGCTCTGTAAATGAACATTGGCTGAGGGAAAGGAAATTATTTCTTATTTATATATTTGCCTGCGCCAAACTGGACAGTGGCTCTATTCAATGAATTTTGGTTTGAGCTATATTTAATACGCAGTGTCTGATGGTATTTGAAATAAAATTATTTAGATAATTTTGTAATGTATCGTACAAACCCATCTCTGCACTATTTTAGGGGCGTTTGTGCGTTTCCTTGAGTACCCTTTTGGCTTTCTAAATTTACGTAAATTTCTATCTTAACTATACTTTTACTTATTATAGCTAAAATTACTCCGTTTGTTTTAAAGGGTTGGTCATTATTCAACGAAACTTGGTGCTTTATTGGAAGCAAATAATGTCAACCTTTTTCCCTATGTGCAAATAAGTAAGAGGCCGTTGTCAAATGACAGACGAAAGAAAACCTATCGAATAAAATTTTTCTAAATTAAAAAAAGTGTCGAATTTTTCTTCCCGTGGCACTTTGAAATTCCGTTTTGTACTTGTTCTCGTTTGTAAATAGTCTGTGTTATGGGAAAAAATGATATTTTTATGATAATAACCTGTGTTTAATATGTTTGTTTTTATTTATGTTGTCGTTGTCAATTCTTAAAAACTGATCCTAGAAACATTTGAAGGTCTAAATATTTTCTCTAATGTTTACGTAATATTCAAACCGCGTGAAAGATTTCTTTTGGTCAATAACTCAACAGAGACTCGTCGTAGACTAGAAATCTTTTCACTTGGGTGTTTATGATTTTCCCGGGAGAATTTGTATTTTATTTCGCAAATTTAATGCTCTTTTAAATATTAGAAGCAGAATTTTACTTATTACTCTTGGTTTATCGAATTTCTTCTTTTGGTCAATAACTCAACAGAGACTCGTCGTAGACTAGAAATCTTTTCACTTGGGTGTTTATGATTTTCCCGGGAGAATTTGTATTTTATTTCGCAAATTTTATGCTCTTTTAAATATTAGAAGCAGAATTTTACTTATTACTCTTGGTTTATCGAATTTATCCAATCTTGATAGTTCAATAATGGACTTAATAATATAATTTACCTCTGTCGATTGAAGAAATCCGATAATCCACTTCTTCCAGTGTCGTCTTCCACTAATGTAAGATCATATATGTCAAAACTTCTTTTTAAAGATTGTACTTTGAACTACTTGTCTAAAATAACTACTAATGCATTTGAATGTGGTGTTAAACCAAGTGATTTTTTGAGACCACTAGATTATTGTCTCTTGTAATAGGAAATGATATTTAGTTTCCTATAACTACTAACAAAAAACTAAGAAAACATTGTGGTCTGCACACAGTTCGTAGATACGGCATTTTAAACATGAAAGGAAAAAGATACTTCTTCTGTGTTTTAAGGCAGTATGTATAAATGTTATTTGTATTAATATCGAAAGGAAAGTGCGTAAGCAGGAGAGTTTTATTGTGGCACACTCAGTACTATATATTGTTCGTTGTTTTAATCTGAATCAGCCATATTGTTTTCTTTATTTACAATCCAATTGAACTTGCATATAATGCGCCATCTGCGATGTGCTTTTTATTTAGTTGAGCTTCGGTTAATTTTTTAAGTGCAAAATTGGGGTTTACATTTAGTTTCGGTATAGATTATTAACAAAATAATGGTTTTCCGTTATATTTTACGTTTTTCTAATTTTGAATTGACAATGCTTTTAAAATATCAGTCTAATATTTGGCATGGGGAAACTTGAGTTGTTCAAATTTGTATTTGATCGTTTGATAATGCTTTGCTGTCCATACATCTTTGTTTTTAAGTCAAAGCAATTAAAAAACATAAAAAAACTTCACGTTTAGCCATTGAATTAATGTTTTTAATTTATGGATTTAATTGGGTTGGGTTATTCACTTGCTATTGGGTTTTTGTTCTTTATTTGTGTCGGTTGTCTTTGTATGAACCTGGATTTTATCATTGTGTATTTTTTTAGTTGATCAGTCAATGTTCAATAGTCGATAAAAGTGATCACTGTCATATAAACTAAATAGGCGTCAATTTTTTTAATAAATAGCTAAACGTTTGATTTCTCATTGATTAATATCATGCCAACAAGTATCGGTAGACATTTAGTATATACAATGTTAATAAAAACTAACTGCTAATCAAATAGATGTATTGATACATAAAATAGCCCACACAATATATGGGTGCTGTCAGTTTGTTGGTAATGATGTGCAAACATAAATTATAACCGACCATTCTGTGCAACCTTTACACATTGTCCTTATTGTTAATTCATTCTTTGAAAACCATGTAGCCATAACATTAACATCAGCCCGTGAAGGACAGAAACCCTTAAGACATATATGGACGGAACTCCTAAAAGATGTAAAAATTCCAACACAGCTGTATATTGTAAATATATAAATTACCAAATGCATGCACTGTACACAAAAATAATAAAAGAAAGAAACGGTTAATGCGTTTTGTACAGTATTGTTTTGCCGTTTACTCTACCAGTCCGATTAAAAGCCATTGGTCTTGAGTGCCAACATTATTGGTACAGCAACAATTAAACATAGAAATAATTTATTTATAATATACCTTTGCGTAAATAACGGGCTACATTTTTGTTCAGTACATACCTTTCAAATTCAATTAAGAATGAAGGTAATAACAAAACACCGAATGCCAACAGAACTTAAAAAAAAAGACAATCGTGGACAAACTCGTACACCAATAACCACAAATGAGGCAACTTCATAGTGGCAGGTTACACCAGCTTTTATCGCATGTCAAACTTCCCGCTTCCATTACTGTGGTGTGTGAGTTTGTGTGTTTATAAAAAAGGTTAAGTATTATATACAACTAGTGAGAAATAGTTGTATCCAATGATCATCTAAGTTCAATCAATGTGTACTAATTCAAAAATTGTCAAACTTCCGCAATCATTTCTTTACAGGAATAATTATCAACAAAAGAATGGTATCTTTAGTAAAACTTATCAAAACGCATTCTTAAAACCTTGGCTTATAAGTCTTTAATAAAGAAATTGATGACGCTTGAAAAGTTAAGTATCTTTAGTACAAGCTCTCGCATAACTGATCAATTGATATACAGAGACAACATATTCAGGAGAAATTAAAATATTTCCGCAAAAGTGGGAACGTTTTTAATATTAAAACTTAAGTCCTATGATCATTGGCGTCATATTTGAGTTACTGTTTTTAAGTTTATAAAGTGATTTATTTAATTTCCAATTTTGATGGATATATAAACATAAGCTTATCAGCAAATTGAGCGTGTCTAATTGAAAGGACTTTATCAATATAGGTAAAATTAAAGAACCTAACTTTTGGTTGAAAAAGTTCAGATTCATACATATACATCAACAAATAGGCATTCGTATCCACTGGAATTCCGATTATCTGTTAAAACATAATCCTTTAATTATGTCGATTAGAAAAACTAGCATACTATACACCTGTTCCTCATTGTTGCCTTTTTGTTCCATATGTAGAAAAATATGTGTAACATTTAATTACATACTTGCATGCCTGTGTGGACGCAAAGGCATTATGTAGAATTTCTACAAAACAATTTTAATTTATCATTTGGAAAAATGGTATAAAGAGTTGAAAAATCTATTCTAATTGAATATATTTTAAATAGAGATCTTGATTAAATTGTCCATAAGTTCTTTACTCTTCTTTAGAATCTATGTGCGATGATTACTACACACAATAACCTATTCAACTGTAATGACAACTCTTTGGTAAAACTTCCTTCCATTTCGTCTAAGGATTTTAATTTTTCAATATGGTAAGTCTTTAGACCCTTTCATTTTCAGAAACGTGGACTAGTCATAAATTACTTATGGTTAGCCTGCATTTCACCTGGCCAAAATGCAGTACGTTTTTATGTGAAATTACCTCAGTAATGAGTGCTGGCAAGCATGAGGCATTAATAGTAGTTTGACATTGATTAATACATATATTTATATACAATATTGTTAGGAGCCTCATCCGCAGAAACAACATATTTGTCATATAGAGAAGTGAGGCACCACGTAGTATCCTCGTCTTTGAATACGGATTCAGGTCGATCGTGCAAGCAATGTGTCTATTTTTCTTCCAAACCCTGATTGTCCATACCCATTTCGACAGAACATCTTGTTCCTTTTCTCTCTTAATTCATTCAATATAATAGTTTTTATTGCATCCTCAATAGTTTTAAAGTTTAAATTCAAGTCAGCTAGTTTTTTTCTCTGAATTCAGGACCAGCAGAAATAATGATTTTGAGATTCTCGTGGTCAATGATGTTCAAATCACCAGTAATAACATTACCATTGGGCATGCGTATGAAAGGAGAACGAGAACAAATGCTTGAGGTATGTTTCAATGCGTAGGTATTGCAATCTTGTTTGTAATTGAAGATTTTTACGCGCAATTGTGTTGGTACACATATATTTACACAAGACACTAAGAGTATATTGATTTGTGAATTATAAAGGGATCTATATTTTTACTTTTTTCTATTAAGAATATTCTTTTTGTTATCTGCATCAATTCTTTTATTTCTGAATTTCATTTCTATTTTCATCAAAATGAAGCTGTAACCAAACGTGTTTTAAAAATATGGAAGAAACTATGTATATGCTAGGCAGGCAGTCTATATCGTTATGTAAATGGAATAAAAAACAAAAAAACTGTTATAACATTCGTTATTTAATTTATGCTGAATAAGAGTATAGAAAAATATATGTCTAGCAATGTTGCGAAAACTACAATGAACAAGTCGTAACAACCTTATAACAGTATGTTATTAACAAATAAACAATTAAAACGGTTTACCAAGTTATATATTAGTGCTTTGATCACTTTTAGTACTGAAAAGATTGTTAGTAAACTCAAAATTTGGATTTGTGAAAGGCATATTATGTATAATTATATGTTTAGATCTACTTTAGCCAAAAGATTCCATTCGAAATAAATTCAGTAATGTTGGACACACACATGCATACCATGATTTATAGGTTACATTGTATACATCAGCATACAATTTTATTTTTTTTAATGCAACCGAAAAACAATACTATTAATTCTTAATTGGTAATAAAATATATTTTAAACGTATAAGTTGACAGTCTCAACTGGAACTAAAGTATTTCCTAGCTATAAATGGTCAACCTTATAACAGTATGTTATTAACAAATAAACAATTAAAACGGTTTACCAAGTTATATATTAGTGCTTTGATCACTTTTAGTACTGAAAAGATTGTTAGTAAACTCAAAATTTGGATTTGTGAAAGGCATATTATGTATAATTATATGTTTAGATCTACTTTAGCCAAAAGATTCCATTCGAAATAAATTCAGTAATGTTGGACACACACATGCATACCATGATTTATAGGTTACATTGTATACATCAGCATACAATTTTATTTTTTTTAATGCAACCGAAAAACAATACTATTAATTCTTAATTGGTAATAAAATATATTTTAAACGTATAAGTTGACAGTCTCAACTGGAACTAAAGTATTTCCTAGCTATAAATGGTCAACCTAAAGATATTATTTAAAACATTATTTGACGTGTATTTTAGATACTGCAATTTAAAAGAAAACAAACGACTTATAACGACAACCCAACAAAGTTACTAACAACAAGGAATATTGCACATGTAAATTGAACGTTAATCACAGTTCTTGCCTCATCAGTATCCAACTATATCTACATTAAAAACACTCATTATTAGAAAAAACTACGTAAATAGCGTGGTGCGTATTTGGATAATTAGATATAGATTAAAGTGGAATTAAAAACAATAGCATGGGGTTACTGAATATTTCAGTGTAATTTATCTTTTGCTAAAATCCATATTAAAATTATCCAACAATAACGTATTACAGCAGAACTTTAAAAATGATAAACACTTTCGTAACATGACAATGACGTCACATTCAGGAAATAGTATTGCACTGCTTTCAATGCAAAAAAATGCACTTTCACTTTTGGTTACTTTCTACGAAAAATACTTCTATACAATAATTTTATTTAACGTTCAGTTAACTAAAAAAAGGGCAGCAGAGATTATATCACATATGTACAATATGTAAATTAATAACTTTTTAAACATATTGTTTATCAAGCTTATACAGCATATTATGTATTGATAATCTAACACATTGCTAATAGAACATTTTAAACAGATTTAGACAATATTTCTAGGTGGAATACACTAATTTAACCAGTATATTTATGTATATTAATTATTTTTTAAAACATTTTTAGGTTATTAAAAGCAGTGTACATTAACTATTGTGTCATTATAATGAAATCTCTAAAAACTTTTATCTGAAGATCCGAACTCTCATCATACAGAATAATAATTCTTGGTCTGAATTGGCCTCATTGCTTAATAAAAAATCATCTTTATAATCTGAACGGACAACGTAATGCGTAATTGGTAAAGTAATACAACAACAAACTGCCAAGAACGCTAAGTAATAAATAAATATATATTCATTCATTTAAACGGAAATATAATTTTAGGATATTAAAATAACAATATACACAAGATATGGCGAAACATATTATCTACTTGCGTATTGAATTCGACGATTGATTTAAATGCTGCTAATGTTGTATGCATTACTGTTTAAGTAAATATCAAGTACGCTCCGAAACCGAAATATCGTGTTATATAAGAAAGAAATGAAATAAATAACATTCGGGTAAAATTAAAAGTAACAAAGATAAAAACGCAGGAACTTACATAGAGTTCTTTGCCACTGATTGTAATTAGACTTGACTTTAAATTCTAAATTACTAACATAACTTACATTCTGAAAACCGAAGTCAGAGCTAGATATACACAGAAAGCATTAAAAAAATAACATTTCATTTTTTGTGTTGCAACACAAATTTACTCACACATAGAAACATTACGTTGCAACTGACATAATAAATTCGCACACATATGTGTAGTCGTTATAAAAAAATATTGACAAAATCATGTATTTCGCAGTAAAATCACTTATGGGTTACTTAAATAGTTATATATATAAGATTTACAAAAATTCTAATTAAATAAAAGGACGGATTTTTTGTTTCACATAATTGTTAAACATGTACGATTGCACGACATTATAACACATAGCTTTGTCAAATACAGCTTAAATTTAATTGCACGTCTTTAGGATTTCAGAAAAACACAGAAGTCTCGAACATCGTTGTACAGTATATAAAGATTACTTTGGAATCATTGAGACCTTTCATTAGCAAAAAATACATTAATCTGAGTAGCTTTACTCTTTTCTTTTAATTTATCAAAGATTTGTATCAGTTCTTTACCTGGAAAACAAATACACTGTTGTAAATGATTCAAATAACGAAGATCGAAATAAATATATAATTATATAAATATACAACTTTCTGATGCATATATTTTATATTTAATCAAACTATACATGTATATTTAAAATTTAACAACAAAAGAAACACATTTATTCGTCGATTCTTATAAGATCTATTTAAACAATCCAATGTTTTGGATTTTATTCTGACTTCATTTACCATAAGACTATTCGTGTCGGTAGCTTTTGTTTGTGTGTTGTTTTGTTCTGTGTTTGTTGTCCCATGGCTTTGCGTTCGTGTTTTGGACTTTTTTTTATTAAAGTGAATTAAAAGAAACGCTTTGGCTTTTACATTATTGATTCAACTTGGTTGATAGTTGAAATTACTTACTGCTTTTCTTTTTCCGCATTTTTATCAAATATTTTTGCCCTCTTTTCAAAATCAATGATAGCTGGGGGCAAAGGTTTTCCACCATCATCTGAATACTGATCAAAAGCATCGTTGATACCTTTCCTCAAATCGTATAAGAAACCAATTGGTTTGTTTTGTAATTCTAGAAAGTGAAAAGAAACATTAATGCTAAGTTTCTACTTATTCTTTTCAGAATACTGTTTCTGAAAGAAGATCACATTTTTTGAATATTACACATCAATCAAGAAACAATATTGCAAAGGAAATGTGCGCTTTGACTGTGTAAAGTTTTTTCCTTGCATCGAATTTAGACGGAACTATGTAATTATACCCCCGCTTCGAAGAAAAGGGGGATACTGTTTACCCTTGTCCGTTCTTTTGTTCGTCACTTCGTTCGTCTGTCCGTTCGTAACAAAAATTTCTCTCGCAGTTTTCTAAGCAACTATAGGATTCAGAAGCCTGATATTTTCATTTATCCTAGAACCATATGGTGTTTAGTGATTTTATGCTCCTTTGTCATCATCTACTTCCTGTTTACTGAATACTTTTTGTGAAAGCGGGGGTATGACTAGTGAGCATTGGCTCACAGATTAACTTAATTTTACTTTACAAAAAAGGACAACTTCTTATATGCACAGTTCAGTACGTAATTATTATTACAAAAATATTTTAATTTCACACTTTTTCGCTTCTGAAAATCTACCTTTAAATAAAATAATTAATAAGTGGTTTTAAAAATAAGAATGCCTTTACTGTGGAAATGGACCATTTTTCATGTCAGACGTACTGGAAGCAGAGTTAACAATAATTCTTCAAAGCAACAGATGTTTTAGAAGGGTTTGTCTTGTTTGTTCCCGATGATTGTTTTTGTATGTTTATGTTTGTCCGAATTTTTGTGTCCTTTTATAACAGGTCTGAAAGTTGCTTAGGATGAACCACTCTGCCAAATTTCAAACTCTTCTTATGTATGGTGTCTGAGAAAAGCTTGACGGAAATTCGTACATACGGACGGACGTATTTACGTACAAATGTAGTCCCAAACAGGAAGTAGTTGTCCGAAAGGTTTGAAAGTCGCTTAGGACGTACAACTTGTGATACTAAACCACCCTGCCAAATTTCAAATTGTTCTCATGTACGGTTTCTGAGAAAAGCTTGACGGAAATTCGTTCGTACGTACGTTCGTATGGACAGACGGACGGACGGACATGAGTAAAATTTAAGGCCCCCCGGACATGTCGTTGCAGGGGCATAAAAATGCCTTTGTTCATATCATTTTATAGAAATAAAACACTACTTAAAAATCGTCCAGGAACATTCTAATGTTCAAAACGTACGATTTTACTATTAGAAGTAGGGTTTAATTGGCGGTATGTAGCACTGGCATGTACTATTAACAAAAGTCTGTCTGATTAACACTTGACATTAAACAATGATAATAAAAGTTGAAAATATACAAGTCTATTACCTGGTTTTTTAGATGAAGCTTGCACAGGTCGTTTACCAAACAGATTCTTAAATTTATTAAGCAAGTACTCCACTAATTCTTCTTCTCTACTCCGTTTTGTCAGGTTGTGTACGGCGTTAATACTCTCACCAAGAATAGCCAAGAACATCGTAAGCAGTGTGTACACCATTAATAAAATGAAGGTGAAGAAGTAGAATTGTGCCATGATCGGATCTTTGTCGTTCAGTTCTGTAAACTTGCTCTTTCCTATCATACTTATGAACAAAGTTCCTAATGACTCAAAAATATTGCAGTACGAATCAAGGTCACGTCCAAATAACAAATAACCTAACATTGCGTAACAGAAGAAAACATGCAGGAAAAAAATACCAAACCAAAACAAATCTTTTGCGCAGTTATCAAAAACTCTAAAAACCATACCGACACGCTTATCATATCCCAAAATGCCAACCAATCTAAGAGTAGCTAGAAAAGCCAAACATGCAAGCAATGCATTAAAGAGCACGTCCCACAATGCAATATGCTGAAAATTTATAAACTGTTTCGGATCTTTTTTGTATTTTTCTAATGACTGTGCAGCCATTATATATCGCCCAGCGTACATGGCAATACCAACTAAACTCAACACAATACAAGTTAAGTCCAGAACTGACCATACACTTTTAAAGAACGCTTTCTTTTTCTTGACAAGTCCATATATAACTTTTATAATCAAAGCTATAAGAAACATAACAAAAATAATCTCACAACACAATGTATAGATACCAGTGGATCCCAGATGCTGATAAATTCGGAACGGATAAATAGAATATTGATGTATTAAGCCTCCAGTTTCCGGAAATTCAGTAAGAAATGTGTTGTACGCAAACAGATTCAGATCGGGCGTATATAAATTGAATTCGAGGAAAATAGCACGGGTGTTTTTGTCAAACCACAAGTAATCCATCAATTCATTTAATGTCCTATTAGCAAAATCTAAGTTTACATTTAGTTCTGTAATATATCCACCGCCTCCATAAGTTTTATATTGACCCGCCATCGGAATTCCCCATATGTCAAGTGCTTTGGTAAATTTCCATCCCGCATATGAAAACGAACGTGCCTCTTTTTCAGGATCACACTTTCCAACAACCCACATAAAACAAAAATCTCTGTCTTCTTCACTGGTTAATGTATAGTCTGGTGATGTATTTGTTTCACCAAAAATTGGAATGTCTGTAGTACCTGTGTAAAAATAACACACAAAAACACAAGAAATGTTTATTGAATTGAAATGTATGTTACTACGTTTACTTTAATTATTGAAAACCGACATCTTACTGTTATTAAAATCTTATTTACTTTTATATACTTCTGATATTAAATTTTTGTTCAGAGATTTTCTGAGGGTACTCAGTCTCCTCACATAAAATGGACGCCACGAGATATATAAAACATTGAGGAAAGCTTCATTCGACAAACAAAAATATAACTCGAAAAGCAGTACCGCGGTCCCTAGTAGATAGCCTGTTTGGAGAGTACAACGCTTCTTGCACGATAAGAACCCTATTGTAGATTTTAAAAAGATCAAGTTCAAAAGATACGAAAACCTTAATTCTCCCTTACTACCAATTAAACCACACTTTTCTAGTGGCAGTCATAATTGTGATCCAGATGTCCCAACCATTTTACCCGTTAGTCTAATTTCATCTAGCTAGATACTTACCGCTTGTCACTCTAAGCTGCCTCAGCCTAGGTGGACCAACACGATAGCTAGTTAAATCGTGAAAATATTGTCTTAACCTCCATTGTAAACGTTCTCCATTATAATTTGTTTCTGGGTACAGTACAGGGAAAGCCGTATCTCTCAGCCATCTTATATAATCCCTAACCCGAATAATCTAAAATATAGAATTGTGTTGTTACTACTTTTCTATATAAAAGTCTGAATTGATGTTTTTGCGTGAAAAATTGCTTTGCGCATTTGGTCTAGATTATGATCCTTATGTATATTAAAAAGTGCAAATTCAGTTCAACAATTTTTTGTCACAGCTAATCAGCATTTTGAAATTTGGCGGTTTTTCATATGAATTTTTTCTTATTTAAAACAGACGTGTATGCTAGGAGCAAGCGGTGTTGTTCGAAACTCTTCGGGAAATGTTGTTTACCCAGGAAAAGTCTAGTGGTTTGTCTGAATCCCACAGAATGTCACGAAAGCTGAAAGACTTTTGTAAACAACGTTAAATCCCGTCTGAATAAAAAATTGCTGGCTTAAATGTAAAATTCATTAGCAAATATCAAGACGATCTGTGAAATGTAAACAATGGAGTCATAGTATGAATTATAGAAGGTTATCGTAATTAAATGTTCATACAGTGTAATTGAAAATAAAAGATGCAAGCAATAAACTGGGGACATGGTACGATTGTTAGTAATAATAATTCAATTAGTAATGATTTTTATCATTACTAACAACAAGTACGTCACTAATGAATCGAATATGTCCCCCCTTTGAAAACGACTTATTTAACTCTTTGTTCGTAGAAATGTTACGCATTCGTTTGTTGTATTTTTTTTTCATTTTCTGTTATATGTTGCTGTTTAATTTAGTAAATTAAAAAATAGTTATGTAAAATCCTTAATTTAAAAAAAAACGCTTCATATAAAATGTGCAAAAAAGTGCACTATACCATTAAAAAACGTAGATTCATATTGAAACGCCTTTAAAAAGGTTACGGTATTATAAATCCTACCAAAATTAGTCTGCTTGGTTGCGTGATTCTTAAACCAATTTCTGTTTGTGTACAAAATAGCATTTTATTTTTTTTTAATAAAAAATGGAATGAGTTACAATAATAGTCTTTATGTCTAAGGAAACAGACTAAGACATTAAGTTTTGAGCATTTTATTCCTTCCGTGTTTCTCTATCTGTGACGGTAAGGTATTTTGGAAGTGATGGCATTAACAAATTGGGTAAAAACAACGCCTGTTGATGACCGAAAAATATAGCATAAGTGTGAGTTGTGAAATATATACATCATACGATGTAGCTGATGGGATATGTATCAATGAACGGGAAGTTGACAGTTGTGCTGATGTATAAACTGGTATTTTTGCAAAATACTGCTAAATTATAAAAAGTCACGTAATTGTTCTACAGATAACAAACGCTTTTTTCAGACAGCACAGATTGCTATTTCTTTTTTAGATTCTTTCGGCAATTCAAAAACCATACCTGTTCGAACTTCATTAAACTTGCATCTTGTGGAGATACCAGTTTAGTCTGGATGTTTGCATAAAAGTTATAAGATCTGTTATCACGATTACTGTAGCTGATACTGTATATTATCCACAGACAAAAACAGGTAATTATGACCTGCTTAATACTTTCTGTCATTTTGAGCTCTTTTTCCCGCTCTTGTCTAGCTTTCTTGAGTGCTGATGTATCTAGTGGAGGAGCAGGCAGTCTTACACCTACAATTGATGTACATTTTAATTTAAAAATTTAATAAACACTAAAGACCTATTTCTATTTTTAATTGCACGCTCTTGTTGACATTGAATTCACAATGATATGTTCGTAGCCAAAAGTTTTGTGAGTCCAAATATACCATTTTTTTATCTTGAACAGTAATAATAACACAATTTCAAAAATAATACCAATCCATCAAAATAATAGCATTGAAAATTAAACGCAGTATAAACCTAAGGTGTGTAGAAAAGCATTAAAAATGTCAAAAGTTATCAAAAATATTTCATATCAACAACAGAATGTCTACTGTTTGGTTAGTAATTCCTTTTTTTTGGAACAGTCGAACACCTGACATTGGCTCAGTAGTAATATGTCCGAGATGACATTTAATGTCTCACTGATAAAAAGTAGTACTTGCCGCTTTCATAGCCAAATCTTTGCTTATAATTCTTTAATATGTAAGATCGTTCAAGGCCAGTTGGTCTAAACTTATCCGTTTGTTTAAGTAGCATGGCAAATATTGCAGACATCAGTAGAACCTGTTAACATATTTATATTAAAGACTGTATAAAATATACTTTGATATACAGCATAATTGTCTTTAATGTATAGAATAATTTCAATAACTTTTTCACTGTAATTAATATCATATTATGTTTATTAAGAATAGTCATCAAATAAGCAAGTGATTCATTACCTTTAATCTAGTTATATGAAATAGAATCTTTAATCATTCTTAATAAATTTCTGGTTATCAGGATCAAAACAACAAAAAATAAATATAGTATTTGGAAACAAACCTTAAGTGGATCCACTAGACACGTTGAACTGAAAAATGACAGAAAAAATTGACCAAGCCACACTTCTGATTTCTGCTTCCCCCATTCAATACTAAACAGCAAAACAAAGAACGCACATGCTACAATTCCTCCCAGTGCTAACATCCAAGCAATATATGCACACCAATATGGAAGAATAGTACCATCTGTATTAAAAAGTCCTTTTGCTACAAGATTTTTCTCTAGTTCTCTACTTTCTGCCATCATACGGTCCATCCAGGTGTCCAAGACTGGAACTCGGTATTTGCGAGACGAACCTTTAATATTGTAACTCACATTTTTTCTTGGTTTGCTTTTCTTAAACAGCATAATTACTAGTATCGTAGTAGGTGTAGATATTAGGGCACAAATAAAGGCAATGTAAATTGCTCTTAATGAAAATGAAAAGGGTCCAACATGAACATCAGTCCCAACGTTTGAATATTCATCTTCTGGTCTGAAGTACAATGCGTTTCCAATCATTGTAAGGAAAATGAACAATAAGAAACAGGTCAGTCTTTGACATCTTGTATAATGACTGCTTGTCGGGCGGAAAAATATTGCAATCCACATGTGATTGTCAGCTAGGTTTTCTTTCGTGTTTAAGTAAAACATATTGGAAAAAGTTGTAACGTTCTCTTTCCCACAGACAGGTAATACAGCATCTATGCTGCTATCCTCAGAATCTAGACATAACCATTTACCACAAAGGAAAATAAATCTGCCAATAGACAAAATAGAAAGTACATATAAACTTAAACAGAAAGAATGTCAAACAACTAAACCTTTCTATTATACTAGTATAATTTTTATACAGGGCAAGAATGTTTTCGATCGCTATAAGTTTTTAAAATGTTATTAAAACATAATTTGATGGAGTAATGTGTATTTATACATCGATTGTTTGCTGTTTTAACTCAAATCATGCTTAACTCAATGATATTTACCTTTCTTTCTTTTGAATATCTTCAACATCGACACGAGTGAGATACCATGATGAGGAATCTCCTTCTCCAGAATTATCATGCCAGATATAAACATAACTTAAATCACCCAGTGGATACGGCGTCGACATAAGGAAGTGTACCACGCTTGCTGTAGGAATTTCCTAGAATGAAAAAAAACGTGATATTATAGAAAAAAGAAAACGTTTAGTACATATTATAATTTTATTCAGTGTAAAGTAGATGTTTGTCCGAGTTAAATTTGTAATAACAAAATCCTACTCCCAAAATGTGACAGAACAGACTAAAGAACATAAGGTGGAAGGTATGCTTTATCCTGGCATTTTTTATTTTTCAGATTAAATGTCTTACAAAAATCTATAACATGTGCAGCAAATTGTCTTTTACACTAAAGACATTCAAATCTGATATGTTTTATGTTATGACTAAATTACAAGTATACGAACTATTTATACAATAGTATACGAAAATAATTGGAACAACAGATGTTCACAAAATTTCCCAACAGCAACAAAACTCATATAACAATTTTGCGATATTTAATGACAGATTGAAGCATCAAAAGAAAAAGCCCAAAATGTACCTGATGAATATATGTACTTTAGTGCAAACCATCTGCTTTTGAACACGTGTATATATTATGTGCCGTTAGTGTGATTTATTAAATTATTTCCAAATGTACAAATTTGAAATTTGCTGTGAATTAATTCCATGTATATACTCGATTCCTTTAATTCATATGTTTCAAATATTTTTTCACTTACAATTTTCATACATTTATTGTTATGAAACAACATCGCCGATTGGAAATTGTACATAGCTATTTTACGAAAAGTACTAGAATGGCATTTATTCCTAGTTATACTCGTATTTGTTCATTAAGGATAATGTATATTAGCCTTAAATCTACACAAATCCAGTAGAAAACGCGATATTTATGGCTATTGTCTGGAAAGAAGTGTTCGTTCTCGATACTGTCATCACTTAAAATTTTGACCTGTGTAATTTGCGAGTTATCTTTCTTGCTACAGTAAAATCAGAATTACGGGTTAAGTTTTGTGCTCGTCACTTGTGTATTAAATATTATTTGATTTTGTAACAGGTAGACACTAAGACTTTGTCGTGGTAACATTTTTACATTTTCCAAAAATACGGGAATGTGTAACTTTGCGGGAAATAGTCCATGTAACAGTAATTGTGACGTTCTCTTGTGACGTAAAATGTTATCTTTCGAAAGGGATTTGTTGGTATTAATGGGTTTGGTTTTGTCCCAGAAAGCGATTTGTACGTTCTCCTAACAATTTAAGAAATACTAAAGTTATTTTGGGTTGCGTTTAGGTATTTTAGGAATACATTAATACTGTTCAGGTTATTTTAGCTACGTTTAGTCATCAAGCGATGAAGTTCGCGACTTTGAGCTAAAAATATCGGTTGTACTGTTACGCTAATTTTACATTTCAGGGATTTTGTCTTTACTAAATTTCTTTATTGGCATTATCGTCTTTTTTAGCGATATATATTTATTTATATACTTAATCTAAACTACAACCCAGTGTTGGATAAAATTGCTTATTTGTGGAGTGTGAATTTTGACAGCGATTGTGAATACTGTAATACTTTTTGTGATATTTCAAAGTCATTTTAATAAATTATTTATTGAACCTTGTCAGAATTGTTAGTGTTGCCCTCAGTTTATTCAAGTATATTTAACTAAAACCGCTCGGATATACACGTTCTGCAACATTTATTATAAATATTGAAAATGTATTTGTTATTTTAACAGAGATTTATAAACGTCACAAAAAGACAAAAAAAGTCAAAGATTTATAGCGTTGTACAAAGATTTAATATAAATATCAAATAAGTATTCGCAACTTTCGACATATAAAACCTTCCAGTATGACATATGTTGATAATACATATTATTTTTGTGTCCAAATGTTTTCTACATGTATTAAATAAATGAATACTACCAATAAAAAATATCCTTCAATACAAAATTTTTTCCTCTAAGACTTTATTAATATGATCAATCAGAATCTGTACCATGTAAATATTAAAAAACTGTAAGAAATTTAAATCAAGAGGGTTTATAATTAACGATATATTGCGAAACGTATACATGTTATAGTATGATAAACTTGATGGGCGAGATTGTATCTTTGAACTGGATTTGCTGCAAATATAACCCTTTATTAGTGTACTAATTGAAATTGAGCTTGTTTGGCTGCAGTTTACGATAGTTATTTTGTTGAGAGGTTGTTCTTGTGGATACCGTTATGGTAAATTACGACAAATTAAATATCCGTAACAAGTTTGTTTCAAACGTCTAGTGCTTACTGTGGGGTGAATTAAAAGCTATATTGTTACATTTACTCTTTAAAATTTATGTTGTCAATAAAGAGAAGTCTTCACCAATCAAACGCAAACGGGTCAGTAAAATAATTAATTACAAACGAGGCAAACAACTTTACAATTAAGTACAAGTTGTATCAAATATGTGGGCATATTAAAACAACGTGTTTAAATAAGACTTGCATAAGCTAAATGAAAAACATTAACGAAAAGGTTATTGAAAATAATTAAGAAATAATTCATGGCTGCCCCAATTTTATGGATTATTTAAATATGGGTAGGCATTATATTCATGAATATTTTGCCATGAGCGTTAGCGAATGGTAAAATATCATGAATATAATGCTTACCCATATTTAAATAATCCATAAAATTGGGGCAGCCATGAATTATTTCGATTCTGATATGAAAATACAGAAATTTTACATTTCGCGACTACCTAGGTAAAGGTTTATTTTGGCTGTTCCAATTTCCGAGAACCTCCCTTGTTCCGAAATTTTTATATTTCTCGTGTAAAACTTAGTAGAAAAAAAACGAAGAAATAAAAAAACAAACAAACATAATTATTAACATTTACAATAAAATTTAACAATCAAAACAAAGAACGACAAAATTAAATGCTTCATTACATCAGTCGCCGTGTGGCGTGTCTGGGACTGTTTATGTGTTGCTGTGTTTGCGTGAGAAATGAAAACTGCTTACCGCATTTGGTCGATCTTATGCTCCTGTTTTAGATCCACAATGGTGCAAATTTAAATCGACAGTTGTTTTCCACAATTAATCAACATTTTGAAATTCGGTTGCGTTTTCATTTTGATACGTAACGGTAAATTCGTTTGTGGTGGGGGCGGGAAAAGTCTCGCGGTTTGCATTGAACGTCATTGTAAACAACGCAACGTCCTTTGAATACACAACGTAGCTAAAGTCAAGGAAGACTTGTAACATGTAAACAATAAAGGCATAGAATAGAAAATGGACTTGTTATCGTGAAAACATGTTATCTATGGGATTTTCTTACAAAGGTACAAAATAAAATAAATTTTAAAGCAAAAACATCAACACACGGGGGTTTTTGAAATGGCTGGAACAGCCGTATTTTGTTGGATATTTAAATAGAGGTGTGTTTCCAAAGCGTTTGAAGGACGTCATATTAGAATGATGGTTTTGTTCAACTGGATACGACAATAATGATAATGTTGAAAAAACAAGAAAAAACAATCACATGTTGAAGTGCAAAACATTGATAAAAAACAATGAGATCAAATAACACATGTGCTGTTAACAAAAAATATATACTTACAGATCGAACTCCATCTGACAATTCTCTAATACCGGTATCACCATCTTCTCCACATACTATAAAACCAATTCTTGACTTAGTGCCTGCTCCTTTTCTCATTCCTGTATAAACCGTTACTAGGTAATAGTAAGTATCATCAATGAAGTTGTCAATCAAAGGGGTAACACCCCACTGAAAACAAAATGTGAAGATTAAATGTCAATTAAATAACAACCGTAAATCGGTTCATTGTTCTCTCAATAGCCATGTGTTTTATTTAAGCGTGCTTAGTTTTAGGTGTTTCGCCCAACTTATATTTTTAATTTTGTCACTTTTGATGCCACAAAGTTTTTCTGTTTAAATTTCAGTATTAAACAAGGTTATTTAATCTGTTTATATATTTTGGTATATAACTTGCAGAGGAATGTGTTAATCATGTTTTATTCGATTATGTAATTACCACACATATCATACAAAACAAATGTTTATGATTGTCCTACTTTCAGTAAACAACGATAACATATTTAAATCTTAAATGGAAACTTCGCGAAAATATGAAAATTTAATATGTTATTATTCAAATAAAAAGAAACGCTTTTGCCTCTTGAAGTTTTATTATATTTTCAACGGTTACGTTTCTGCATTGAATTTACCGTGTACAAAATGCACTTGTGAAAGTCCGCCGTCTTGTCAATATCTCGTCACTAGATGGCGATACTAAAGATCACTTGACAGCTAAGTACCTAAAAATCGTCGTATGACAATGACGGTCAATAACAGACGGTTGTACTATAAGACAAGAGAATAATTTAATAGTAAGGTGATCTTCATTAAGCTGACCTCCTTTTTAATTTTTCTTCGAATATTAGTTTTAAATTTTGTCCACAAATATGAATTATATTGAAAATTATTCGTTTGATATTTTTCAGTTTGTATCTTGTAATCAGATTTTGCAAGTTATTGAACGAAACTTTGTATAAAAAATATTTTCGAAGTTGAATATTTAAGAAATAATGGTCGTTAAATGCAGTATTTTTAAATACTCTTTTCGCGCATCATAAAAACATTTCATGTTTAGTACATTTATTATTATTATTATTATTATTATTATTATTATTATTATTATTATTATTATTATTATTATTATTATTATTATTATTTATTACTGGTAACATGTATTGTTCGTGTGCGCAACAGTTTTTAATATTGTACTTGTGTACTGGTATATTTATTTACCGTGTCAGTTTTACGTTTCTCTCGACCTGGCATCTAAAGGAATTCGAAATCTTATATACATCCTGTGCCCTTACACTTCGGTGTCTGAATATTCATACTTCAAAGTGGGCGTCAAATGATCTCGTAATTGCAATAAACATCATGTTTGTTTACTTATTAAACCTGATAATTACCCTTCATAAACGAGAAATTATTAAATGTAAAATTTCACGTACAGGTGCAACTATCATTTGAAGACGTGGAAAATTATCTGCGTATTTTAATTTATGTTAAAAAAAATTATATAAATATATCTTTTATTTCCAATTAAGTCTTTACGTAAATTCTATTTAAAATAAGTTAATAAATAAAGACAGATTTGAAATCTTTTCCAGAAGTACTTTTATTAATATAAGATCATTACAACATTAAGACCGATTTGGTAATCATGTTTTCAGCTGGTAATAAAACATCGCCCCTGTTGTTTATTCTTCAAAGTGCAAAGGCAGACACACATAATTTTAACTGTATTATTTATCACATTTACTGGATAAAGCAGGTTGTTACGTCACAAACTGCAATCTCGTGGTAAATACTGTCAGTATGATGGCCCATATATACACAATTTTACCACCTTTAATCTACACTAGAAGCGTAACGGTTGAGGATATAATAGAACATCAAATATGTTTCCTTTTTTTGAAGAATAACACATTAAATTGTTATATTTTTGCGAAGTTTCCTTTTAATTTTTTTGTATTCTTCCGGCAATGCATCTGATTTAATGACGCTTAAGGTTTTAGTGTTATGATCAAAACAAGATTCTAATTAGTAAATAGTAAGCCAGACATGATTATGTTTGAATACAAATTGTAACAATTGTATAAGAAAATAAGGAAATATACATATAAACATACACGTATACCTATAATTTCCCATTACACACCACTGTGTATATTAAGCCATACATTTTACGATATTGTCTAACCGGTCAGCGATTTCAACGTGTCAAATGTTGGTGCATGCTTTATTTTGGTGTGTTATTTTTGGCGTCTCACCAAATTAACCCGTATTACAGACAAACAGACCGAAAATATATATGTCCCTAAGCTGAGTCGCGCGAACTAATATAACTAAGTTTTATTCCCCTATTATACTGCTCAGGAATGTCAACTACAGATATGTTTACTCTTAAAGTTTCTTGTAATGATGATTCTAGTATATGTAATTGGTTTATCGATTGGAAATAAACCAATTTAAAGACAAAGCTTTGAAGCTGTGCTCTGCCGGCAATTTTTTGCATTTTTTACTGTTTACTGTTTCTTTTTAATTGATGCAAGTACTGCTATAATTTGTTGGTGAATTTTATTTAAATGCACTGCATTAACGAGTTTCGCTGTTTGTTAGCCAAGAAAACGATCACGATTTTAAATTAAACACGTTATTTCTATTCAAAGACCAATAACAACAAAAATGAATTAAGCGTTTGTCACTGTCTGTTTTTTTAATCTTGCAGAATTTTAAAACCCATTTTGCTAAACTATTCGTACAATTTTACAGCTAAACCAGAACTATAACACAAAGCAGTAAATAAACGAGTGAGAGATCATACCTTGACAATATCTCTTTTATCTTGATGTCGTGCCCATATCAACAGTACAAGGTACACTATAAGGATTCCAATCAAAGTTCCTAACACCGCAGCTTGGCTTTGCAGATCAAACCTCAAAAATACAGTTGAGAAATCAATAGTATTTGGAGCTACGTAGAACGTGTTCCCAAATGTTAAACCAAATGAAGGCTTGCATTTACACTCTATGATGTTTTTATCTGGAAACCAATCCATCTGCAAAAGAGTTATTTACAAGGAAACAATTATTACGCAAGATTTGTCAGTTGTTCTCTAACCTTATTCTTATGAGTAAGTTCAAATATATGTCAGTGTGCTGGCTTGCCTGAATTTAACATTTAAATTAGTATATCAATACGCTTGAGTATATTAAACTTGCATTTGATTCAAACTAAGATTTGAATGTAACCCAAAAGTCAAACTTTAGCGATTAAAGATAGGTATTTTAATTCGTGTGACATTTTTTTACCTAAAATATGGATGTCAATGCGCTAGATACAGCCTAACTACACAAGTGTGGACACAGAAAAACGTCTCGCCTGTATTCCGCATCAGTAACGAAAATAAATTTGGTCATAAGCATTACGTAAATAGCATTAAATATCAGCAGCGGCCTGTATACAAAATATTGTCACCATACCCTGCATAGTTGCAGGGGAACAGCCGTAACCCAAAAACTTTAACGTAGTCAATGGACCGTGAAATTGAGGTCAAGGTCAGGTGACACCTACCAGACAGTCATGTACTAGTCATCAGCAACCTATACACCAAATATTGTCATCCTACCATGCATAGTTACAGAGGAACTGTCGTAACCCCAAAAACTTTAACGTAGTCAATGGACCGTGAAATTGAGGTCAAGGTCAGGTGACACCTACCAGACAGTCATGTACTAGTCATCAGCAACCTATACACCAAATATTGTCATCCTACCATGCGTAGTTACAGAGGAACTGTCGTAACCCAAAAACTTTAACGTAGTCGCTGGACCGTGAAATTGAGGTCAAGGTCAGGTGACACCTACCAGACAGTCATGTACTAGTCATCAGCAACCTATACACCAAATATTGTCATCCTACCATGCGTAGTTACAGAGGAACTGTCGTAACCCAAAAACTTTAACGTAGTCGCTGGACCGTGAAATTGAGGTCAAGGTCAGGTGACACCTACCAGACAGTCATGTACTAGTCATCAGCAACCTATACACCAAATATTGTCATCCTACCATGCGTAGTTACAGAGGAACTGTCGTAACCCAAAAACTTTAACGTAGTCGCTGGACCGTGAAATTGAGGTCAAGGTCAGGTGACAGGTGACTGACTGGCAAGTACTCATCATAAGCTACCTCTGGACCAAATTTGATGGACCTAGGGCTTGAGCTTACAAAGATATGAAGCAAGATGTCAAGTGTTTACGCCGCCGCCGCCGCCGCCGCCGCCGGATTCCCATACATATGTCTCGCCTCCAGCGACTTTCGTCGCAGGCGAGACAATAAACCATCCATTTTCAGACTGAAGCTATAAAAAACTTCTTAAAGTCTTTTTCTGTTATAATTATGCCTACACAGGCAAAATTATTATTACAATATTACAATAAGAAAGACATCTTACCTTACAGTTGCTTGCATCCCATGCTTGTCTTGTTGGGTCCCATTCTTTACATGCTGATGTAACGATATTGATAGTGTAAGGTAGCAGCTCGGCTTTTGATATATTGTAAGATCCATTTGCATACGCTCCACTTGTTGGCTGCCATATTACACCAGGAAAATCTATAAAATCAGTCCAAAAAAGCATCAGAGAGTATATCATCGATGTACGGAAGACCTATAAGTAACATAGTGTTTAATATTGTGGCAGACATATGTCTGTCACAATTTTTTGGGGTTTTTTTTGTTGTTATTTCAAAATGTTATCGCAAATAAAATAAATTGAATACAGTGCTTGCTGTAACCTCTATATATACATGTTTATATTTAATATTACTAGGCTTTTATCGTACTTTTTGGCAAGACCAATATGAGAAATATAATTCGGGATTTATCTTTGGATCAACTGTGCTATGTATGTGCTAAAACAAAGGTCTCTATAGGTATTCCGAATAATTAGTACGTACAATGGATAGTCTTACATTGCATTAACAAATATATTAATTATGCTCTTTCTTTAACAATTATATCGTTTTATCGCATTTTCAAACGATTATGTCTGTTGTAATATTGAACCCTGCATGCTATGGAAAAATGATATCAAACTTAACTCGTCAGATTGAATTATCGCCCATTTTGCATCACTTTTAATGCATTCTAATTAGTTGTGTTGGGTTATCTGCGACGTTGCAATGTTTTTTCACTCCTTGCAACTGTTAACGTCATAAAGTAATGTCAGGAAAATGTTTGCGCAAACGGGTGCCGTTGCCCTTCTTTAGAAATAATTCATATTAAACCTCAAGAGACAACAAATTCATTGAAAGTCGTATTTTATTAACTGTCTTGGTGTAACTTAAAGCCAGAGGCTCCTTTGTTATAACAAATGAGATTAAATAACTGGAGTTGATATTTTTATTTTCAACCTTTGCTTATTACGAAATCTAAACATAACATAACATTCCAGAAGAAATGGAAATACCACCAAAAAACACTTATTTATGGTAATTCGGACAGTACCCAAATAAAACACAATGTTAATAAAATGATAATTTAACGACTCAATATATTTAATGCGTCATGTTATAACTCGGATGAACTCATGTGAAATTTTTTTTTAAATTAAAACATTAAAACAAAAATCACACTGTACACATTTACGGTAAATAAACAGAAAAACAAGAATGTTAATATTTAAGATAACTATTTCTCTATTTATAAGTGATTGATTTCAGAAATTTAATTGAAATTCTAATAACCAGAGACTCCTAGCATTAAAAATAGCTCACTTCATCAACATTTAACAACAGAAATCAAGTTCCATTTAAGAAATGGCAGTTATCTGAATTGGAAGGCGTGGTGATCATATGCAATTCTAGTGATGCATCTTGTTTTTTAAATGAGTCGATTGTTTATGAATATTGTATGCAAAATTATAAACGATCGACAAAAAGTGCTTCACTATGAATCGCAGTAAAATACAATAAACATGTGCTATAAACTCTTTGTGTATTTAATGTGGTAAAATCATGGTGTTTCAACAATACAATCAACAAGGGTGTCAATAATTTTTACTCAACGTTTTGTTCATATACAACCACTGCATTCTTTAAAATATTATTTAATTCGTATTACTGAGGTTATTTGAAATTTTTGTAACGTGTTTTTGTAAGGTTGAAATAATTAATGACACTTAAGCTATACATACGGGTAATTATAAAAATGTTTTGGAGTATTTGTAAATACAAACGGCAAGGTACTTGATTTGTGGTATTTTTGTGAATGTCATTTACATCAAATAATTTACTAATCGGTTATAAATTACTGAAAATAAAGTGAAAATCATGTGAGACAGAGAAATGGTGCGATTGCTCGCAAAGCCAAGGGGTGAAATAAAATTTGAAAAGTGATCAACAATACAACTAAATGCATGGGCCCGAAACGAAAATAACAATATCTTCAATCGTTAAAGTATAATCGTAATTAATTTGTAATATTTACATTCTTAAATAAAACATAGAAATTTTAAGAGGTCATCCTTAAAATGTCAGCTTCACACAAGTGAAATAATTTTACCTATGAAATCGTTACTGGTCGCTATAAAAAACAATCAACAAAAATGTACTAAGACGTTGTTCCAGTTATTTATTTTATCTCATATGGACACTATAGTAAGTGATCTGGAGAGGGCTTTTTGCGTGAAAAAATGAAAACTGCTTACAGCGTATGGTTCACCTTGTGTTCTTTTTGTAGATCAAGAAGGGTACTATTTGAAATCAATAATTATTTCATCAAGATATTCAGCGTTTTGAAATATGGCAGTTTTTAAATTTTGAAAGGGCGATTTTCCTTACTAAAATTCGACCTCAACTAGAACGGAGGTGTACTTTAGAAACAATCGATTGTTGTTTACTCGAAATCCTTCGGGTGATGTAGTCTGCACTTAAGGCGGGAAAAGTTTCGTGGTTTGTCCGAATACCATTGAAGTCACGAAAGCAGACAACATATGAAAACATCGTAAGATCCCTTTAGAAACAAAAAAAGCTGAATTATTATGTAAAATTCCCGTAGCAAAAGTCAAGGACGATTTGTAACAACTTAACAATTAGGCATATTATAAAACATGAACAGGTTATTGTATATACATGTTTTCTACTGAAATTTTGTAATAAAAAGGTAAAATATAGAATAATAAAAAATGCATGCAAAAAAATTGTCCAAGTGGGTTAAGGGGGTTCGGCATTTAGTATAGATGTTCTTTTGAGTTTACAGTCCCTGGAACGTATAAGTTAACGATTTTATCGTTCGTACATCGTGCGTTTATCGTTCGTACAACGTCCGTACATCGTTCGTACATCGTGCGTATATCGTTCGTATATGGTACCGTATAACGTATAGTATATCGTGCATCGTTTTCACCATCGTTTTCACCAGCGTGCATCGTATGGTGGATCGTTTGTCCTATCGTTTATCGTATGGTTTTCCGTTTATTTTAGCGTACATCGTATGGTTTATCGTTTGCGTACATTGTATAATGCTTGGGTAATTTGATTTTACATGTACATCGTTATTTACGTTTAGTAAACTGCAACATTAAATAACATATTTCTGCTCCAGGGATAATAACTGTGCATTAATAGTTTTTAAATAACTTTTAATTATTGATGTAAAAAAGTTAATTGCATTTCACAGGATCTGAATTTTCTTTTTACATAATATAAATAAATAAATAAATAAATAAATAAATAAATAAATAAATAAATAAATAAATAAATAAATAAATAAATAAATAAATAAATAAATAAATAAATAAATAAATAAATATTCTTTAAGTCGATACGAATACATCGGAACATACAACAAAGTTTTATTTTAAGTCAATATGGTTTATAAAATAAGAACACCAGCTATCTTAATTAATTAATGGTCCTTTTGTGGTGTTTAACCGACATTGTCCTAGGGAATACGACCATCTATGTGTAGTTTATATATGCACTTAAATGATACAAGTAATAAATAAATTCATTGATAAATTATAAATAAAATATTTATAGTAGATGCTACAGATAGCAGTAACCGTTACACTTGTGTACAATAGCTACAGTAATGTAGCTCCGCCGACATAAAACAATGTTCAAAGGAGTTAATGCTCCTTTTGTGCGTTATTGCATGTATGAGACACTCCTATTTCAAAATGATTTTATACATTTTTTTATATTTTTTCTATATTTAATTTTGAGCTGTCTTATTGATGCGTATTTGTACATATATGTAAGAGCATGGTTTTGCAGACGCATGTAACAAGGGGGACTAGTATATTATGTTTGTTAAAATATAAGGATTTTTCATAAGTACATGTACCTATGTTAGTTTGTAATTGAAAGAAAACTGGATGTATTTGTTCGAACTTTGAATATGACCGCTTGCATCCGAATTGATTTTAAATTATAACATTAATCCACAATATTTACTCGTATGTCTAATAACATTCTGTCAAAACGAGGAAATATAAATACCGACAATGAAGAGTTTTTTCTTTGTCTTCCTTAACAGTTAGTTTACGAGATATCTAAAATAAATACACGTATCTCCACCTTTCCATCAACTAAATATGATGTCGGCCGTATGACATCGTTACTTCAAAATTAGAGTACTTATCAAAAGGTTATATAAATTACACTGTAATAAAATCACTTCAAAGGGACACGTTATCCTCTATTACCTGTGGTGATTGCAATTAACATATTAACAATTAACCTATCTTACTTGTGCACCTTTGCACCCCAGGTAGCTACACGTAAATGATACATATACATTAAATAAATAACACCTTTTATACATAGTAACAATCATTACAATAAAATTACGTTTTCGAATTTTCAACTAACTTTATTGTGCATGACGAATCACGCGTCTCGTGCTTATTTTTAAAATTTTATTTTATAAATTGAAATTTATTAAAATAAACGAATGATTGGAACACAAAATGCATCTATGAACTTGTATTATTAAAGTGTTGTGAATAAATATTCAAAAACTGTGCGACTAAAAACTAACTAAAAAGTGTGTGCTCGACTTCATCCCACTTTCCTTGCCGAAAAGTTAAGGGCTTCCACCAGGTCCTCGCTATTCCTTCTCCATTAAAAATTCGAGGCCCCCCCCCCCATGCTGAAAAGTGCTGAAAGTGGCTTATAACTTCAAACAAGAAATCAAATTATTTTTCAGGTAATCAAAAACCTAAACTCATGGTAAACTTTAGTGCAAATATTTTGAGCTTTAAAGTGTATTAACAACTCATTAAACTGTTCAAGGACATTGGCGATTGGAATTGTTTGGAAATACGTCTTGGGTTTTGTTGATTCAGAGCTAATTACAATCTTTAAAAAAAATTTGTCAGTACATTACTGTTATTTTTTTAAGGTTCATTGATTAGCTCATATGTTATCTAACTGAATTCTCTATGTTACAAATGCATACTTATTGTTTCGTACTTGATAAACAACCAGTAGATGTAGATAAGAAAACAAAAATAGTTCTATCTAAAACAAAGAACATGCAGTGACAACAATTTTATAGTTTAACACTTAGTACTACTGTACAAAAAACGCGTCTGTGAATATAGTTAACAATCGTTTTAAATTTTAGAAAGAGGTGTCAGTAATATTAATAAATAAGAATATAGTTTAAAGAATAAACAATTATAGCTGAATGCATGAATATTTGATTGATTGATTGCTTGATTGATGGATTGCTTGACTTCCAGCAAGCAATATTTTAGCTTATTTTTGGGGAATTACGAATATTTGAATTAACATATAAACAAAGTACATATTTAATGTTAGGGATCTAAGATTTATGTTGAATCAATTTACCCTCAGCACAAAAGGAAATTTTCAGGTACACATACATAACATACGGCAACAGAAAAAGTTTAATCAAATTTTTTAAACCGCAACAATGTTACAATTTGTAAATGACTGGCGCGTTTAATAAGGTAGGAACTTGATGAAAGGTACATGTATAAGAGTTACTGCTTTTAAAACATATAGAAAGAATTGTTTAACTTTGTCGGCTTTTTCAATCGAATGAATGTAAACGCTTTTATTAAGAAATGTAGATAAGGTTTAAGTTATTTTTTTTCCATTTATTTAAAACAGAAGTCAAAGTAATGTTATTAATCAACGAAGTTCCATAACAAAATACATAGCGTTATATATATGGATGCTAAATTTTACGCACATGATTGTGCTCCGTTATCAATTAAGTACCTTTTAAATTATTATGTATCTAGTAAAACTAGTAAATGCCTTCAATACTGAAGAAAATACTGAAAAATAAACCATTTATACCAAGAACAATCATTCAACCCTGCAATGACGACATAAGAAACGATGCACCATACGATAAACCATGCGATAAACGAAACGTTGCACGATACGATATACCATACGATAGACGAAACGATCTATTAAAACGATAAACGCCGTCTCACCGTTTCTATCGTATATCGTATCGTATATCGTTTCGTGCATCGTGCGTACATCGTTCGTACGGTTACAATAAATATATATACAAAAAGCAGTTTTAAAATAAATAAAACGACACGTAATTCTACATGACTATTCGGAGACCATTCCTAGGACCTTAGACCAGATACAACCATGGTCTCCGAATAGTCATGTAGGACCTTAGACCAGATACAACCATGGTCTCCGAATAGTCATGTAGAATTACGTGTCGTTTTATTTATTTTAAAACTGCTTTTTTGTATATATATTTATTGTAACCGTATAAATAGTGCTACATATTTATACACCTGTACATACTTGTAATAGCACTAACAAAAAACATTTTTTCGTTAATTACTAGATATAGTATACATCACATACGTATAACGACAAAAACTTTTTACCTGTTATTGTCATATATATATATATATAATTTCATAATTTCTTACTAATAATGACTGTTCGCTGTTTCAATTTACTAATTGAATACTAATGATAATCACAAAAAATTACTAAAATTGTTATCTTACAACTTTTACCTATTTTACTGTTAGCGTGGAGAGCAATATACATTTCCCCAGTAGATGTAAACAACTGTGGAGAAAAACATATCATCCAATCATTGGTCGGTGATATTTCTCCCTTTGCATCATAATCCAAGTGTGTTGGTTGTGCGTCTTGTTTGACATAAACATCGTAAGATGTCACGTAATTAGGAATTTCTGTATCAACTGCAACACAGACATAGTCGCCGGAAGCCCGGTAGAAAAATGAGTGGTAAAACAACTTTGAGGCATCGCCCTCCGTATAAGATGGTAAGGTTTCAATAGATAACAATGCATTAGCAGAAGCAGTCTGGTTAATGGCAACTTCTGTTTGTATCATATCGTTTTCGACTGCATCCTTTACTGAGAGTTTGTGCACAGCTGACGTTATAAGAACCGCATCAGTAAAACCAGCTATATAAACATTTTTCGGAAACACTGCTATCTAAAAGGTCCAAATAAAATATATTAAAGTACTTGCAAATTAGTTCTGCATATAACGCATTTAACATATCATATTCATAAAACTTTTTTTAAATGAAATACAATACATGTAGAAGCAATGATAAACTCATTAAATTTGTGTTCAGTACAGATTAAATTATACTATGAGATGAAGTCGTAGATGGCATTGTACTTTATTAAATACTATGTATGGTTTAAACGTAATAGTTTCTAAAATATACACCTCGCCATAAGTTAATCAACATCTACAATTTTTTTTTTAATTTCAAAAATCTGAATGAATATTAACTTTGTGTTATTTATGTACTAAAGCCATCATTCGAGCACGGGAAAGTTACTTTAATTAACTCATCATGTGAATCTTTCAATAGCAAAATCATTTATTCATACTGCAGTCGAGCACGCGTTAAAGCCTTGTTTTCCTTAACGATTTAGTGTTCATCTCATGGTCTTTAAATTTTTACAATGCCTAGACGGAAATTAAGTGAAGCTGGGAAGTGGCAGTTGGAATGCCTAATAGTGTACAGAGCATCCGTCAGATAGCATAACACATTGACTTTCACTTTAGTGTTGTATCCCGGCTACTCAAACGTCATCGAGATTATGGAACTATCCAAGAATGTCCTAGGTCAGGTCGACCACCAAAAACATCTGAAAGGGAGGATAGAGCATCGTTTGTGTAGCCAAACGCCAACTTTTTGCCACTGCAAGATATCTTGGAATATTGCAACCAGAGTCGACGTTCGAACAGTTAACAGCCGCCTAAATAATGCACAGTTGAGAGCTCGTCGTCCCTGGAAACGCCCACCTTTGACACAGAGAAATCGCCCAAGCAGGTTTAGAGTGGGCACGATATCACCGCCATAGGAATATTCGAAGCTGGCGACAAGTACACTGGACCGACAAAAGCTGATTCCTTCTTTGTCATATTGATGGGTGCTTGCGCGTTTGGAGACAACGCGGCACTGCTTACAACCAGAACAACATTCTAGGCACCACAGCGTTTGGCGGTGGTGGTTTTACAGTGTGGGGAGACTTTTCATACGACTGTGAACTGAATCTGTATGTGGTTCATGGTGTAATGACAGGGCAGAAATATCGAAATGACGTCTTTAACGGTATTATTGTGCCACATTTTGACAATCACGCACTTGGTAACAGACCCATTTTTATGGATGACAACGCAATACCTCACAGAGCTGCAATTGTACGTGTATCTTCCATGGCCTTCCATGTCGCCCGATATAAATCCAATAAAATCAATAACGAAGTACCTGCGTGTCAAACTAAACTGTCCAAGAACTACGTGATGCCATTCAAAATGAATAGCAGAATTTACCACATGCTACACTTCGTCTTGTAGTCAACAGCATGAGGAGGAGAGTTAATGAACTGTACCGGTAGTGTGGTGGTTACACGACTTATGATTTGTTTACTTTAAGTTCATGAAAATGAAGTATGCAATCAAACTTATTTTTTGACTAATGAAAGTTATATTTGCACTGTTTTTATATCTTTGCTTTGAACATTTTTTCATCAAACAATAAGTAAAGCGAGTGTTAACATGTTGTTTGTATGTTTTACTTGTCATTAATGTTCAATAAATTGGTTTTTTTAAATATTAAAATATATAAAATCTTAAATGTATCACTGGAAAATAATAGGGTAATGCTTAATTTATGGTATAGTAGCTTTTTAGTAAAAGAGAAGATGTTTAACTTACATTTTGAATAATTCATTAGATAGTCATTTCTAGCTGTTCTCTTGTACAGCAACAATCATTTAACTATTATTTTTCAATAGTATGAATGCTTAATGCTCCACATGTTAAACATATCCGAAAATACTTACCCCCAAAAGTGTTGTTGCATTTGAATCTGTACTAATAGCAAAGCTCAAAATGATCGACGAATTCGAGCTTGTTAAAAGTTGGTTTGCGGCGTCGTTCAGATCCTTAAGTGTGATTTTAGATAAGTACAACACAACATTAGTTTGGTTATAGGTAATATTGCATCCTTTACAAGTCATGTTAAGTCCCTGGTCGATAATGGTTTGTAGCGCGTAGTCAATAGCTGTATCTGAAAATGCTGCCTAAAGAAAATATTCAAATTAAAACCACATACGCACAATACCAAAACAATAATGGGTTTGAGAGTTTACAAAATCAAGAAATTGTGTGTTTGTTTCTCTCATATTTATTTATTCCAATGTTGACATTGACCGTTGTACTTCACGAGTTAATACAGATTTCCATTTGGCTTTTTTTATTCTGACTATGACTATTGTATATATGTGTTTCTGTCACATCTTTTTTCCCGTTGATTTATTTTTGTTTACTGTTCTTGACCTAAATATAGTTGACATATTGCTGGACGTTTAGCATATATGAAATCATTCAATTATTTAACATGTTACGATTTGTTCATGAAAACTTTGGCATTTACCAAATCTTGCTTCTCTACAAACTGTGCAGCTGAAATACGGGCCGTCATTAGATAAAGTCCCGTACGTTCCTCTGGTGTCAAATCACTGTTCTCTATAATATTATAAGCTTGATCTCCATATATCGATGCAAAATAGTTAACTTGGTCACGAGAATCCGCAGCACTTTGTACCATAATAGCTAAACCGTTCTGAGAAAAGTCTGCTGGTAGCGTGGAACCAACTATGGCCGATACCAAACTTATTAAAGCTGAAACAATACATGATATTTTTCGTTACATTAAATAAAATGACAAGTCATTAAAAGATAGAAACACAACTTATTGACGATCAATATACTAATTAAAATATAATATAGATCAGCAGTCATCTTCAGTATAACATTTAATCTGGATTTTGCTGGTTATGAATCTCAGACATTTTCATTATATGGCAAAATCAGGTCTTCATCCATAAAACTGATATTTACTCGACTTGAAAAGTAATAAACTAAACCGTTAAAACCGATTTACGTTATTTTTACGCGAGATATAGGAATATCACGTGACTTCCTGTTGTTGAGATTTCTCTGTCTCACCGGGCGAGATAGCTTATTATGACGTCAATAATTATGACGTCTTGTTACGTATACCAAGATGGATACGGAAGAAATGTCTTAAAATCTTGAACTTTTGTGAGAAACACTATCAAATCACTCGTAGAAATCCGGCTCAATAAATTGTCAAACCCGTTTTAAATCCCTCGGCAGATCCTAGGGATAGACAAGATATCTTTGACCTTGGGTTTGAGATTTTCTTGTCTCGCCTTTCCACTTTTGATAGATTTTATTTAACTCAAATATTTTGTGTCATCGTATATATAAGTATAGTACACAATTGGTCTAAAATACTTTATTAAGAATATTAAAATATAAATCTTTTTTTCTATAAAAAAAGTAATATACTATAGTGCAACTGATGTTATTGCAGGCAAAAGTAAGTACTAAAGTACATAATGAACTAAACCACTTAATTATCTTTTTATAGGTTAGTGTTGTTCGTGTCAGTGATGACATTTTCGTAAACACTAAAACAAATTTAAATGTATGTATCAAAGGCAACAGCCAGTTTGAACAAAGGTATAATAGCGCCTACCCACAGAGGTTGTCTCTAGACGAGGATCCGAACTATCAAATATTGCATCATAGCTAAGAGCTCGATCACTGATATTTTTAAAGTTCTGAATAAGGGTAGTCAACGCATTGGATGCTGAAATCTAAAATAAAATAAATCATTGTGACTACGTTTTATATAAAACCAATTAAAGACAGAGAACCTATTACCAGACGAAACCTTTACTAGTCATATATGTCTATACATTTATGTCTGCTAGTGAAACTAATTGGGACAGACGAAACCTTTACTTAATCATGTCTTTACTTTATTTTTGTTCTACCAATATTAATTCTGCTTTCAATGTTTAAAAAAAATATATAAACTGAATATTTTTATTAGTTATATGAAGTTGTTTGTAAAAAGACTAAATTATATTCAAACTTCAAAGATATATTCAAAGATTAAAGTACCGTACATACCCCGGCATCGTTGCTAATTAACTGGTTATCTGCCAGAACATTTGAAAATGCAAGGCTTGCCATTTCAATCATAAAAAACGTAGTGGCATTTGATTCCAACTGGTTTTCCATAATTTTGGTAACATTATCTATAATCTGTGAGAAACGGTTTTTAAAAACATGTTTTTATTATTTAAAGATTTCTTTTATATTTGCACATATTTGCACATGAGTGAAAACCCAGCACAAGTTTAATACGACACAGATACAATGCATTTTGAATATTGAAATTATTCTCATAAAGATTTGTCAGTTTTACGTTCACTTTTGGTTTTTTTGGTATAATTACAAGATCCTTTGTGTATTATGGATGAGGGATAACTACGACCCGACAGACAAAGTTCAGTTTATTGTTGCATACAAATGAACTGATATAAAAAAATACTTAACATCCCGGAAACTCAAAAAAACACCACAAATCACAGTCCGAGAAACCGGCAAACTTCGGATCAACAAGCAAAAATATAGTAACTACAGCACTGGTCTTGACATGGTACAGGCAATTTAAAAGAAATGTTTGGTGAAATCAGGTTAAATGGCATGCCAATCCTCCCTTTTCTATTACTGTAGTATGTGAGTTTGTTTGTTGATAAAAATGGATGTATATCATATATAATAGTCAGTAATAGGTAAATCGGAACAAATATCATTAATGACAATACATAATGTGTTTAATTTAAATAAATATATGAAAAACAGTGTGAAACATGCAAGTCTGCCGTGCACGTATTTTTTGTTTATTAAGATTCAACATATTGGCAATCAAAAAATTATGTCATTTTAACTTTATTTGTAAACAAAAAAAAGTTATACAAGGATGAATTAATTAACATCTAACTTAACCAACTAGACGATTCAGTTAACTTTACCGATGATTTTAAAGAACGATTATAAATGTCTCATTAAGGTTACCAGACAGTGTACTCTACATTCCGTACCTTGTTTTGTAAGCTCTGGCATGAATTTAGTTCCAAAATTTTGGAAACAATTTTTAGACCTTGTGAGATGACAATTTGATTAACACTTTAGTATTTTATTTAGTCAGTATTAATATATGGGAATATATGAAAATGTTAAAATAAATACGTGCTGATCCAGTAATTCATTAAAATTATATTTAACTTTGCTTTGATATTTTTCTACATTTGATACAAAGTAAAAGCAGCATCTAACTACGGACCGAATTTGTTCTGTTTTGCTAATAATATATAAATACCTCTATTATAACTAGCCTAACTGGATCTTTGTAGTCGTTTAGGAGATCAGTTAAAATGTCGTTATATGTAAGGGTTGTATTACCAACAGCATCTAATAGGCCACTACTCCAAGACGATGGAAAGGAAGATACGTTGAGGAGTTCTACATATGTTGGCTGTACAAGAATAATACATGTTTAAAGTAATTTTTTGACAGATTAAAATCACCGTTTTAATTCAAAGATGATAATACATTACCGGTCTGGTAAAAGTATTACACAAACCTTTGATGCGCTAGTAATAGATTTAACTGACAACTCATTTAAATCTTTGCCAGTATTTTGAGTTCCCCGAAAACGTAAAAGTAGTTTGTACGAGCGACGTCATTTACATTACTTACAAGATTCGAACTTTCCGTTCATTGATAGCAACAATCCAGACGCAACGGTGTTTGATGTTTTCATCTTGTACATTTATACTATATTTTGTGATTGGGCATTCCGATTTCTTAACGTGACTGTCAACTGTTGATAACTGTTTCAATTAACAAAGAGGGTTTGTTGTACCTAAGTTAATGTTATTCCTTCATAAGTTATACGGTAGTCACTTGTACGATTACACATAATTCATACCTTTTTTTTCTCTTCGTGGATTCAGTGATTAAATCGACGGAAGTATAAGTATAATCAGAAACTGCCTAATTGTCCAGATCACCAAAGTTTTATTTAATTTGGGTTTTTACTGTCATTTTTGGGTTTTTGATTTTTTGTTTCTTTTAAATATATTTTTCTTAATCAGGATTTGTAATTTTTCATTGATATCTGCAAGACAAGAATGAACCGATTGTATTGTACGGTCCGTATACAATGGTACAAAAAAAAGTAATTTGTAAACTTACGATAATAATAATAGCTGCAACTAAAACTTGTGCTTCATGTAACACTTGTTTAGGATCATTGCTTGCTAATGCTTCAGTCATTACATTTTGATAAAACCCAGTCAAGTTTCCAATTAATTCTGAATTAGACTGCACTGTTCTGTCTATATTCACTGGATTGCTTACCTAAAAATATATGCAAATATGCAGCGGCTGCACGGTTATATTTGAGATGGCTTTAAATTTCTCCTAAATTGTATAATTGCTACAATCCAGTCTTTTTAAAAAACAACAATGGCAGCTCATTGTATGGGATATCATTTTTTATGGAACACTTGAAAGAGCTATTGACCCAGGTCATCAGCCGAGGCAGATTTCCCTTTTAAGTGTTTCATGCAACATATATCGCATGCACTAAGCTGTCACAACTGATTTATAACATTGCTCCGTAAATATTTCCCTTTTGATCTTAGTCTCTTTAATATATTAGTTTTACATATATATTTTTTATATATATTCATGATTACAAGTGATATTGCACGGCTTACAAGAAAAATTTAGTTTTTGTACGAAAACAGAAAAACGTGCAATATTACTTGTAATCAAGACTTATGTAGCGCAGTAAAAATATGGGCTATGAAGAAATATACTGTTTTAATGAAAGCCGCAGAATTTTGCGTGTTTTTGATTGGTCTAACAACTACTTTTGAGTTATATTAAAACGGAACAGTACTAAAATTGCAACAAAATATGTTATTTTGTCCACACAAGCCGTTAAGGGAAATCCAATACTAACATGTCCGATCTAATAAAATGTATGCATTTGTAACTCAAAAGAGCTTGTCAACCACAATGGACTTGCTACTACAGACTTGGATTTGTTGGTTTGACATGAACATGTAATAAAACGGTTACTGACTTTAGTACGCGGTCACTGTCGGAATTGCTCACCCTCAAAAATATATATTCACCTCGCCACATGTATCAAAATGGTTATGGACCTGGATGTGCGGTTACAATCGTAATTGCTCAACCTCAAACACGTATATTCACCTCGCCTAGTGGCTTGGTGAATATTACATTTTCTTTAATTGCGAAGTATTTATAGCTACCTATATCTAAGTCGGTAATTGTATAATATTAAAATTATATTGTAGTCCGTTGTCTCACGTTTTTATTTCTTTGAACTATAATTGAACGACACTTTACTGATATTGATATATGTCGTTATCGGGATTTTTCATCCAAAGAAAATGTAATATTTACCGAACCTCTAAACTCGGTAAAGATACATTTTTGAGAGGTGAGAATAGCCGTGGCTCGGTGAATATACATTTTTGAAAAATGTGATAGCGACCGCATATCAAAGTTCGTTACTGTGTTAGTCGTGGTAAATCTATAAGCAGAAAATACGCTTTCATGAATCAAACTATGAATCGCATCATAAGATAGGTCAATATTGGATTCAGCTTGACCGCTTGTGCATCGGACAGAACATGAACATATTTCTATGCAATTTTAGTACTGTTGCGACTTAACATGACCCGAAAGTAGCTATTAGACTAATAAAAAATTTATGTTATAATTTCAGTTATTTTTCATCTAAATCTTGAAATCCATTTTTTATTTGGAGATTAAGCCGGAGTTCCAGGTAGTACAAACTCTTACCTTAGGCAGGAAAACTGGCAATTATTGTCAATTTAGGTAAAAGGCAAGACGTCAAACTCAACCTCGCAACCTTAAATGTTGATACGCTTGTGATCAATAATAAATTACCAAATGTATTTGCCCAAAATGTTTTGCCAATGAGGCCCATTTATAACTATATCTTTTCAAGTTTTTAAAATCTTAAAATTAAATAACAATATTGAGTTATATTCAACTGTTCGTTAAAGTAAGACAGTGAAATAAATACAGGTGTACGTCATGTATAACTGGAATTTAATAATGTATTGCTTGTAGGTTAAATTCATGTTTTTAAGTTATGCAAGTTTTTGAACACGAACCTGGAAATAATTTATACTTTAATTAGTATTAAGCCTTTTTATTGTATTATTGTTATGGAATTCAGACATCTTAATATCCACAAGAAATTACCGTCACTGGAATGGTAACAACAACGTATCCATAGTAACTGTCTCTAACGTGGATCCTTATATTACACAGATAATTGTTGTTTGGGTCACCAATGGATAAAGTTGAACTGATTGAACTGTCATCTAAAATGCCAACGTTATCATTTATATGCTATAATGTATACTATTTGTTACATACTTATACAAAGTCATTCCAGAAAATGTATATTGTAATTAGTCTATAAATTGATAAATTGTCACTGGCTTATGAACAGCTGGTAAATAAAAAAACACCTGTAACCCATAAATGTTATTATATCTCATGTAGCGTTTAAATTGATAGTTATTTTTTAATCTATATATAATTATACAAGTAAATCTTAAGCAAGCAGGGAATTATGAAACCCTCGGTAAAGTTGATACGTTTATGCTCATGTTGCGCCACCTATAGACAGCTCGCAAATTTGCTTTCAAATTAAGTATTACCTAACAACGACCCTTGGTTGTGCTTTTATAATTTTTTAACAAGGGCAAAATCAGAGGTTTTTACTGTTCATGCCGTTAATTCCTGTCACTTAAATTTCAATGCCATAGTTAGAGAAATTACGTATTTGCTCTTCTTGAAATTGAAATATTTTATCGCACATAAGAAGTTGAAGAAATGCCCATAATTTTTTTAAATGTTTCCTCAAGTGTTGCATATGTGTATAATTCAATCTATTTGTTACAAGAGAAAAATATATACCGTATTATTTCTGTGAATTTATTACCTGATTCTGATAATAATGTTTCTTCCATAGTGTAAATATTATTAATAGTTGTATTTCTGACTTGATATATGGAATACGTCAAAATTTCGTGTGCATCTTGTGGGTCGCCACGAAAGAAACGATCTCCTTCATCTTTCCAGTTCTTGCAAGTGACAGTAAAATGGTCTTGGGCAGATATACCTTAAACCAATAATAACATGAATAAAGAACATATACAATTACATATAATCATTCCATACATGCACTTCCCGCCATTAATTAGATTACAGATTTTTCATAGACGTTTAGATAAACACAAAAATTCGTTTGTCATTTTTTGTAGTGGCGTATTTTATTACTGCATATTTCGTTACATTTTACCTATAATAAAATAAATGCCTCCGATGTTAACCTAAAACATAATTATTTAATGTTATATTATTAATATTGTATTATTATTATTATAAACGTTAATAAAGCTAAAAAGAAATAAAGCCGTGGATTTTTTCAAAAGTACAAAGAATACTTCCTGAATTGTAAGAAACGGTTAACAGCCTTTGTTACAGATCGCTAGGTAATTTTTGGCCATAATCTGTCGAATAATTGCATATCTATTTTAATCTCTTGAAATATTAAGTACAATTGGCATTTGTTCTTACCTTTAAGAGGAGTAACTTCGCAGATCCCACCATAAGGAGGGGCGTTGACAGACACTATATATTCAGCCTGCGATAGTGGTTTATCTTTTGTCACAATTTTTAGTTGAAACTTGATTCGATCATTGTCATTAAAAGCTTCAACATTAATACCTATTTCCTCTGCGGTCAAACCTAAAGTTAGAAACGATAACGATATTGTGAAGGGTGTTGGCTAAGTGTTTTTCTTAGAAATTTTCAGGCAAGACCAAGCCGAATGCTTAACTACAACTATTTAAAAACACTAAAATATTTTTACAGTAACATTTGCATTGAAACGTCAATAATCATATTTTGCAATGTGGTATGTGGTGCTCCTATGTAGTATAAAGTTGTTATTATTCCGTGTCTAGTTATCAACCCATGTTTGTAGTCTATTTTACGGCGAACTTCATACGCCTATTTTAGAACACATCACAATTAGAATTCCGACGTCATGAACGATCACCATAAGGAAAATTCATGGCTGCCCACATTTTATTATTTAAAAATGGGTAGGCATGAAATTCATGAATATTTTGTCACGAGCGTGAGTGAGTGGTAAAATATGAATATAATACTTCCCAAATTTTATTGATTATTTAAATATTGGTAGGCATTAAATTCATGAATATTTTGTTACAATCGTTAGCGAGTGGGTAAACTATCACGAATATAAAATAATTAAAAAAATTTGAGAAACCCTGAATTATTTCGATTCGTACATGAAAACATAGAGAAATTTTGAATTTCGCGCCGAGATCCTATCTTGATACGAAATTAGGTATGAACATAGAATAAATAAAACGTTAACGTTAAGAAATATTAACGTTAACAATATACTATAGTAATTCAACAATCAGAACAAAGAACGCCAAAATTAAAGTCTTCGTGACTTGACATCATCTTTCTTGGTTAATGGCTGGAATAGCTATCACAATCGCATTGATTACACAATTGCTGTGCACAGGTACAAAGATGTTATGAAAACAACATATTCGTGACTATAAGGTTACTTTGCAAGTCCAAACTTATAACAAATACTGTAGTTTTGACACATTTTTATGAAGATTGTCAAAACAATTATCCGTTATACTCATGCGGGATCATATTTTATTGAATATTTAAATATGGTTTTATTTCCAAGGCGATTGAAGGACGTCATATTAGAATACAAATTTCAAAACGGAACAATGCAATTTTGTTTAAATTTCTTAATTGTTTTGCGTAAAATCTACGTATATTAAAAAAATGACGAGAATATATTTTTGTGTAAATTTTATTTGCATTTAACATGTTGTTTTCGGATACATCTTATTAATTTCAAAAACCAATATTACAATTGAAAGCATCCTCTTAAATCCGCTAAAAAACATATGTTATACATATTAGAATTAAAATAGATTATAGCAATTATGCTCTGCGGGAATGAGAATATTGTCCGACGCTATATTTGTCTTTATTTTAATGTCGAGAGATAGCGAGGTAAAGTATATTGACTAATATAAGGTCTGACCATGTTTTTATTCGTATATGGCCCGCTCAAAATAATCTATTTTTTAACAAATCATTTTCTTAAAGATGTCTGCAAAGTTAAAATATCTTTGAGAAGAAAGTTATAAATTTCACAACATGCAGTTATGTGAAAGCTAAACAATAAAATGTAGATGTAATTCGACCAAAACTAATTATCAGATAAAAAAATGTATGTGTGTGTCCAAAAAATGTCGGTATATCCCATAAACAAATGCCTAACTTTAAATGCTAAACGTATTTTTTCTATGTTATAATGATTTATTAAAAATACGTGAAATAAATGTTATAAGTTCAGGGTATTATGTCCCATTTAACACTATCTAGATTATTCCAACACAAAACGTTTTGATGTTCTATAATTCTGTCGTTGCAAGGTAAAAAATTAATTTCAATCGAATTGGCCTACGACGACTATGTGATACACACATTATCTAATAGTGGTATGTGATACCCATACGTTTCCAACTCACTTACTTTTACTGTCTTGATGACAGTTTCCTCGGTGCTCGGTATTTTGTTATTATCGTCAACTCTTTTAATTGTGCCACTTTTCCTCTCTTTGCAAGTTAAAAAAAATGTCATTCTTTTCGAGTTTTGTACAAATCTTTATAGCTTCGATTAGAAGACATTTTCTGTTTTTGTGAGTTCACTATTTATACATGTCGGTTAAAGTATTTTTTGATTGATGGAATCATAGTGCATAATCTTATATTGATCAATTACAGTCGATTTAGTACGTTTGATAGGGTTGTATGCTAGTAAACGTTAATAAGCTCCCTTTCGTCTTGTTTTGCTTCCGCTAGCATTTGTCACGATGTGTACGATGTGTTCAGTATTTGCGCTTAATTGATGATAGTTCCATCAACCACGGAATTCTGACTAAGTTAACTTTGACACAGTTTCTGTAATTTGTGTTTGCGTGCTATGCCAAAAATATACTTTTTTGTAATGCCTACTTTTGTGAGTTTTTTGCAACATGTTTGTCCTTACTTAGACCAGCCTCAAATACTGTCTTGATCAAATCAAAATATTTCCTTATATTCTTGAAATATTCCAGGTTAGTACAAGTACAACTGGCAAATTATATATGGTCTTGTTTATAAAATATCCAATTAAATCAATATCGTTTTGATTACATTTGGCAATTAACGGCAATCTCGACGGCACATTAGGTCAGTTTACATCTATAACAGGTTTGTAAAACAACTTTACGTAGTAGTTCTGCAATCATTGCATCACTCCTTATAGTCGTTTTCCTTAGAGATTTTTTTGTAATTTATCTGCCATTTGTGTATTGAAGGAATCTTTCATAACAAACAAAACACTTACAATTCACGTTAAATGTAAAACTAGAGTTTCTGTTGTTTTTTAAAGATCTTGATCAAAAGGTGTTTCGTTTTTTGTTTTGCAAAAGAACTGTGCCAAACCTTGTTTTCTAGAAACACAACAAAAAATAACGCTAACTGCTTCTGTTTTTTTATAAAGATGTCCTTAAAGTCTCCTATGACATTCTATCTTATTAAACCATCTTTACGTGCTGAAAGTTGCAATCTTTTGCGATTATTTTCAAGTCCGTGACATGCTTATATATACTCTCTTTAGGAAAGATGAAGGAGTATTATACTTACAAACACACAAACAACAAAAGATATACAAATACCATTACGAGAAAATTAGATACATATATAGTTTAATATCTAATGCCGTAGTACAAATTGTGAATAACCAAGGTGGATATATAATATACAGTTTACATCTTAATAGGGTCATCATAAAGTTTATTGTTAGACAAAACAGGGATCCGCCTATGAAGTACTTTATACAACCGTCGTCAAGGGAAATGTTATAACACGGTTAGTCAAAATAAGTGTGGACACTCTGTATTCAAGCGCACATAATAAAAGTGCTTCCCCGTTCAGACCAACATCGATAGCTAAAAGGCAAAGAAAAATATGTGACACTACTACCAAAAACTCTTTTGATGAGGAGGTAAAAATGAAAACAAGTTAATTAAATATGTGAAAAAAAATAATCGGACTAATCGGCGTAACAAAAATCTTCTTGTTTTTATCCATTATATCCCAAAATCGTACAAGATATTAAAACTGTGTTCACACAATACTGAAATGCGAAGGATTCTCTTTTACCCCTTTTTTGTCAAAAACCCGTCAAAGATATAAAACATCTAAAAACTCAAGATCAGATTAAAATAAAATACTAAAAATTACCGCATTTATTAGAAAAATAACGTACATCTAAAATATTTAACATGCATATTTTATTATTGAAAAGAATAAATCAACTGAAAAAGTCCCGTTAAAGGCCTTATATTTTTATTCAAGGTGAAAATTGTTTATCTCTTTCAGAACGATACAAGATTTTAAAATGTTTTCTTCATATTTCTGCGAGCATTTATTCATATAATTGAACACCTCTCGGCCATTTCTGTCAAGAGTTCGATAAAGGCGGGAATACCTGAAGTTCGTCCAATCGATTTTATTTGGAAAATTGTTAAAAAAGCACTGCAACTAACTCTTTTTTTTAAAATAAATGCATTAATCATCTATAAAAACAAACGTAGTCCCTTTTTACATAAACAGAAAGGCCGTAGTCCCTTTTTTCCTAAACAGAAAGGCCAGGATACCATTATCGATCTCATCTTTTATTTGTCTCAAAGACAATGTTGGCAAAATATGTAATTAATCGGTCAATTAGACAAAAAATACAAAACAGAAAAAACCTGTCTACTGACAGGCGACGTAAAAAACATAATACGAACGCAAAAATGGTGCTGTGAAATAGATTGTATATAATATATTGTGTGCGTTGCGTTCTGTGAAATGTTAGTGATTTACAAGAAGTCTCGTGTCGGTTGCATTCCGTGAACAAAAGTCCGTGAAATAAACAGTGTTCCTGGTCTTACCTGCATCTTTACCTGTACAACAGAAATTACTTTGATGTTATCTGTACCTGTCCATTAAACTAATTACCATGAACTAGTAACATTTTAATGACTGTTCTATAGAAACCTAATCAACATACACATTTATTTAAATCTACCTTCATAAAATTTATTGAAAAGAAATAATTAACATACCCCCAAAAACAGCAACAGAAAATGACAATACAGACCAAGACATTGGAATTCGATTTGATATCAATTACAGTATAATCTGACGAAAGCGTATGGAGTTTTCTCATTTTAAATAATTATTTTCCCTTAAAACTCCTTGCATTCAATAGGGATAATCATATTGCATTTGAAACCTTGCTGACGTTAATCTGAGAATTTACTTGTACAATTCGTTGCGGACAAATCGCAATTTGCTATGGTAAAAAAGCGAAGTGCGTAAACTATTCTATTCAAATACAAAACCGTAATCTACTTGTATATGTATATATATTGTATTCCATAATTTTGATCGCGTATTTATATTTATGAATGACCTTACTTTATAAATGCTTTTGAGGTAGAATTGTTTATATTTAATTACAAAATATGGCAGCCGTAAAGGTGATAATTTCCTGTACTAAACAGATAAACACATTAAATATTACACAACACAGTAAAAATATAGCAAAACAAAAAAATCAACATACCTACCTATTTTTTAAGTGTTAACCCTTAACACACCGAGTTTCGTTTGGCATGAGAACCGGTGTCATTAACAGTAACAAACACAAGACCTTCCTTAATTATATGACCTGCCAAAATTATGACGCTATCTACTGCGGTTTTATTTATAATAATCATACATTGGGATCAATTAATATGTTCATCCTGCCACGTTATGTTTTGTATATGACTTATCCAGTCGTTTATGTCCTCCTATTTGTGTTTTTCAGTTTTTCATTATTGTTTTATTATTATTTTTTCTGTCTACCATTGTAAACCTTACCTCACCCATGACACAGGTACCTCGAACGTTAAGAATTTTTGTCAACCAATATACGTTTAAACGCTTTTTAAAAACGATTTTCTGTTTAAACTGATCGGAATTAGACCCACATCCTAAACAATCTCTACTCTTAATAATTTCTGTTATGATGCAACAAAAAATATACATGTAATTTGCGTGGCCTAATTTGTAGCCCGGAAACAGGATATAGTTACGGACTTTGATACGCAGTTGGTATAACTATCGGTATTCTCAACCTTTTAAAATGTAGCCGCTCGGTGAATATTATACAATTAATGACTTTGATATAGGTCGCTATCAGGATTTATCAGCCCTCAAAAATGTATATTCACCGAACCGCTAGGCGAGGTGAATATTACATTTTCTCTGGCTGATAAATCCTGATAGCGACCTATATCAAAGTCATTAATTGTTTTATTACATGAATAAAACCACCATCTCCCCTCGATCAGAAAAACACAGGATGCCTTTTCTACTGAAGCTCCTGCTTACATTTTGTAATTGTTGTTACCCTTATTATTTTTTTTATTTAATACTGCATTTTGATATCAATTTGCTGGTAATCCTGAAATTCGTTTCAAATATTGAGAAGAATATAAATGAATCAACATATCGCAGAGCCGACGTTTCTGCCATTTGTTGTCGTCACGCACGACGTACAATTAATACAATCGATTTGATTGGACGAATGAATTTGTTAAGACGGCTATTCTGATTGGCTAAAACATAAAAACCAGGTCGATATCGTATTCCGCTTGACTACTATGCAGCGGAATTGTGCAGCGTACAAACATTTTATGTAATTTTAGTACTGTTGCGATTTATCGTGACCCACAAGTTGTTTTTAGACCAATCAAAAACACGCAAAATTCCATTCATGTAATAATACATTTTCTCTGATTGAGAAATTCTGGTAGCGATCTATATCCCACTCAGTAATTGAATAATATCGCATTTTGGCCCTTCAAAGGTCTTCATAATAAACATATAACCGTGTTTAAGAGCTGCCAAACATTATAACCTTAAAATGCAAAAAGCACTACGCGTGAAAAGAGAAGCCTGTTGTCCTCAATTTTCCTTCGGATTAAAACATGATCATTATTTTCGAGCATGTCAGTACATGCAGTTGCTTATGAACAATTTGAAGACTACAGACAATATGGATTAGAAACAATCAAACCATTGTTTGGAAAGACTTTCGTTTGAACCCCCCACTAAAAATGCATTATTTCGAACGAAAATAAAAGAATTTGGTACTGGGTGGCAGCCACTGGTGAACCCCACAGTGGACACAGTCATGGATTGCCAATTGGGCAAGTGCGAGCCATGTGAGATCTATATATCTTGTGATAGTCTAGTGAATTAGCCATTGTTTCATACCGCTACGATCGACGAAGATCTCCCAATTGTTTTATACTGTAACAACGCTTTGTAATAGCATAACACGTGATAAATGGGAAAAATCCAGGTTCGCAGTATATATAAATAATTCAACATTTTCAGTCCTAGATTATGGATAAGGTATTTCTTTATTTTTACACAAGCTATAAATTCATAAATTTATGCTATACTAATATGTATTTTTATCCATGCTCAAAACATCAAATTAAAGTTGCTAAATGCTATATTCAAATGAAAGATTTTAAATTCACTATCATATGGTTTGTTTTTTCACAAAAGTAAATTATTCTGTATAATCTATCATTACTATTCTGATTATATTTATACAAAAAATGCATTGGAGACGCATTTTTTATTGCAAATCAATAATACAAATGTGAAATTCCAGTGACAATGTTGAAAGATACTATTTTATAAAAATCAATATTAAAAATTAGAAATTCTAATGACGAACATTTTTAAAAGCTGTTTGAATCAATACACGTTGTACATACTGTATGCATCATCACCTAACAGCAACATTAAGTGAAGAACCATGAGAGTTAGTGGGACCATGAATTATGACAAGTCTAGTGACTAAATGAACCTGTTTTTTGTAATTCAAGTAACTTTCTTTCATCGACTGTGTATTGTTCCTTAAACAAAAAAATTTGTATGTTAAACTACGAAATGTTAATCAACAGAAACAACATAATTTGATAAAATAGAAAACTTACTTGTTTTCAGCAAGACTGACTGGTCAATCCGTGGTACGTTATTAATGCTTTCGAACAAATTCGTTACATTATTATAAACGTATATGGACCAAGCATAGTTAGTTTCAGATAAGCTGCATTCTGCACAGTCAGCATATAGAATCAAGGGTGCATTCTTTGACAATTTAGCTCGACAGTTTCTTTTACACCTGAAAAACAACCAAAAGTTGTAATCCAAAACACAAAGAAACTTGCAGTTTTCCTTATTAAAACTGTAACTTCATTATCTATAATAATTTGAATTGTTTCACAATTTAAACATGTTTGTTTGGTGTGTTTTTCTTAACAACTAACATAATGGAAGAGGCCTCCAAGAAGCCTGTAATCACTCACCTGGAGCACAAATGATTTCAACTATGTTTAATTTTTTCCAATTTACAGTTTCAGTCTAGTTGTTATAGCTTACTGAGAAAAAACTAAAAAAATTGTTCAAAAATTTAGATGTTATAGATTTTAAATTCAAGACTAAAACGGAAAATTTCATTAAAAACTGTCATTGAAGGGCAACAACTCCTAGAAGGAGTCATCTGACTATTTCAAACAAATAAAGTGAATTGTAGGGTTTTTATTGCTGATCATTGTTGCCATTTACAGTTTTACTCTAGCTGTTATAGTTTTAAAGTTACATGACACAAAAGAAAAATTCATAAAGAATTGTCTGTTAGGGGCATTATCTCATGTAAGGAGTCATCTGAAAATTTCCGACCAATGAAGTGAATGGTAGGACTTGTACTGCTGATTAGTACACACCATCACATTAAGAACAAGGGGCCTCGGTGGCCGAGTGGTCAAGGTAGTTCGTCTACTATTGATCACGTGGTCTGTCAACACTGGGATTGCGGGTTCGATTCTCACTGCAGGCAGGGTGTACTCGACTCCAATCTTAATTGACAAGGATTGCCAGTTTTCCTACCGCAGGTCGGGGGTTCTCTCCGGGTACTCCGGCTTCCTCCCCCAATAAAAACTGGACGCCATGAAATAGCTGAAAAATTGCTGAAAGTGGCGTTAAAACACCATTCAAACAAACAAACAAACACATTAAGAACAACTACTGTAGACCTCAATGTGCTCATCAATTTGAAGTAACAATTTTCTCTCTAGCTATTAAAACTTTTGAGATAGTGACAAAAAACGTGCGTTGACACCAAGTTCCATTTGTAGTAACTACGGCCGTCTTTGTCAGTTGATCAACACGGATACGAATTTGATTTGAAACTAGGAACCCTAAGGATGATTGTGGCCAAGTTTGAAAAACATTGTCCCAGTAGTTTCAGAGGAGAATATTTTTTTAAAGTTTAAGACGGACGAAGGACGCCAAATGATGGCAAAGGCTAAACAGAAATATACACAACACATAGAACAAAAACATGGCAGCATGCTGGTAAGTCAAAATCGATTGAGCTACTTCTGTGCCTTAATCATAAAGCGGCCTCTCGTGTTAAATCCCCGGTAGTGATGATGTTGATTAATGTAATATTGTCGTATATTCTACACAAACGTTATACAAATCTCTGAAAGTGCCGACCAAATAAAATAATAACAAGAATTTTAATTAAAATCGGTTCATATACAGCACAATTATTGTCAAATTTCTGTAACAGGTTACGTGAATCTAATAACACAGGATATTCTCACATGATCAAAACACCTGATATCAACCCTATGTTTCAAAGTTGTCCGTGCTGGTGGTATTGTGATGATTGATTGATTGAAATTCGGTTGGTTGGCCATCTAGATCTTATAACCAGATTGAGATTTCCTGAAACCGATTATCTGTCAAAAGTATTGGTTTCTCATTTTATGAACTTTTAGTTAGTGCTTTGTTTCTCAAACATCAAAACTTAAGTCAAGGAAAGAACACAAACCATATCAGACGTCATTTGTTTTTCCTTTTACTTCGAATTATATGTTAAATTGACTGCAACTGTATTTATAGGAAACAGAGTGCACGTAAGTAGAGTCTGTAACATTTTAAAAAATTTTGAAGATTAAAAACTTTACAATTTGAATATATATTGTTATCAGTGTTTCCAAAGATATATCTCAATATATTAGAAATAGATTGCGGTTAATAAATTTTATATTAGATAATCGGTGAATAATTTTTACCGATTTTTTAGTCCGTGCTGCTGATGTGTTTGTTGTATTTGTGAGCCCTGGCTCCTTGCTGTGTTAGCGATTTTTTGTTGAAATGGATTTAGGATTTTGTAAGTAGAATTTCTTTTAAATTTCGGTCCACAGAGCTTCCCGGTGCATCCTCAGGTTCCTTTTGATCATAACGGGCAACTTGTTTAGAAAGACCTACGTTCTTTGTAGCCGCTATAGAATGCTAAATTTCCGCCCCTACCCAATACTCCATATATTTTCCTGTTGCTCCTGTTCGGTTAACAAAAATTTGTAGACAGAATCGGGTTCAGGAAACAGAAACCACCGTATTTTATTAAACTAAACGAAATCGTCATGCTGCCATGTCGTGAGTTTCGAGTCCACGTTCGCTTCCCCTCGGCCCCTTATTAGTTGCGATGTTATAATAGCAAAGAAGACATAAAACTGTGCAAAGACTTTACAGACGTTGCAACAATTGATTCGACAATCAAAGACAAGTTTCATTCTTTCTTCAACTGCAAACAAAATTATTGTCTAAGAAACAGGCTGTTCAGCTAAATTAAAAAGTTATAAGTCAATTAAGACAAGATAAATAGAAACGTTTCCAATAACTTGATGTCCTAATGAACTTTTATCAGTAGTTCTTGATTTATAAAGTACTAGTAATCACTGGAATTGCGCAAGAAGTCGTCGCGTCGGTCCAAGTTTTATACAGAATATGTATCTGTCAATGTTTAACAGATAATTGTCTTTGTTGTGAAATTTTAAATCTATTTTAATTTGTGTATGCGTGAACCATTTAGGGGTGTGAAACGCAGATAAAGACATTATTATTATTAAATAAATATGATACCTACAGAATATCAATTTTTGGTCCAACTCCTTGTTGAACAAATACTGCTTGAATTGCTCTTGCTGATCTGACTGTTTCTTGTACTTCTATACTAAGTACAGACACATTCGTATACATTTTTGCAATGACTTGGATCAAATACCATGTATTATTTAGAAGATTTCCACTAGGAATAGTCCATTTTGCCACCGGTGTAGGCGAAGTCGGCGAAACAGTACATGGTGTGCCAAGAGTGGAAATATTAGGTTCTCTTAAACTTCCAAAGAGACCTTGAACCATGTCTACATTCGATTGAGAAACTCCTTGTCGACACACCCATTCGAATTCAAATGGAATATTTTTGTATTTCATAACTTTGTCAAACGTATTAGGTGCAGCGTCAATGACAAGATCATCCGCGATTGTGACATATCGTACGGAGCCACCTGCAATTCCCGTTGCTATGGCTGGCAGTCGGAAGTCAATAAACATGTCGTCTTGCATAAACTGAGCCAAGTCAGTTAAATTAACAATAGTTCGGAGCCTATACTGTCCTTCAGATATGGTCTCTCTCCCAAAGAAAATAGACGAAGAGTTTGGTTGATTAACTGGGTTTGAATAATATAGATCCTTTACGTAAGTACCGTTTTTTAGTTTAGGAAAGAGCTCCCAGATATAGTCTCTCGAGCTGTTCCTACAGGTTAGGGTAATAACACCTTTGCTCGTTATCTGAAAATTAAATCCTTAGAAATTATTTTTCATTTTCTCATAAAGTTGATTAATTACCATTTATAAGCAATATATTTATAGTCGTGACTTGCGTTGCAGTGCGACTCGACCAAGATGTCGGTTAATAATTATGATCATCTTTCGCCTAGCTCTTCTTTCGAAGCAAAGTCATAGTCATCCAGTTATTTCGAATGGTCGTTCTCTGTTGCTTTGCAGCTATGTTGGTCGGAAACATTGGTGTTATTATCATAGTGTATTTTTAGCTAAGGGGAAAATTCGATGCACACTATTGTGACTGAGGATACAAGTTTAAAACGGTGCAACAGAAAATTAACTGCTTTTATTTGAGGAAAAGGTTGTTTATAACAAACGGTGCAACGAAAAATATTTAACTGGTGTGATTCATTTTCTGGGACCTCGGTGGTCGAGCAATTAAGGTAGTTAGTCATCTATTGTTGATCACGTGGTCTGTCAACACTAAGGTTGCGGGTTCGAGTCTTACTGCTGGCTTGGTGTACTTGACTTATATCTTAACCGACAAGATTGCCAGTTTTCCCTCCGCAGGTTGGGGGGTCCCGATGTCAAACACCATTTAAGCAAACAAATTATTATTTTTTTACCTGTGCTTCGTTTATAAACGAAATGATTTCTGTATACTAAACAGGTGCCCTTGAATCGTTTCCTTTCTAATCATTAATATTTGTGTATATAATATTTAATATAAACGCAACCTGAATGCACACTTAATAGAGGAAAACACTTCTTCAAGCCATATAATTTTACTTTTTTCTGCTCTCTGTTGTTCCCACTTGTTGTTCCACCTGTCAGTCCCCCCCCCCAAAAGAAAAAGAAAAAGAGAGTGAATTCTCAAAGTAAACCCTGGAATATAGTGGAAATATAGCTTACTGCGTTTTAAACAGCAGTCAGTCAAACAATGATCAAGTGCACCTATATAAACTGTTTATGGTATACGTATACTTACAGTATTGTCATTTGTTATCACCATAGATAAAGGCGACGATTCGGTCTTGTAGCTAGGGCTGAACAAATTTCCAACTTCAAAACAGTCAGATGAGACGTTAGCTATCCCAGTTAACTCTAAAGAGTTCAAATGGTTCGAACAGTTCACTGAAATCGCTAACAATCCCACGTCAGGATATGTTATGTCTAATGATCCATTGTTCGTTCCATCCAAGTCAAAAATTTTAGAGTAAATTACATTGCTTATATTAAACTCGCAGGACAGGTTATACAGGGGTCCGTCGATAGCATTCTGCAGTCGAACACTAATAGTCTGCGGATCAGACAGCTTTACTTGGGATTGAAAAAGAAAATCGAGATTTTGAACAAGCTTCTCTAATGTGACTGTCAGTGAAAAATTCAACGATGATATTTCCGAATATATCGAAACAAAGAATTCGTGTGTTCCTACGGGCAATGAGCTGTTAGTGTAGCCAATAGTAAGTCCGGGAGTCAACGCTTTTAAATCTACAATCGCAACTAATGCGCCCCCTGTCTCAATTCGTCCAGACAAATTTCCCATGGGCAACAAAGCGTTTGAATCCATGGCAAAGGTAAATAAGATGTTCGGATGCAGAGCATATCTAGGAGAAGTAACATTAACTCTGTTCACTTTATTTACTACTGCAACGGACATTTCCGTTTCAAATCCACTGACGTAATTCGATGCCGACATAATAATAATAAATACTCCAGTTTCATTGAAGATATGCGTATATTCATACGAACGTCCAGCAGATGGGTCGATATACGCTATATCTCCAATTTCAGTGGAGTATATGACATCAGATCCGTTAGTAGTACTGATAGAGAAAACGACTGTGTCATCCACCAAGAGAACGTAGGGGCTCGATAAGTTCGTGGTTGCTAAGAATCCAGCTATCGGGTCAGCTACAGCAAAGACAAGATAACGACTGAATGACGATATTTCGTTCCAAACAATAACAACTGCAGCGTGTTGTCCTAAGCCTGGTAAATCAGTTGCTGATACGTTAAATGTCTGAAGCAAAGCCGAAGAACCATTTGGTGATAGGTACAAGTTATTCCCATTGTCTATAAGCGAAGCGTTGATCATGACGTCAGTTCCTGCATCATAGGTCACCTGGATAGTTTTTGTCTCGGTTGTGGTCATGGGTATAAAAATGTTGTTGGATGTATCTTCTACTATTACGTGTTGGAGCGGTGTTCCGATGTAAACCAGTTTGTTGTCGCTTTGAAATATAGATCCAACAACACAATATGCTGTGATATTTTGAAATCCAGATGAAGTGAAATTATACGTTGAACATATTACGCTCGAAAAATCTGGTTCGAACCACATCGAACCAGTCTCGTCTCCGTGACATACAGAACATGTTACATTTTTCCCAGCGTCAAATAAAGGACAAAATGTAGCACCTAAATTCACTCCTGTGTTAGTTACATTTATTTTGAATGTTGTAAATTGTTCAGCTATAGCCAATGAAGACGACATCAACATCGCAAACGAGGCTGAAAAATATATATTAAGTTATATTAAATTTCTTTATTAAATCGTTATGTTTTATTGGCTGTAACTTTAGTATTAAGATTTAAATACGTGTATTTCAATGGCGGTGCTAGCTTAATGTTCTATTACTGTTGGTTTACTGCTTAAGATATAATTGTCCCCTTAATTGCATTGTGACCCGTCTGTTTGGTCTCCCTGAGAAACTCTTGGTCATACGCGGTCCTTCCCATGGACTATTTAACTTTTCGGTAGGAGACAAACCTTCAAGTTACAGTCCAACAAGCGTAATCATTGTTATATTCCATCAATTATCTCGTGTTTCAAGGATAAAAGCTATTATTTCAAATGAAGAACTTTTTTCTGTCGGGAAGACAAACAAAGAATTATATGTTACACAATGAGTGAGAATTGTATATCGCTTTATAACTCATATAACTCTATAACTCAACATGAGTTATTTTATTTCATTAAAATAATATACTAGCCCATGGCGAGTACAATTCAAGCGATATACAAGTCTCGCGATTTGTGAAACCTATTTTTCTTATGATAAAACGAAAACTGTTATTTTTGTAATTTTGTATCGCGGAAATACTACATCTTTGCAACATAGAGTACTATGCAAGATGAAAAAGGCTATAACAGTTTTACTGAGCGTAACAAAAGAACACATATAGAATAAAAACAAATTCAAAATAACATAGGGCCTCGGTGGCCGAGTGGTCAAGATACATGTAGTTCCTATACTATTGATCACGTGGTCTGCCAACACTGAGATTACGGGTTCGATTCTCACTGCAGGCAGGGTGTACTCGACTTTAATCTTAATTGACAAGGATTGCCAGTTTTCCCACTGTAGGTCGGGGGTTCTCTCCGGGTACTCCGGCTTCCTCCCCCAATAAAAACTGGACGCCATGAAATAGCTGAAAAATTGCTGAAAGTGGCGTTAAAACACCATTCAAACAAACAAACAAAAAAAAACAAAATAACATAATAAACGACATTATTCATATATAACATTAGAAATTTTTTAATTTAAGAGGATATTCGTCAGGAGTATTTTTCATCTCTTGTTCGTATCACATCGTTACCTTTTGTATACGACATTTTCCAAGTCGCGCGAGAAATATGTAAATAAGGACAATCAGAAGAGAAAAGAAATTCTCCTATGACTAATCATTTATCAAATATAAGTATATAAGTCTATTTGCAGCTGTTATTGGGTTATTTACAATCATTATGTCTATAAAAATTCATTTATGAATATTAAAAATAAGAGTAGACCCATGATAGAGCCTTGATGGACCCTACGGTTATGGATAGCAAATTTGAATATGATCCATTAATTACGACCCTTTCTTGACTTCCACAAAAAATTCTAAAATGTTACCCGATATACCATCTTTTTATGTAACAATTCTTTATGCCAAATGTTGTCGGTATACCATTCTTTTTTATTAATCTTGTATGAATTTAAGCCAATATAACACGATAAATCGGATGCATGAAAACTTTGCGTTTTAATGAAGTTTATTTTTTCCATGCACTGTACAATAAAGGTACATTTACAATCTGTTCGATACTCAAATAATCTAATAACTTCCACTATTTCCGCCTACGGTCGCTTGTCGCACCCATGAGGAAAATGGCCGATAGATGTTCCTATTTGATACGCGACGTGCTCTCAGATACAAGTTCGATCTTGTTTTTAGACGTCATGTTTTACCCGATCGATTACGCGTCAAAAATATAAATAAAAAAGATGCTGACTCGTCTGAAACCTATGTCCGGTCGCCTTCTTGCAAGCTAGGACTGATATACCGTGAGCACATTCAAAGATATTTTTCCGTTTAATTGGTTTCTGCATGGTTCCATCTAGATTAATAACCAATCAAATAAGAGATAACATTCACGATTTTAGTTAGTACGTCGTTTGCGTGATTAATGTTATGGATAAGTTTTTCAATTGAATAGTTAAAAACTTCCTAACATCAACTTACAAATTTATTAAATATTTTGCCACACATGCCTTCACTATATCTTATTAATTGACCTTTATTTCAATGCTAACTTCAAAATTCAGCTGTTAACAATGTGACGTCTTAAACCCTCTTGTGACATTACGTCGCAGTGTGTGTTTGCGAAGTATAGATTTATCGGTTATTATCACATATTTGGTAGTAATATGAACATTTTTGCTTATTTGATATGACCGGAAGAGATGGACCGATATCAGCCCTCGGGTCTAATATCGATATTAGCCTCCGTGGCTGATATCGGTTTTTAGCTTCCGCTTTAATTTTGCACTTCCGCTCTATGTCAACAAAGCAAACGAACTTCAACTAACAAAATGACGGATGACAACTTTCAGTAACAAAATGACGGATGACAGGTTTGTTGCTGTTATTGCAGAAAACACGTCTACATTTGTTGATAGTATGAAATATACAAATACCTAACGAAAAAAATAATGAATTTTTACTTAGGGACATATCTGTGATAAATACTTGCTTTCCTCAAAATAAACCTATTATATTGAACTGTTTAGTTTTGTATATGTTTTTGTGTTTTATTACTTTTAAACAAAAATATTAATCTGTTTTCATCTCCTTCATTTTCGAATAAAAGGTTGTCTAGTGGTTTTCAAATATGTGATAAACAGATAATGGCATGTCATTTTCCATATCGGCCCTGGTATCAGCCCTCGACCCATATCAGCCCTCGAGCAAGCTCTCGGGCTTGATATGGACGTCTCGGGCTGATACCATTGCGGATATGGAAAATGCCATGTAATAATGTATAAATATATCGTTTAACGTTATTAGGACATCATATTATAACTATTTTGAATTCGTGTTTACGAGCCATAATCATAGAAAGTGTTGGCTTTTTATGGTTAGGAAGCCATATTTTTTTTATTATGTGACATAATCGTATATCAATATATAATAACTCAAATGTGAATTTAGAAAAAATAATAATAGGCAGGAAGCATATGACCATTTGTGGGTTCGCATCTTTGTTCCTCTGGTTGTTTATTAAATAGCCCACCTATGACGTTATTTTTCTGTTTTAATTTTCTGTTTGTGTTCAAACTGTCCATTAATTATTGCCACCTTTCGCAATATTGACATTATAACAAAGCACATCATCATAGGTGAACTAATGTAATGTAACACTGTGTAAGCTTTCAATTTTTTTCTAAAAGTTTTCAAATTTTACAGTACTGCTTAGGGACCGACCATTTAGGGTGGGGCCTTGGTTTATTCCTAAAAAATCTTTTGAAAATGCTTTTTGATGAAAAAATATTTTGGAAGCAGAGGGTAAGAAAAAAAATTATCTGAAGAAGGATTTCTACTATATAAATTAATGCTAATAATGAAAAAAAATATTCTTTCGCGACGCCTTCAAAAAATAAATATTTTTTTCCGCGCAAAAAAAAAATTTTATGACGAAAACAAAAAACCAAGCCCCCCCCCTTCAAGTTAAATGGTCTGTCCCTTATGTGACTTGTTTAACTTTAGAAACTATTGGGTTAAAATTGTTGCTGGAGTGTAAATATATAATTTGCAAAATATTCATACTGAATTTATTTATTTATTTTATAATTAGCGCTAGTTTATTATACAGTTTTTTATACTTCCACACTGTCAAATCATTAGTGACAAATTAAGATATATATATTCCGTCTCCAATTAATTATTATGGTGTTTTAACTAGTCCTCGTGATATATGAATTCTCTCCCGTTTAGTTGCTTATAAAAACTGTTATTTATTAACTAACGAAGGTAATACCGAACACCAAGGAAACTATCAAAAAAAGACAATCCACAAATTAAAGTCCAAGAAGCCGGAAAATTAAAAATCAACAACCAAGTATGGGTTCAAACACACACTTTTCGATTTACAAATTTGCACGGTAGAAGTGGATACTTCGAATGTAGAAATAATTATTGTGTATGCCGGTTACTACTTTCTTTTTTTTCAGTTTATTTTGTTTTTCCACCAACTTTTTTCTTTTCGCTAATTTATATTTCGCGCTACATGTCGTCAAGACCTTTCAACAAAGGACCAGTTAGACATTACGCTTTTGCACTTCACAGTAGAACACCGAACTTTTTTGCGAATACAGATTCGGAAAAACTTTCAAACCAAAAGAATATGTCGGTGTTCAACATGGTAAGTGATGTATAATTATACTTTGTGGCAACATTTCAGCATCACCTGCATATGAAGTATACATCTCCAAACTGATCAAGTACTCGAAAACCTGTTTTCATGTCTTGATTTCCGTGAGAGAGAGTGTCTGCTGACAGAAAATCTACTTAACGAGGGATTCAAAGTGGCAAGATTAAAGTCATCATTAAGAAAATTTTAAGGTCGGCATGATGACTTAGTTGACTGATACGGATTATCTGTGTCACAAATGACCAGTTTTTTGTTCCTTTAGTCGTAACCACCCTCCCGCCTCCATACTACATTGTAACTACGCTCGGATATGACAAGTTAACGGAAGTTAACTTGGTAATACGACGGGGTGTCACGCCTAACTCTCCGGAGCACCAGAACTCTCCCAGTTTTAGTGAATTCGTGTTACTCAATAGTTTGGTTTTTGTGCTACAGTATTTGTCTGTTTGTTTTGTTCGTGTACACTATTTGTGTAAACCCTGACTAGATATTCGCTTTTTATATTACTCGCGGAGATTTGATGACTCTTTTGGGAGTTTCTTCCTTTTTATTGCAACTTCATAGTGTACTTATGTAATTCAACATGCAGAGGGGATAGATACTTTTGGTCTTCAAAAAATATTTAAGCAAGTGGGTAGGATCATCTAAAGTAAATCGCAATAACAAAAAAAACGAAAGATTCAAGTGGATCGCACTAAACTTCGTTCGTTTGGTTAGCATGATCAGCCGTTGTATAGTTTTCTATTTCATCTGTTCAATAATTGAGAAAAACAGGGAAAGTTTAGTCTGTCTCCTATATCAACTAAAATGTTTATAGCCATTAAAAACTCAATTAATAATAAATAGCGGGTTGAATTTAAACTTGTACTTTTGAAAATGTTCACAGTAGTGTCGTACGTCTATTAGTACATTTCTGATTAAGCATCAAGTTATTTGGGCTTTATGATGCCAATCAATCGTATTGTTAATTTTCGCATGTTTAAATAAAATAATGTGCACATTGATAAGTAAACCAACTCGCTGGCTTTGAAGTTTTTGTCTACCGTAAAGGTTAATTTATCTACAATTAGCAAAGCAATTAGTTACTACAAAAGTTACTGGACCAAAGATGATTCCTTGTTAGACTTGCATAATGAAACGTAAAAACCCCATTTTAAATGTATAAGTTGAAACACTTGTCTTTCTATGGAAAAAAATTATTTCGTTAAAAACGCTATGGTCTATTACATGTAGATAACCGGTTGACGAATGCAGTCAAGAACTAATAATTTGTGGTAATATATTCTCCCAAAACAGAAACACAATACAATTTTCAAAATGATTTTTTACTTAAATATAAATTATCTAACTGAGAAAATAAATATCGCTAATTACAATTTTACGAGGACTGCATTAAAGTTCAATTAAGTATGAAAACCTGGTACGCAAGTTTCGAAACATGCCGTTTATAGAGGCTTGACAAAAATCCGTTTGTTTTGCACATGCAATTAATAGGTGATTTGTTTGTGGGAATAAAAACTCTGTACCTCTTTCTCTAACGCAGTATTCTAATTGACATCTGACGATGAAACCATATGCCGAGGTAGAAGTAGCTTGCCGGAACATCGCTATCGGTCGACTCCAAGCCGGTGAATCACAGACTGAGGTTGCGAGACACTTTAATATTCTCCGCAGCACGATGTCTCGCCCTGTGGGAGCGGTACAAGCAGCCTGACACTACAGAAGAAAGAACATGCACAGGGCGCCCACGCATCACCATCCGTAATCGATTGCGGAACCATAGTTTGGACAATACTTTGGAGCCACTTTGCAACGCCAACATCGCCAGGCAGGGTACGAAAATGTAATATTGTTCGAAGATAGGATATGTGGAACTGGAGTAGGATGTGGTTCAGCGACGAATCTCACTTTTTGGTAGAATAGACAGATGGCCAAATTCGGGTCTACAGACGCCGAAACAAACGATTTGCACACAATTGTGTCGTTGAAATCAACCATTTCGGCGGAGGGAGCTTGATGATGCGGGCTGGCATCTCTTACGCCAGAAAAACACCGATGGTTCATATTCCAGGAAGCTTGAATGCAGTTTGCTTTCGTGACAAGATTCTACGGCCTCACGTATTGCCCGCAATCGATGTTCATAGGGATTTTTTTCAACTTGATAATGCAACACCACATACTGCAAGGATAGTTTTTGACTTTGTGGCGCAGTAGAACGTAAATATTATGCGTTGGCCTTGACGGTCACCAGATCTAAACGAAAATTGAGCATCTGTAGGATGAATACCGACGCATACGTCAACGTCAATCACAACCTCAAACCCTGCAGGAATTACAGCGCGCATGACAAAGAATTCCTTGGGCTCGAGTCCAGCGATTAATTCAGTCTATGACCAGGCGTATAAAAGCTGTTTTGCAGGCAAACGGGGCATAACAGATATTAACTGATGTTCTGAAAATATTGCACCACGGTGGACAAAATATGGTTCATGTATATGAAGATTATCACGCTCTATATACGATATACCCTTTCTGTACTTTTATCAAAAGAGGAAGCTCATTTTATCCCTACAAAAGGCTAACATTTCGAGTGTTTTCTATAACAATGTACGCGTATTTTACTCCACAAAAATTTTCAATCTAGAACTAAAACTTTCTAATAATGGGTAATGACGTCTTTTTTCAGATTCACGCGGAGATAATGGCATCTCGCTCAGGTTAAACATTATTAATCCTATGTTAAATAGAACATGGTTGAAATCAATCAGATTTTTGCTTAAACCGGATACATTTAGAAATAAATTCCACATATGATGTGATATACATCAATTAAAAATGTTGCCAATTCATAATTATTTAAATACTATTGTAACATTACCGATTGCAGGGTGCCTTGTAAACACTGACAACATAGATAATAGCGAAATTATGTACTTTTGATCCACATTAGTCAGTTACATGGCAGGATTAGCACGCAGAAAACACAGATTAAGCCGGAACATTATCAAAAGGGAATATAAAGATGAAAATCAAATAATAGCAAGAAGAAAGCTTGTTTTAATGAACATTTCCACGTATTTGGCTTTAATCTCATTAATGATGTTTGCTTTTTCTCGTTAAATTTTACACAATATTGACTTGTTTTACATGCACAGATTTAATTACAAATAACTGTTCTACGCGAATCATTTTCATACATAAAAATATCTGCACTAATGTTTCGTTAAAATTATTCAATGGGGTTAATAGTAAAACATAAATTATAATAATAAATGATTGTATAACGTCTACAATATTCTGACTGATTTAGGCTGAAACGTCACTGAAGCAATTTACCCGCTGTAAGTTTTGGCAGAAGAACATACGGCCATGGGTATGCAGCAGGTATCACGTCATCACATCAAAAGGGGTGGTGTGTTTAAGGAGTGTGAATATTTTGGGAGGGGCTAAATTTTCAACGTATAGTATTGTCATTAATTTGTACGAAAGTGAAAAAAAAACATTGAGATACTCATTGATCGTTATTTATCAAACAATAACATAACCATGCTGATATTTTGGTTTCTATACGTCATCGACTCTCTGTTGTGAACTTAGAATGAATAATCGTACACTCGCTTTTTTTTGGCTAGAGTACGAATTTAGTCCCTTTACTAGTAATGAAGCAGAGCGGGAGTGAATCCTCTAAAAGTAGTTGCATATAAATCAGACTTTGGCACCCTCTATTGCATTTCGACAGTGCCATCATTTTTTTATCGATTTCGTGTTTAAAATCGATCATTATTGATACTTATTGCCGTTTGTAATTACCAGCTTGCGTTGTGTCTCTTTTTTACGTTTACATTGAGAAATCCCGAAAATAAATGGCGTGTTGCATCTTGGGTAATACATATGTAAATTATTGGATTCTTACTACCGAATGGTTGTTATAGTATGCAAATTAGCATGTTTAAAATAAAATAAGGTCACAATATCCACATGCGGAAAAATGACCAACATAGCATTTTCCACGTGCATCTTCAAAGACGGAAAAAGAAATTTCTTCAATAAAGATCGTTTCCCGTTAGTTTTGCAATGTCTAAAGCTTAAATAACGTAAAGAAGATGAATATTATGTTTGAATTTTGTATAAATAGACAGAAGTTAGAATTTTTTATTTGCTACATTAAAAAATTCAGCAATAGGACTGAATTCTGTCGTTAATCCGACAAATCACAAAACTAACTTCGGATTTAACAGCAGTAAAATTCGGCCTATTGTTGACTAGGTAAATTTGTACTATTAATATGTACGGAAACGCCAACCGTCCCCAAAATAGACACAGACTTCCAATACAAAAGTTTAATTGTTACTATATTCTGCCAGTCTGTCATTTGTATATTTCTTAACCAACAAAGATAAAAAATTTCAAACATTAAAATTCTTTAGTCTGTCGATAGAATAAGCTGTGTTAAACAAACATAATTCTGGTTCAGTACTGTGTTATTGTGTTCATTAAGTTCAGTACGATAAATAATCCCATTTTAACGATTTTTACCTTTGTCTTTTCTTATCTAGGAAACAATTGTGTTCTATAAGCAAAAATAGCACGAAGTCGATGCAGCTAACGGACCAAGACAGCAATTCATATCTTTGTATTCTTATAACTGTAAAAAAAAAGTTATTCCTTTCCCCCACGTTGTATAGAAAACCGCACTTATATATGAACGAAGGAATTTACAAAAAGGCAGGAAAGCGAACATTCTTTATTCCACATTAATCTTAATGACTTTATCAGGTAGTTTAATTTTTTTTCCAGTGTTCTGCACATGACTTTAACATTTTAACTTGACAACCAGACATTGCGTATAGCAACTTACTACAGAAACCGGAAATGCTGCAAATCAAATTTATTGCATAGATGGATATTGAATAAAAAAAGAAAAAGGTTATCGCGTGTAATTTAAATTTCCATTATTTCTCGTGTTTCATACTATTATATTTATTGATATAGATAATATCATCTATGTTTCAGTGTAATCTTGTTTATGTAAAATCCATACGCCACGAGGAATATCAGAAATTTTCATCTTTTTAACTATTGCAATCAATGCAAAATCTTAAACAGCCTTTGTGATGTAAAAACTTGTTAGCGTCGTTACATAACATAAGGAGGCGTAGTTTTATTTTAAAACGCGGAAGTCTGCACTTATAAGGGAATTATCAGACATGTTTAGTATATTTGTATCAGTTTTAAATGAATTTTCTTAAAGTTTGATCCCATGCGACCCCCTTACACAAATATTTAATCAATAATAAAAAAAACATTCACCAATTTTTGAACGCCAGTTGGACATGTGTTAAAACTCTAGATTCGCTCGTCCACGTAATCTTAAAACCTTTCTTTTAACGATGCTATTTTACCCTCAGTAGAATCCACATGCAATAACAGACTGTAACTTGACAAACCTTCCACGAATTTATTTATTACAATAATACGGCAATTGTAAGTAGACCAGGAAGCATTCAGTACTCAACAGCTTGTAGTTTTGAACACTGTGTGCTGACTAGAAAACGGCAGATCGCGTCAGACTTAGTATTAAACATGCGAGTCATGCCCGGTATAATATATGCTAAAGAATGCAATATGATCTTTTTCCAAAGAAACAAGAACGTCATTCAAATTAAATTATCATACTTGAAATTCTGGAAAAAATGCCTTTGCATTTCAATTTGATACAAATACACCATCCGTTGCTATTTCGACTGGCTTTATACGGTTTATTCAGCAGTATCAGTGGATTCATCAGGTGTTTTTCTGGGGTTGTGGGTGGTTTTAGAGACCAAAAGAGGGTCGAATGGGTGGCAGCTTTAAAATAGTTATTCCCACAAGAACAAAAAGACGCTTATGAGTGCAGAAATAAATTGAATGATTAAATTTTACTAATTTGAGCTATATACTTATATATTAAAATTGTTATTATCCAACAACTTTATGTTTCGTTTAGGAAATGGCAGCGCTATAACAATATTTAACTTCATGAGAAACTTAATGAGATGCAACCTACTCCAAAATTTAAATATTTAGATACTAAAGAGACTCAGAATGATTGATTGATTGATTGATGTTTAACGTTTAGCAAGCAATATTTCAGCTTTATTCGAACGTAAACAATTTAATAATTGATAAGGTTGAGCAATTAGAAAGCAAAAAGAGACAATCCTGTCGAAATATAGTAAAACTGTAATTTCACACAATAGTATGAGGGTATATACACAAAAAAATAACATGATTAAAATCATAAAATATGAAATAACAGCATATTTATGATATAAGATTATATTTTATTATACAAATTAATTTCTTTTAAGAACTCTAGAATTTTGTCGCCAGCGACAGTTGTAAACAAATTTAAGTAAGAATCCACAGTATAAAAACGTTCCCGAATGTGGGCCACGTCAACACAGTCCATCAAAACATGCTTGATTGTATACGGACTGTCGCATGGCACACACTCGGGTCGTGGTTTCACCATTTAAAATATAATTGTGTGTCGTCATGGTATGACCAAGACGACACCTATTAAAACTACTTGGCCCCTACGACCTCCATATGATTTAAAATTATTTGCATGCAGAAGTGGTTGGATCTCATGAAGTTTATTATAAACCTCTAGATCCCAACCACTTTGCCATGTATTAAAAATATATTTTAAAATAAAGGATTTAAAATCAGTAAAATGTATTTAGTTTAGAAACAAAGTTACGCCAAGAGGTGCGTCGTCTTTGTTTCGTTACCCTGAATAAAGTTATTGTTTTGTCTAAAGATATTCTAACTGCAACCGCCTGAATATCAGTGTTGAGATCTACAGGGCTATGTAGAACTTGATCTTTTACAAGAATGGTAGAGCCGCCAGCAGCTCTATCATTCTCAGGGGCCTCGGTGGCCGAGTGGTCAAGGTAGTTCGTCTACTATTGATCACGTGGTCTGTCAACACTGAGATTGCGGGTTCGATTCTCACTGCAGGCAGGGTGTACTCGACTCCAATCTTAATTGACAAGGATTGCCAGTTTTCCTACCGCAGGTCGGGGGTTTTCTCCGGGTACTCCGGCTTCCTCCCCCAATAAAAACTGGACGCCATGATATAGCTGAAAAATTGCTGAAATTGGCGTTAAACAACATTCAAACAAAAACAAAATCTATCATTCTCGTGTAAATATGTGCTGTATATAGAGTAGTTTTTTTAAAGATATGTTATCACTTCGTTTTAGGTGGGATTCTTGGAGGCGAAATGCAACAGGAAGAAAGGCTTGATATAAATATTGTTATCTCAAGAAAATTAATCTTAAGACCTCGACAATTCCATTGTATTATTGTACCCATTATGGTTTGCGAATAGGGGAATAGTTGACAGTCCTTTTTGGTTTTGTTTTTTTTTTGGGGGGGGGGGGCTATTCCGCCGGTTTCTGCTGGGGGATCTACTTTTAGATCCAGTATCTGGGGGGTAGTGTATCCATAGGATCGCCCCAGATAGTAGTGTCTAGATGATCTAGACTTCCAAACATGATGTGGACCTTAATGGGATCCCGCAGCAGTTTTGGAGTACGATCCCCTTTTTGATTTGAGTTTTTATTTGAGTTAGAAGAATTTAAATTGGAGTTGGTATTTTTAAATATTTTTCTGAGCTGCTTGAAGAATTGGTTGAGGATTGAGAGAGTGCTGAAGGCGTAGCAGTTTGAGATGGTGCTGAAGACGCAGCAGTTTGAGAAGATGAAGATTTTCGTGAAGATTTAATGATTTTGTCTGTTGTTGTAACTGTTAATTTTGAAGGTTCCTGTTTGTCAATAGGCCAGGTGATGATTGTCTGCGTTTCAACTGAAGTGAGAAAGCGTTTGGCCACACTGGCGTATAACGTTGTTGCAGGAGACGAGGGATTATTCATGGTATTATACAGTATACGAGCCTCGGGGTATGATATGGTCTTTTCAGTTTTTAATTTTTGTATTTCTTTTTCTTTTTTAAAGTGTTGACAATTCTTGAATCAGGACATGTGGGCTTTACCGCAATTGGCACAGTTTGGACTTTTAGTGCAGGTAAAGCCCACTGTCCTTCTTCTGCACATTTAAAAAAAACCAGGTGACCTCTGTATTGTCCTTTCCATGACCGCACTTTTGACACTTAAAGCAGTGCACAGGGTTGGATATGTATGCGCTGACTTTAATTTTGTAGAGACCAATCTTGATGGACTCGGGGACAGTGGGTGAATTGAAATTCAACAGAAATGTGTTCAGTTTTACCTGTTAGCAATAAATCTGTTCACTTTTGTTACACCCTGAGGCTCTAGTTCTAAACAGATTTCGTCATCTGATAATTCCGAGAGGTCTTCACCTGGATAGCGAATAATCCCTTGACTTGAGTTTAACGTTCTGTGGGTGAGCTAGTTATATATAAATCTACAGTTTTGGAAAGTTTGAGTAAATTCAGCGATTGGTGTTTTCTACTTCATTCTATTAGCAGGGAACCATTAAACTTAAATCTCTATTTTGTTACCTAATATATAAAATATTAGCAATGTGTTATGTTTTACACTAAAAACCTGTACACCCACATTTTTACCTTTAGAGACTTCATTTGGTCCTTTTTAACAACTTGAAGAGTGTCAAGCGTAGTGTATAATATGAGTGTATTTTTTTACATTTTAAAAATACATCTTGAATTCAACTTTTAGATTTACTTCTTTCCTAAGCAAGAACCTTGGAACAAATTCAACACTTCGCAATTAAAATATTTATAACTTAATACCATGTTTGTTTTCTCTCTACTCTCTTCTGTCACATTATCGTTTATTTTGTGATCGCTTGTTGAAACATCAACCAGAACATCTCTTGCACATTTACGACCTTAGGCGGAAATAACCGAGGTGATCCGATTGATTAACCATCTGTATTAGTTCAGATTTATTTGCATTTAAGCATTTCATTATGTTTAAATTAAAACGTCTCTTTTTTCATTAAACTTGGCGATTCAAGTTGGAAAGCTATGTGGAAAAAAGACATTTTACGGATGGATTTATATTACAGATAACTTAGAGAATTGCAACGATATCAAAATTATAAGGACTAAAGTACACGTAGGTTTCTTGAATAACAATACTTATTTTATAGCTTTCTTGGTGACATCTTTATCATAATAACAAAATTGTACGCATCCTGTATATTGTTGTATATTACTTTAAAAAGCTTTTTTTTGAAATAACGGTTGATTAAATGCTTTCGTTCGTAAAGTGAGTATTGAAAATAATTATCATATTTGAATTTGTGTGAAAGGTCCAACTGATCATGCAATGAACCATAACTAATGTTTAAAACAGAACTTTGAAAGGTATCTCCTTTACCACCGGAAGTTGATAATGAAATTGGTTGCAATTTCCACGTAAATGTTGTTTAAAATTGTTCTTTATAAGGTAGGTCTTCTCCTGAATAACAAAATGTGGTCGCAGCTTCTAGGTAAATTTTTTAAACCAGAACAGCCATTTCTCAGTCAAGAATCGTGACTTATGTCTTGTAAGTTTTGATCATCAACAATATTTTTTGTATTTCGTGTATATCTTCTTATTTTTTACCAAAAGAGTAACTAAATCGTCTAAACAGTCCCTGAACATTTACACACGATTATTTTTTTTTTATTAAAATATTATCGTGTTTGTGGAGATGTCTCGTTAAGGGAAAATGTTGCGGTCTCTTATTCTGAATAGTAGTGTCTACCAAAAACCAGATGAGACATGAAAATTTCGCGCACTTTTTGTTGAAAAGTAACTTTCAAAATCATAAGTAAAAGCAAGAAGGTCTTCTCAGGTGTAATAGAAAAAACCGTGTGTCTCGTTATTCTAGAGATAAATTTAACCGAAAAAAATTAGTGACAAGATGTTGCAGGATAGTGGTAAGCTATTTCCTTTTCTGCATTTATCATCAAATATTAGTTTTATATTAAGTTTATCGTTAGGTGTGTGTCAATATAGATCTGCAGATATACAGATGATTGAAATATGTTTTTTATTGAAATATTTTATCATATCAAAACAGCGTTTTGATAATGCTTGACAGAGTTGTACTTTTGGTCAACGTCGTCGAAAATTATGACGTCAGTGATAAGCTAGTACAATTTGTTGACGAAGTGATACAAATGCTATAGCATTGATCAGTATGACGAGAGATGTGGAAATCGACAAAGTTGCCAATATGGGTAATATAGATACTGACTTTCACGTAGCTGCGTTATACCACAAACACTTTTGTGCAATTTAAATTCTCTGATATACGTCATGAAACTTATTTTAGTAGATGTCGATTAAGGTTTTAATATAACCACAAAACTCTTTTAAAATGTCAGCATCTAAGTCTTGAATATTGGTTCAGATGTGTGTAAACAATACTGTACATGAATAAAAGCTGTGAATTAGAGTTAAATATTTTGTATCGATATTAAATGTAAAACAAATATTAACGATTTGTTTATTAGACAACCCTGCTTACACACGGAGCTATTAGTTAACGGTACGACTGTGACAACAATGTCACCAGAAATAGAATCTCATGTATTCTTTTTCTGATTTTTTAATTGATTGATATGCCGTTGCAGCATTTTCAAAGATATTCTTCATTGCAAATCGCAGTAGGGTCTAAGCTCATGCCTTTCTTTTCTTCATACAAAATCGATAGCAGGCGTCAAAGCCGTCTTTTGCAATCGATCGTCATCAAATTTAAAATAAGTATACGAGCTAATGGTAGCCCCTGAAATAGATTATGCTAAAAGTACCTGAAAATTTGCTCTTGCCTTCATCGTAACACCCATTAGCAGAACAGTCCCTGATATAGATTGTTCTAAGTTTATGAAAAATTAGCATACAGCCTTATTGTTACGGCTTTTAACAGAACGGATACTAATGGATGTTGAGTTTCCTTGTTGCTATTAATATTAAACAAACATGATTACTTTTCTCAATAGTTATGTCAATATATAATTCATTATTTCATTTTTTAAAGTTTTGAAACACTTAGCGGTAATGTTGCAAACATTTTCTCCTAAGACATTGTTTTAAACAGTGGCTACAATTTCTGCTCGACTCCAAACTTAATTAACACGGATGGGCAGTTTTTCGGTTCAAGGTCGATGGTTTTCACCGCATACTTCAGCTTACTCTCCCAATAAAGACTAGACGCAATTAAACAGCTGGACCATTTTCGAAAGCGGCTTGAAACCATAATCAAACATCCAATTACTTGCTAAATGTGTATTTTTCCTACCAAATTTAAATATAAACTGACCTTTTTTGATACAAAATTAAGCGAATCTTTCTGCTGTGATCTTGACAGTTAACAATATATCGAGTGAATAATCCTAGTGTTTGTATTGTGTGATCAGGATTAGACTGGAGGCCTATCTGCGAATTAGCAGGTAGTAGGTCAATAGTCAGAATCAAATAAACTATCGGAATACTTTTTTAGCTCGTTCGGGTATAATGCTGGCTGGTAATGCATGGTTCGAAACCCGAAGGTAACGATGGCGTTATTTTATCGTAAAATCGGCATCAGACTCGAGCAAACGTGGTTTTCGCGTGTGCAAATTATTCATCGCATTGGATCTCTGCTTGAGAATATGTGACGGAGTGCATTCGGAAAATAACAACGATATACGCAAAAGAACACTCTGCATTATCTATTCATAATCATAAATTATGTACCTCGATCCGTGTTAAAAACATGATACAGATCTGAATGTTATTATGTTATTATTTCAGATTACTCCAATTTTTATTGTTTGTGCACAAGGTATTAATGAAACATTCATCGTTATCAGTATTTAAAGTATTTTTCTTTTAATTATTTTTAAGCAAATTAACCATATTTACTTTATTCAGTTCGAGAGCGCTTTATTTTGTACCGTAAAATTCTATAATTATTTGTTTAGATACAAAGAAATGAACAAATACCAACACTGTATTGATTTTATTATACAAAACAAATTTTATTGTTATATAAACATCTAAACAGAGTTTGTGACAAAAATATATAAATAAACAATATTACCGTAGAAATACGCAATTAGCATATAAAACATAGTATTTTACATGAACAATGTATGTATTGACTTTGCAAGTATTTAATTAAGAGTACCCCATCCTCAATACTAATTATTGTTTTATATAGTAACTTATAACATTAACTTGTTTATAGCTATTTGGATTTAGAAGTATTTTTAATTTTTGAATGTCACTATGTTGTTCGTATTGATCAGTACCTTCAAAAAATTCTTCGAGTAAAGTATTTCGCAAAGACTCGTTTGTCTTGCAATGTAGCAGAAAATGAGCTTCGTCCTCTACCACATTGCAAACAACACATATTCTTTGCTTTCTGGGAATTTTGAAGTATCTACCATTTTCTATGGCTAGATTATGGTCACACATTCTGATTTTTGTAAGGACCCTTCTAGATTCAAAATCTTTAAATAAAAGATAGAATTCTATGTTTAAATCATCTTTTATGCTTTTATATAACTATGTTTTATTACTTTCATTTAGTAAATAAAGTTTGTTCTGATATAATTTCTGATACCATTTATTAAAAAGGTTTTTTTAATTTGATTTTAGAGTTTTCAGTTTATTATTACAATTTATAAGTTGTTGGAGAAGCTTATTATCAGATATAAAATCCTTAGCGAAGGTGTACCATGTATATACATTTTGATCATTTAATTCTTTGCTGAGATTGAAGGCTTCATTTAGTATTTTATTTATATTTTTCGAACAGAGTCTTGACATGTATGACACTGTACGAAGCATGATCATTTGTTCGAGCGGGTTTCGACCAAGTTCCAACCGAGTACACAATTTGGAAGTTGTTTTACGTACTCCCAATATGTATTTACAGAAACTTAAATGTACTTTTTCTGCTAAGGATTTGTCAATAAATTTTAAGGGATCAAGGACTTTATTGTTCAAGTTCCCCTTAATTTAGCTCTATAAAAGTTTAAATGGTAGTCCATATATGATATTTTCTGAGTTATATAATAGAATTGGACATACCAGTGTGTCAAACAGATTGTTTGACACTGCTATAGGTAGTGGACCCATGGATGAAGGTTTTGCTTTTAATGAAAATAATACCTTTCTACCCTTTTCAAATCCAAACAGGCAAATACAAAGCATGTTTTAAAAAGCCCAATTTTTTAATGTAGAGTAATTTGTAACAAGAAACTATTGTTCGTTTTATTTACTATGGCAAATGCAAGCGTCAAGCAGCCT